>CM076577.1:106520012-106932444 GCA_034641835.2 Pinus albicaulis
TGTTACAAGAAACTGCAATGCTTCTCATTCAATTGTCAACCTAGGGCAAGTCTTATTATTTCAAGAGTGTGAGCATAGTATATGCAAGTGATATCAAAGAACAACTACTCTGCATTATCATAAAGAGGACTATCTAATTATCGAAGTTCAATCAATTCAAAGTGAAATGGAATTATAAAATGATGTTTAAATATTCTGTCTAAGTAAGTGCAGAAAATAGCAACCTACGATTGAACAACATACTGATGAATTGAATAATAGTTTCAATAAATTGAACAACAAATGTTTATCTAATTTTGCAATGGAATTCTCTTTTAAATTAAATAGATGACATCTCTCCGAATCAATTAACAAAGAGACACCTTACAGTAATGATGAAAGGATCCAACTTTAGCTATATACAGAATTGAACAACAGTCATGCTAAAACTAATGAAAAGCACATAAAGCATCAGGAAATTATGAAAGCGTCTAAATGATTATGAAATTATTGACTGTAAGCAAGAAGGTATGAATGACGAACTATTCTCCTAAAAGAGAAAGCTTGAGCATATTATGTTCACAATTCAACTATTAAATGATATCTCATGAAATGTATTAGACGACTGAAACGTAATTTCTGTAATTGAACATATAGTATAGATCTTAGCGCAGAAACTCCCAGGGCTGGGCCCAAACCACTAGAAGTCTACCGCTATGGAAAAATCAGAGATTGTCTATCCAAAAAAATGCCAAAACCCTTATTAAGATGAAAGTTAATACATTGATATAACTGGAAATTCTATCCTGATACATCTATTACAAAATAAAGTCTCTATTCTCCCACCTATCTTGTTCATCTTCGGCCTTTTAAAGGTGAATTCAACAGTGGTAACGGTCTTTTCCATACGGGATCCTGCTGCTCGTGGATGTCGTTTGAGTTCTTCAGACGTGGAGGTGCCTTTCCGTCTTCCGCTGACCCATGGGAGTCATCATGATCCCGTTAGTCTCTCTTTGTCAGCAGTCTTTCAGTTATCATCGATTCATCTGCTTTGTTTCCCTATAAATAAAGATACAACAAGTCAATTTCCCATTGTTGAACATCCCTTTTATCGCCAGTTCATTTTTTCCTGATTTTACATTAAATTTCCTTTACTTTACTGTTAAGATGAGGAAAAATTCATAAAGGTGCATAAAAATTCATGGTAAAGGTAGGGTAAAACGTACCTTATTCTCGGCCCAAAATACTCCCCTACTTACCTATTTGCAAGTCCTCATCCAAAAAAATGATTGAGGTGTAACTGGGTCAGAGAATATGCAGGGTAGACTTCTTCCTTATAGGATATGAAGCCATGTTTATGTATGATATTTGCAAAGGCGACGTTTGTGTGCCCTTCTAGTAGCTCGTAATCATGATCATAACCCTCAGGGGGGTACCAGATGAGAGGGCATCTTTACCTGCATCCTATCCATGTAGGGCCCATGTTGAAGATCAAATTGCTATATAAAATGAATCTGGAGGCAGTCGCTTTGAATTTTATGTAGCCAAATGGCTCTTTGTTTTTCACATTATCCATGAAGGCCATCCACCTCTGTTTAGTTGCTTCCTGAATATCTTCAAAATAATCTCGCCCATGATGTATAATGTCCTTATGGATAGGTCCCAGTTTAGTCCTTACTCCCTTTCTCTGCATGAAATTCTTATGTTGGGTGAATAGATGCAGGGGTCTAGTAGGCTCCCCTCTAACCCACAGGTCTAGGCCATGCTCCCTCTTATAGAAAATGTTGTAGGCTTTAGCCCACCGAGTCTGGTTCTTAGCAAAAGAGAGGAAAGCCTGGAACTAAATGTCTCCTATAAAGGGGTTGGGATTACTGTCCCTGTCCTCCTCTAGGAAGAAGTTGTGCATGTATAATTCACACAAAAGGTATTGGACATGCTCATTTTGTTCATTACAACAATGGATAAATTCCTCTATGGTTTTAAAATTCGTGGGCTTCCCTGCCCTGATGACCTTGATCTTCAGTAATAGATACCGTTCTACTAAAAATAGGGCATAGTTGGTGGCTGGTGCCCTGCATGTTAGCACATCAGTGTACAGAGAGAAAACCATACTGGTTTTCTTCTTGGCTTGTTTCACCTGATCCTGTGCTTTCTTTACCTTCTCCTTTTCTTCTCTAAGTTGAGAAAATGTCTCATCCTCTGTTGTAGAAAGGTCTTTGAATTTCTTCAATAGTGCCTGATGTTCTTGTGCGGGTATTGCTTCCTTTCTCCATTGTGCCAATTCATGTTGTGTTTGAATTAATTCATTATGAAATTTTTGATTGGCATCCTTTTATACCAGGGGAGCGTAGGCAGGTGCTTCCTACATTTGGGTTTCCTTTTCTTTTGTAAATTCCATCCTAGTCTGCACAAAGGCTTCAGTAGTGTCCACTAGGTCAGTCTGTACCTCAATCTTAGTAGTGTTTTCTAGGTTAGTTTGTACCTCAACCTCAACAGTGTCCATCAAATTGGTGACAAAATCTGTTTGGGTTTATGTGGTGACCAATTATTTCTTAGGCTTTTGAGCCTAGCTTACTTCCTTCAACTGTTTCCTCAAATGTTTTATCATTTTCCTTAAACTTCTGCAGATTCTACTCATTTTCTTTAACTTTTTTTCAGCTAAATTATCTTTTGGCATGGTTTTGGCAGGGGATGGAGGAGCAGGAACCTTGTTTCTAGGAATGGTGGTGCTAGTTCCAGAGTTGCCAGTGATGATATTTCCTTCCTGCACTCCAGAGTTTACTTCTACATTAATGTCCCATCTAGGTGAGATATTATACCCTTCAGGAGTTAGAGGGACTGTTTACATGCTTGCATTTTGTTCTAAGGGGATGGTGTCTCCTGATTGGTTTTCAGATTCTGCTACCCCTTCTGCCTGCTCTTCCCTATTCCCCCAATAACTTTTGGGAGGAGATAAGGCTTTAAGAGCCTGTGATTCATCTTGGTGGGGTAATATTTCAGTTTGGCCATAGCTGCTAGTGATGGCAGATTGGTTCAATGGTTCCTCTTGCTCCTCAACTTGTTCAGCTGGGAGTCTAATTTCACGGGATGCCCGCATTTTCTCTAGGACTCGAACCATATCTTCTTTATATTCTTGCAAAGGTATGTTTTGAGGGCTTGAAGGTGGTGTATGGGATGGCCCTCCCTCGTCTGGTAATTCTGAGGTGTCTTGCCCTAATTTCATTCTTTTAGACCGTCTTTGTTTCCCTGGTTCTGAAGTCAACGTGAGGGTCCTTTTTCCTCTTGCTCTCCTAGGTATGTTTATTATAGGGAGCTCAATTTTTGTGCCGACAGGGTTTTCCTCAGGGACATGTTCGGTAGGGTTAACAAAATTGTCCTAGGATGTCTACTATCTGCCTAGCTCATGAATGATAATTAACTTGATTAAGCCATGGTGGGTGATGATTGCTTGGGGTTTCTTAGCCTTTCTCATTCGAACATCATTGTTGTGTAATACAGAATTCAAAAAAGAAGGCAAATTAATCAATTTTTTTTGTTTAAGAACAACTAACAATTTGAGTTGTCAGGGTTTTACTACGTCTTGGCGTCTATCGCCTGTGATGAATCTCTAGATGAATTTTGCCAATTCCTGCCAAGGTTGTTGTAGGGATGTAGGGTTGATCCCCTTTCCCTTCCGTTCCAATGGTTCTCCTGGATCCTAGTATGCTGCAATTACCTCTTGTAGAATAAGGTGATTTTCGGTCCATATTTCTCCCTCTTCTGGTATTCCTAAGAATTCAACAATGATATCTTCTGTGACCGGTATAATCCTTCCTCTGATTCTGGTATGTCCCTCTTGTAGGTTCTGCAGGAATTCCACTTCTATTTCTGTGTCAAACCCTTGCAATTTTTGTAGTATGGCAGCCAGCCAACTTGCTGAAGAATGGTGTGAGCTACATCTAAGATTGGGAAGGTCGTAGGTTCATTTCAGAGAGAGTTTCCTCCCATGGAAGATGTGTTATATTGAGCTAATTTCTCCCCCTGCCTACGTTTCTTTTCGGCCCTGTTGGTTAGAATAAACACTGCATGCAAGAGAAAAAGAAATTGCAGCCTTCTGTCGTAAATGTAGGTAATTTCATATCGTAATTGCAACGATATTTTGGTATTATCATCATATCCAACTGAATTTGTGCAGGGAATTTTCATGCTTAATATTTATAGATATTTACACCCCCTCTCTCGAAATAAGGGCGTCCACGTTCTTAAGTACAAGAGAGATTTGATCAATCATGAATGCATACGAGGGAAAATGTCAGAGATCAATAATCACAGTTTGTACGTGAGAACAGTGTCCATGGCCTTGGAGCTCAAGAAAAGGGGAGTGATTGCAACAATTATGAACGCATGCAGTGTATCCCATGCGGAAGTGACCGAAGAAGGGAAGAAAGCAATACAGAAAGTATTATGATAGGATTTCCTTATTTAATGGTATGGTGTGACGAAAGCATGACTGTGATAGATAATGATTGGTGCCATTATCCTGTAATTCAAACATGAAATCATAGTTCATTTATAGTTACTTATGCGGTAAAATAGTATTATCACTAATTCGAGTAGTGTATTTATCTTGGAAATGGATGGAAATAGGGGATAAGGTATATATAAGAGTAATTGTCTATCGTTATAAAATACTTTTTTACCACAAGCAGAGCCACTACTGCCAGCAGGAATTCATAGCCTTTACAGGGTTGTTATGTTAACCTGAAAAATGAGCCATAATCCTCTATGTAAAAGTAGATATTTTTTCCAATTTTATGGAGAGATCACCATGCTGTTTTGGTGGCCAGATAGTTAAGGTTCCACTCACTGGAGTTATAACAGAGTGATCAGGTCGGCTCATGATGAGACCTCCTGTCCTTCAAGAATTTGGAGCTGTCGAGAAGGTCATTACCCTGGTGTGTTGGCCATTGTGGGCATGTCACCTGCTAAACCCTTATGATCATGGTAGGTTGGCTCGTGATGAGACCCCCTATTCTCTCTTAAAAAATTTCATATAGACATAATACTTCTTTTTGAAAATTAGGCATTTCACTTTGTTTTATGAAGAGATAATTGTGCTGGTGTGGTGGCCAGATAGTCATAGTGACATTCACTGGGGTTGTAACAGAGTGATCAAGCCGGCTTGTGATGATACCTCCTGTCCTTCAAGCAGTTGGAGCTGTCGAGAAGGTCATTACCCTGTTGTGTTGGCCATTGTAGGCATGTCACCTGCTAAACCCTTATGATCATGGCAGGTTGGCTCATGATGAAACCCCCTATTCTCTAAAAAAAAATTGCATGCAAACATAATATTTATTCTTTATACATGAAGGAAGGCTTATTAACTCCTTAAGAGTTAGAGATGGTGTGAGAAGTAAAAATAATTCCAATACAATTAATACTCCTCATTCCTAAATCGTTATGTCAAAGGGAATACCACTCAAGAGTGTGGAAAGATATACCGTTATAAGACTATGTATTGTGTGATAACATGTTTGAGCAGGAGATGTCTTAGCCCATCATTGCATAGATGTACCATGTCAGCTTCCAAAGTAGAGATTTCCATTAAATTTTCAAAGGATCATCATATTAGTAATATTACTACTTCTCTCCTCTTTAGGTGCCAATTCCCACTCATAAATTTGTTTTATAGCTAGGGTGTGGGGTGAGGAGTGGTTTTTGTGAGGAAAGATCATCCAAAAAAGAAATAAGGATCATGCTTAAAGAGGGGGAAAAAAATCAGCTGTTCAATTGGATTGAACAACAGTAAATAAACACACAAAAGAACACGGTTGTTCAATCCGATTGAACAACAGCTGTTCAATTGGATTGAATAGTAGCCGTTCAAGGATTTGAATAACAAAAGTAAAAATGAAAAAACATAGTTGTTCAATCTGATTGAACAACAACTATTCAATTGGATTGAACAACAATCATTCAAAGATTTTAACAGCAAAAGTAAAGACGCAAAAACACAATTGTTTAATCCGATTGAACAACAGTTGTTCAAATATTTGAACAACAAAAGTAAAGACGCAAAAACATGGTTGTTCAATCCAATTGAACAACAACTGTTCAATTGGATTGAACAATAGCCGTTCAAAGATTTGAACAACAAAATAAACAACAACAACAAAAAGGATGAGGGAGGAAAAGGTGCTACTGAGAGTATGAAGAATGTACAATAAAAAATTGCAGGTAAATTATATACAATATTTAAAAAAGGAAGTAGCAGGCTTCTATGTGCTTAAAGTTGTGGGGTTATCACCCATTTCTGCTAAAACTTGGATAGTAGGATCGTTACATACCTGCTGGTAGAAATATTCCCTTGTAAGAGGTTTTTGATAGAGGTGCACTCTATGCCCATTGACTCAGAATGTAGAACCAGACCCGTCTATGGTGGTCAAGGTAAGGGTACCAATGTTGTGTACTTCCTGAATTTTGTATGGGTCGAGCCACCTTATTTGTAACTTGCCTGGAAAATTTTGGAATCTGGAGTCATAGAGAAGCACCCAATCTCCTTTCTAAAATGTATTCTTTTTGATGAGGTTCTCATGCCACATAGCTCATTATTGTTGGATGATTGTAGTGCATTGCAGAGCCAATAGCCGTATCTCATCTAATTCATTTATTTGCTGGAGTCTTTTGATTTAGGCCTATGTCAAACCAGCCCTGCCTCATGTGTTGTTCTTAAAGCCTTTATCTTGAACTCAATAGGAAAAATAGGCTCTCTTCCAAATACCAGATGATACGGAGAATACCCAGTGGTGTTTCACTATGTTGTGAGGTAAGCCCACAAGGCCTCTGGTAGTTTAATAGCCCAGTCCCGACGATGTGTTGATATTGTCTTGGTAAGAATTGCTTCAAGGACCTTGTTTGTGCTTTCAACCTGCCGGTGGTAGGGAGACATGACTCTATGGATGATATGATAATTCTTCAGGGTGGTTGTAATTTTATTACCCACAAACTATGCCCCTCCATTGGTTATCACTTCCCATTGTAAACCATGTTGCACAAATAGCTCAAAAAGAAAATTAATCACAGATTCTTCCGTAGCTCTTAATAAGGCCATTGTTTCTACCTACTTTGTTACATAATCTATGGCAACTAGTATGTAGATTTTCTGGTTCGATGGTGGTTTGAATGGCCCAATGAAGTCCAGTGCCCATTGTTCTATGCTTCTACTACCAATTGTGGTTGTAGTGGCATTTCAACAACTTGGCCCGGACGACCCATTCTTTGGAAACTATCGCAGGCTTGGACATATTTTTTTGCATCTTTAAAAATCGTAGGCCAATAATAACCCATTTGCAATACTTTGTGCCCCGTTCTGCGATCTAAAAAATGGCCACCACAAGGTTCATCATGACAGGCCCGTAGAATGTCGTAAATCTCGTCTTCCCGGATGCATCTGTGTATATGCATATATGTTCTGGTGTGAAAGAGGTATCCACCGATCCAGGAGAATCTAGCACTGCGCTGAAAAATGAGCTTCCGTTCCCTTGTCGTTAAATGTCTGGCCAGCTTTCCTACTGCTAGGTAGTTTGCTACATCTGCATACCATGGTGTTTTACTACTGCAACGAACAAATGTTCGTTGGGAAACTGATCGTCCACCACTAGTGTATCATCTATTTTGGGAACTCTAGATAGGAAGTTTACAACCATGTTCTCCTTTCCTGGACGATATTTAATGGTTATATAAAATTCCTGCAAAAGCAGCAACCAACGAGTTATTCTCCCATTTGTAATTGGTTTATTGGATAGATATCTAATGGTAGAGTGATCAGTATATAGGAGTACTTGGTAGCTAGTCATATAATGTCTAAATTTATTGATAGCATAAATGACATCCAAGAATTCTTTTTCAATCACTGAATAGTTTAATTCAGTAGGAGTGAGATTTTTGCAAATATAATAAATAGCATAGGTCTTTTTATCTTCTTCTTGACCAAGAACTGCCCCTATCGTTATGTCGGATGCATCTGAAGAAATGTGAAAGGGTAGCTTCCAGTTAGGACCGCGTAAGATCTGTGCTGTCGAAACCAGTTTCTTCAAATCTGTAAAAGCAATATCACATTTATCAGACTAATGGAATTCAACATTTCCAGTCAATGCATACAGGGGTGTGGCAATTTGTGAAAAAATCTTTATAAACCTGTGATAGTACCCTGCGTATCCAAGAAAACTGCATAATTTTGTCTATGTACAAGGTGTGGCTAATGAAAGGATTAGTTCTATTTTTGTCGGATCTACCTGTATTCCATATGAAGAGATGTAGTGTCCTAGGATTACTCCTTCGATCATCATCATGTGGCATTTTTCATTGCTTAAACATAATCCGGTAGTAATACATTGTTCCAATACCTTTTCTAGAGTTTCTAGCACTTGATCAAAGTCATCTCCATATGGGGTAAAGTCGTCCATGTAAATTTCAAGTCCCTCATTTATTAAATCAAAAAAATGTTGAGTATGGCCCTTTGGAAGGTTGTTGGGGCATTGCATAGTCTGAATGGTAATAACCTATAGGCAAATGTACCCAATGGGCATGTAAAGGTTGTTTTATCCTGGTCTTCGGGGGCTATCTGGATTTGATTGTAACCATTGAACCCGCCAAGAAAGGAAAAGAATTGTTTCCTTGCCAATGTATCAAGGAATTGGTCAACAAAAGGAAGGGGGAAGTGGTCCTTCTGTGTTGCCTTATTCATTTCTCTATAATCCACACATATTCTTCATTTCCCATTTTTCTTAGGAACAATTACTAAGAGAGAGACCCATTTTTTGTCTGAGATAGGATAAATGAAGTTTACATCCAGTAGCTTCTGCAATTCATCTTTTACAATGTCTTTCATATGTGGGCTTAGCCTTCGTTGAGGTTGCCGAATAGGTCGAGCCTCCTTTTCAGTATATATGTGATGAGTGCATAGCTAAGGGTATATACCCTTCATGTCTCGGTAGTCCCAAGCAAATGCTCCTTGATATTTCTATAGAACCTTTATGAGCCTTTGATTTTGGTTACTATCTAGATTGCCATTGATATTTAAAATTTTCCCTGGCTCAATTTCAATGGGTATGCTGTTGCACACAATGGTTGTGAGTATGTGTTGATCATCAAGGTCTACGAAGGGATCTTCTTGTGGTTCATTGTCAAGAACTATTTTTAACATTTGGAATTTTAAGTTTTCAGGCGTAGATGGCTAATTCGTGAAATTATTGATTACATCGTCTTCAGTTTGATCCTTAAATTCAAGAGCTTCAACTACGGTCAGTGGTGAATGGATATTTTGTTCCTAGTATGTATGTGGATGTCTATGAATATTTATCGTGGGTAGACTTAGTTTGGCAGGTGGGTAAATGATAATATTTTTTATGGAATATACTCTAGCAATGGTCATGATGCCTATCTGATAGCTGATGTAAGCATCGACAGTTGCCAACCAAGGTCGACCAAGTATCAAGGGGTGTCCATTCATCCTACTCTTTGGGTTAATAAATAAAAAGACAGCTGGATACTCCCATGAGTCCACAGAAACCAGGATGTCTTGTAATATTCCTTTTGGTCTGATAACAGATCTGTCAGCAAGTTCTAGCAAAGTAGTTGTGGGTTCTAAAGCTCATATGCCTAAATTTTCATAGGTCTCTGTAGTTAAGATGTTAATGGTCGCCCCTAATTCAACCAATGTGTTTGGAAAGAAGTGGCTAGAGATTTGCACAGTTACTATGGGGTTCCATGGATCCTCATATTTCACGGGTGTTTCCTTACCCAATAGTAAGTCAGATAGTGCCCCTACCACATGAACTGTGGGTACAGTTTTTGCTTTCCTCACCTTCTTCTTTCCACACAGTTCTTTAATTTTCTTGGCATAGATGGGAATGTCTTGTATATCCTACAGAAGAGGAATTTTAATGTAAAGTTTTTTTAATTCCCCCAGGACATCGAAATCTGGAGAGACTATCGGTCTAGGCAGTGTTAATATTTCATGAAATGGAGGGGGAGAAATCCTAAGGTTTTCAGGTTTCCCCTAATCAACTGTTTCCCTTCCCTTCTCTACTTTTGTTTCATTCATATTTGTTTGTCTAGGCTATGTTGAAGTTCCAAATTCAGGTTGTGGCAGGGCTGTATCTTCTGCTGATGAAATAATACATCCTGATCTCAGCCTTAGTTCATTACATTGCTTCTGTTCAGTTTTGAGGTTTTGGTTTTCTACAATCTGAATTAGCTGAATTGGCCTGTTGTTGGGGTTAGGATTGGGTTGAGCTGGAAATTGAGGCCATATGATAGGCTGAGGGTTGTACTGGACTAGGTATGGAGTTGGTAATGTAGGTTGATTTTGAACTCCTGTCCCCATCGGTAGGTTGGTCATTCCCAGGGGTCGCTTCCAGTTCTGAGGCCAGTTTGTGGCTTGTGAAGGGGATGTTGGCCATTGGGTTTAATAGGTAGTGTTTTTCCAATAAGGGGGAGAATAAGGAAAAATTAGCCAATTATTTCCTGAAGAGGGTTGCGTTGGCCAAGGCAGCATAGGAAATTATTGAGATGGCCAACTAGAGAAAGGTGTTTTGTTCTGCCAAGTTGCTGCAGGGTTTTGCTGGTTAAACGGTGGGGAAGAAAATAATTGAGGCTAGTCTTGTGGCATACCTGGTTGTGCTTGCCACTGTCAACGTTGGTTCATTAGATAGACTAGTTCTGTCTCTTCTTTTTCTTCTTTAAAAACTTCCTTCAACCCTGGAAGCGAAGGAAAATGGTCTGTAGCATGGTCCTTGGTGCAAATAACGCATGTCTGGACCATGTCTAATGGAAATTCCCTTTGGCTGTGCTTCTTCCGATAGTGTGGGCAGAAGACGACCAAGTTTTTTTCTGCTATAACTTGCTTCTGCTTGGCTTGTAGGAAATCTAGTTGTGTTGTCAAGGTGCCCAAGATGTCAATTTTGAAATCTTCTAAAAGATTACCAAATTCTGCGCTGGTCACGTTGCCATCAGATTGCATAAGGTCCCTTGTAGTTGAGTCTCGCCCAATTGGCCTACTTCGCGTACTAACCCGAGAGCACCTGATACATAGTGAAATAATATCATCATATTCTTCTTGGTAGATGTCCCCTTTTCCCATTATGTTAACTGTTTCAACCCATTTTTATTTCATTCCCTTAATCATTGTTGCTTTTAAGATGTCTTTGGATAGTGCAGTATATGGAGACCTTTGTAAATTATATTGAAATATTTCGACGCACTCTTCTAATGTCTCATTGTATTTTGTAGACATATTGAAGATTTCATCTTTAATTCTCGAATCTGGCAATAATATTGATATTTATTAAGGAAAGTGTTCTTCATCTGGTCCCAGTTATTAATGGTTCCTCCACCGAGACCCATGAACCAACGTAATGCGGTCCCTTTCAAGGTAGAGGGAAATAATTTCAGTTTCTGAGGGTCAGTGGTGTAGTCATATCCACTACATAAGACATCGAATTCGAATAAAAACGCATCAGGTACTTCCGAGGTCAGCCCATGGAAGGTGGGGATGTTTTGTAAGGGAATGGATTTCATAGGGGCATTTGCAGCATGATCAACAATCGGATATTCCAATGTTGATCTATGCCTCTGATTCTAGTTTTGATTGTTTTCCATTTGATCAAAGACATGCCAATAATCTTCGAGGATTTCTTATTCTGGAGGAATAATATTAGTGGAATTAGGAGGCGGATGCGGAGGAAGCCTTACAACACTTCCCCGATCTGGGATACCGAGTGTCTCTATCTCGAACACTCTCTCAAGGGATCCAGGATCTAGAGTTCTTACCTATATTGCACTGCTGGTTTCTCCTTCCCCTTCCTGTAAATTACAAGAACATCCCTTTCTAGAAGGATCAGTACATACGTGATCAACAGTCTAAAGGCTTTGTTTATATCCCTCTATTTCACTGTGAATCTCGGCATGGGCTATAGATGGTGAGGCTACTGCCTGAGGAAGTGTAGTAGGACTTTGAATAGGAATAGTAATGGGTCCTACAGATGCCTGGGATTCAACCTTATTAATTATTTTGTCTATATATGTTGTTCTACCAAGGATCACCGGTCCCTTGGATTTCGTAGACTTAAGTGGATTATTTTGATCTATTTCTATATTTTTTCTTTCTAGTCATAAAACAAGAGCACCTATTCTACTAGCTTATGCACAATTGCTGAGAAGCAGGCTAGAGAGCAAGCATTTTTCTTTCTGGTACGCAGGTTCTTACCTCTCGTTTTCAATACCCAATTCTTCACAGCAAAAGAAAGAAGAAATAAAGGACATCACTCTTAGACACTCTCCCTAGAAATGACGCCAAAAATTTTGGGTCATAAAGGTGACTGTTACAGGAAAATTCAATGCTTCTCATTCAATTGTCAACCCAGGGCAAGTATTATTATTTCAAGAGTGTGAGCACAATATATGCATGTGATATCAAAGAACAACTACTCTGCATTATTATAAAGAGGAATATCTAATTCTCGAAGTTCAATCAATTCAAACTGAAATGGAATTATAAAATGATGTTTAACTATTCTATCTAAGTAAGTGCATAAAATAGCAACTTACGATTGAACAACATACTGATGAATTGAAAAACAGTTTCAATAAATTGAACAAAAAATGTTTATCTGATTTTGCAATGGAATTCTCTTTTAAATTAAATAGTTGACATCTCTTCGAATTGATTAACAAAGAGATACCTTGCAGTAATGATGAAAGGATCCAACTTTAGCTATATACCAGAATTGAACAGCGGTCATGCTAAAACTAATGAAAAGTGCATAAAGCATCAGAAAATTATGAAAGCGTCTAAATAATTATGAAATTATTGACTTTAAGCAAGAAGGTATGAATGACGAACTATTCTCCTGAAAGAGAAAGCTGGAGCATCTTATGTTCACACTTCAACTAATTAAATGATATCTCAAGAAATGTATTAGACGACTGAAACATAAGTTCTGTAATTGAATGTATAGTACAGAGATTAGCGCAAAAACTCCCAAGGTTGGGCCCAAACCACTAGAAGTCTAATGCTACGGAAAACTCAGAGATTGACTATTCAAAAAAATGCCAAAACCTCTATTAAGCTGAAAGTTAATACATTGATATAACTGGAAATTCTATCCTGATACATCTGTTACAAAAGAAAGTCTCTATTCTCCCCCCCTATCTTGTCAGTATTCATCCTTTTAAAGGTGAATTCAACAGTGGTAACGGTCTTTTCCATACGGGACCCTGCTGCTCATGGATGTCGTTTGGGTTCTTTAGATGTGGAGATGCCTTTCCTTCTTCCGCCGGCCCATGGGAGTCATTATGATCCCATTAGTCTCTCTTTGTTAGTTTTCTTTCGTTTATCATTGATTCAACTACTTTGTTTCCCTATAAATAAAGATACAACAAATCAATTTCCTGTTGTTAAACATCCCTTTTACCATCAATTCATTTTTTCCTGATTTTACATTAATTTTCCTTTCCTTTACTATTAATATGAGGAAAATTTCATAAAGGTGCATAACAATTCGTGGTAAAGGTAGGGTGAAAACGTACCTTATTCTCGGCCCAAAAAACTCTACGCGTGGTGCGACCAAGGACTCAGAGGTTCTGCCATGATGTCTTTTCCACAAAATAAAAAAGGATACAAGTGAATACTTTGGGCTTTAATTTTTTTCAATTAAGCAGTCATAATGAGGTCAAGGAGAAATGCTTCGGGTAGGATGTTATAACGTGGGAAGTAAATTTTAGAATTTAACAATAAAAAATACATCAAAAGGGGTAATCTAGGTAAAATGATTACCAAGAAATCGTGAACTGCAATATACACCTTGGATAACCAAGGACTTGACGTACAACAACCAATCTTCTCGAATGTTGTGTTCGGTGTATCACAGTCTACAAGGCGAACGACTCGGTTACCTATGGCAAGATAACAACCTAGTGGGGTCTCCAAAAAATATACGCTATGGTATGTGGGAACTCAATCCATAGTAGCACTTTTTAATGTGTAACCGTTCGATGAGAGTGTCCCCATATACTTACCATACGTGGAGCATAGTCCTATATACTTCCATACATGGGATGGGATATCACCCCTGGGATGAAAAACACATTGTTAGTGACAACTCCTACGTTTTACGATGCCAAAACACATATCTAGCCTAGACCTCTAAATGTTTGTGTTAATTCCAAATTCTCCTTAGGTTAATTCAGGTTAATTTTAATGTTGATCTTGAATTATATTTCGATTTTGGGGCTCAAAGTGATGTCACCTGAATGCCTAAGATGCAGTTATATCAGAAAAATATAGTTTCCATTTGATGAAAAATAAATTAATAAGGGAAGAGATTACAACCAATGATGCATCAAACAAACAATGCAACAAACACAATTCCCTTAACTATCTTTTCTCTTTTCACTCTTCAAAAAAGAAAAAAGACGATTTTCACTTTCACTATCCCAAATGCAACTTTTCAAAAATAAAAAGATCTTCACTTTTACTAAGATGCACTTATATGATCTTTAATTTTCTCTTCATTATGAATGATATAATGCACCTAAATTCACTTCTTTGGTTTTAAATTACCCAAAAATGTGATCTATTTTCAATAGTGAATTCCAAAAAACAACTTTTCATGAAAGTAATCTAATGCACTTAACGAAAAGCATATTTTTTGAAACGAAAACTAACTAAATGAAAAAAAAAAATTCTTATGAATGAAAAAGAACCACTATTGTTCCATTAACATAAATTCAATATTAGTCAAATTGTACAAGTAGTAAATGCAACTTCCAAGTGATTCAAAATGTGAAAGACTCAATAAAAAATATCACTTTAGCCCTTTAAGTATGCGACAATTTTTTTGCATTCCACCAAGAAACTGAAAGCAATCAATCAAAAATTGACACTGAAAAAATAGGGGAAGAACCTTAAGGATGAAAATAAACCAAAGTTTCCAACAGAGACTCTAAAAATTTCCACATTTAAGGACCAGTGCGGACTTCCAATTGACACCAGAGTTATGTAGTGTGACTATTTCAAATAAAATCAGCACTGGTAGCGTGACTGTAACTGATAAAAAATGTGTTGATGGAGTTAAATGGGGGGAAAAAAATAAAATATCAAGGATAAAATCTAGATTTGATACCCTAGGACACCTTCCAAGCAGAGTAAATATAGAAAAAAAAT
Source organism: Pinus albicaulis (assembly GCA_034641835.2). NCBI lineage: Eukaryota > Viridiplantae > Streptophyta > Pinopsida > Pinales > Pinaceae > Pinus > Pinus albicaulis. The sequence continues at coordinate 106,535,197 of CM076577.1, forward strand.
CCAAACAAAGTGTCTTTCAACGATTGGCCAAACTAAACAAGAAGGACAAATACAAAATAAGGACTAAAAAGGGTTGTAGGCTCCCTAGTGGAGTCAGAATTTTGTTTACCAGGAAATCCCTTCTATGGATCAAAGCGATCCCTCTCGCCCAATGAGTGGGTGTAGTAACAAACTGGACAAAAGAAAGAAAACTTTCCTAGTTTAAATTAGAATGATATGAGAGAAGAAGATGCATTACCTCGCTCCTATGCAGTTGCTTGTTGATATTTATCTTGATATCCTTACTTCCAAGCTCGCTCCTCGCTATTCTTCATAATACCTGCAAGAGAGATCAAACGACGAAAAATAAATAAATCATAGTAAATTGCATTCTAATGTAAGCCATATGATAGATCAAGGAGCATCATACTAAGCAAGTAATTGTAAACAAGCTTATGGGAAGTATAACGTGCTTTGTATTATTAATGAATAAAAGAGGGAAGCATACAACCAGTGCCTTGATGTTGGAGGTTTCCTATAGTATGGGATTCCAATCCCAAGACAAAGGCTTTAAGAACTCCTCCTTATAATTTTGACAGCATTTAGGCGCATTCGAGCAGTAGAAAGGAAAACAACAATGACCAACCATTTAGGGAAGGCATGACATTAATTTATAGTGAAGATGGAGGGGTTATGGATCCACAAATGAGGGAGAAAACTCATTATCTCAAAGAGTAGGTTTTTTAAAGATAGGATTAAAGGTTCAAAATGGGATAATTCGACCATATCCTCAACTAACAAGTACTAGAGTTCCGTTCTCGAGATTTCTAGAGGAAGAAGCTTTTCTCCTTTTTTGGAGAACCTTCCTGAAGAGGGCTAGTGGGACTTTTAATTTTAACTCCCATACTACCATTGTTGTTTACCAATTACACACTGAGTGACAAGTGTGAGGGAATATGGGGGAGAACTGCGTTGGGGCAACAAATTAGGGTTTTTTCCAGCTTTCTCCAGAATTGATGTAATTCAATGATTCTCCATTTCTTCAGGGATGTTTTGAGCATGTTATTCATGGTGAACATGTTTGCATAGATTTTGTCACTTTGTGACATTTGTGGCATGAGTGACACAAAGGATGACACTTTGGATAGGGAATAGGGAATGCGACAAAATATTGTGTATCAGAGAGATAAAATTTTAGAGGGCCAAAATCTGTCTTTGACCAACACTTTGACTAGTGTTGAATTTTTGAATTTGGGAGCACTTTGACTTGGTTTGACTTTTGATTTGGATATGTTTTTGGAATCTTCATTATTTGTCACAAAGGCCCTAATTTTCTTGGTTGTTTGGTTGCAGTTGACTACAAACTTTCTCTTTCCGTTGACTAGGTTTGACCATGGATTTTTGGGTTTCTTTGACCTAGGTTTGACCATCTTGGAAGGCTAAATATTTTGAGCTTTGACCAAGCTCCCATTAGAGGTTGTTTGGCCATTGAATTTAGATTGGTTAGGGAATCTTTGGATGTTGTTGATTTCTATTGACTTTGACCGGATTTGACAGTTTGACCATAATTGAATTTTGGGATCATCTCTTAAAGTTTCAGATATTGATTTTTGTTAATTCAAATTTGTTGAACTTTGAATCTTAGATCATGGTGAATTGAATCATTGTAATATATTTGCTAAATTTTTTATGAAAATCTAATAAGAAGAATAATTTGAAAGGGTTTCCCCCTCGTTGGGTCTTTTCCCTAGTCTTTGACCAAATTTGGTGTCTCTTGTTATTACTCTTGATTGTCTCTTGTTATACATTGCATTTATTGTTCTAGCTAAAATTGTTATTTATTACTAGAATATTAATTTTATTGCTAATTGAAGATAAGATTGTGTTAAAGTGATTGTAACAACATGAAACAATGGAAATTTAACATGGTATAAGAGTTAAGGTGAAGACAAGCCAAAGGAGACAAGGGACAAGAGAAATCATATTTGAAAGAAGCTAAAGGAGTCTATTTGAATTTATAAAGATGTATACCTCTTACTTTAAGTTGGTTTTGAGATCAGGTTGGAATTGATATCAGATGATAATGATGTCTTGGAATATGTGGAAGGAAAACTTCCTATATCTCCAAAAAAATCTCATGTTTCTGTCAAATCCAAGTAAAAGAAAGGTTAGCTCAAAGACAACAAAATTATCATTGATGGATTGCAAGATCATTTACTTTTTTATGTTGGAAGCTTGAAGAAGTATAAGGATATTTATGACAAGTTGGTTGGGATGTATGACGTCAAAAACTTGAATCGCGTCCTCTCCTTGAAAAATAAACTCAAAGAGATGAAGATGAACAAGGGGGAATCCATGCAATCATGTGTCATTATGGTATCTCATATAACGGATCAATTGAAATATTATTGTAAAGAAATATCTGGCATAGGGCTAGTGGTGGTGACTCTTAAAGGAACTCCTCCTATTTGGGAAACCTTCATTACTACTCTAAGCAACAATAATTTTCTTCCAACATTTGATGAGCTCGTTGGTAAATTCACTCAAGAGGATACCAAGATGATTCGCCGAGGAAGGATTCAAAAGCATGAAGAAGGAGATCCATATGCATTTGTTGCTAAAGACAAGAAGAGAAAGGGGAGGGTAATCCCATTTGGTTCAAGAAGGTCTCCTCCTAAATCAAAGGACTTCAACAAAAGAGGATGTATAATTGAATGCTTTAACTATCACAAGCATGCTCATTATGCTCAAGAATTCCCAAAAAAGAGAAATGATTCAAGATCCAACTAAAATAATAATCATGTATTCAACAATAACAGGTTCAACAATAGAATAAGAGGAAATGATTGGAGAAGAGGTGACGATAGAAGGAGAGATGATAAAATAATAAAATATTCCCCTGATGATCGAGAAGAAGACCATCGTCCTCAAAAGAGGTAAAGGAACTCCAGGTATGAAAAAAATGTTGTTGTTAGTCAATTTGTATATATTCTTGTTTCTACTCTTTCTAGTTCTTCCCCTTCGGATTCGTATGATGGTTGGTAGATAGTGGGGCTTCTAGACATTTCTCTGTATATTTGGAAGTCCTCTCAAATATAGTTGAAAGGGAGACAAATTTGAAAATCATCCTTCGAGACAACACTACTCATCCTGTGAATGTTTTTAGTTCTATCAAAATTAATTTGGACTCTAGTGAATCCATTCTTCTTCATGATGTGATTTATGTTTTGGGACTAAATAAGAACTTTGTATCTATATCTTATTTGGAAGGCAAAGGGATGATATTAGCCTTTATAAGAGGAAAATTCCTCACCTAACCTATGAAATATCACATGAGGGATGCTTTTACCTTGGGATATAGAATTGAAGGACTCTATAGAGTCAATGGAAGACCTCCGTGAGTAATGGTCCACAACAGTAATCATCAAAGTGAGCTATGGCATTGAAGGTTGGAACATCTGAATTATGAACCCCTACCAAAATGAAAGAAGTTGGTTTTCGGGATGCTTGATGTTCAAGGTAGTCATGATGGAGTATGTATGGGATGTGCGAGTCGAAAGAAGTCAAGGTGACCATTCCCCTCCAACAATAACAAGAGTAGTGATATTCTTCAACTCATTCATTTTGACCTATGTGGCCCCATGCTAGTGCACTCTATTGGTGCACATATCTACTATATAATATCTATTGATGAATTCTCGAGGAAAACATGGATATTTTACTTGAAGCACAACGATGAGGCTTTTGATATGTTCAAGGACTTCAAGGCACTGATAGAAAATAAAATAGGGTAGAAGATCAAGGTATTCAGGTCTGACGAGGGTGGAGAATATACATCAAATGAGTTTGTTGAATTTTTCAAGTAGGATGGAATCAAGAAGGAAACTATCGTACATTATAATACTGAACATAATGGTGTGGCTGAAATAAAGAACAAGTCCATCATGGAATTTTCCTAAACTATGCAACATGATCAAAATTTTTCAAAGTTCATCTTGGGAGAATCTACAAATACAACGGTATATGTTCAAAACATGGTTCCTCATCAAGCCTTGGATATCAAGTTATCCCGAAGAAGTATTTAAAAGTGAGAAGATGATGTTGGACATCTTAAGATCTTTGGTTTCCATGTATACTTTCATGTGTCGAAGGACAAGAGGAACAAGCTATAAGCCACCAAAAATAAAGGTATGTTTTTTGGATATTGTGAAAAATCAAAAGCATTTAGATTATATATATATATATATATATATATATATATATATATATCTGTGTGTCTGTGTGTGTGGTCAAAAGAAAATAGAGTTTACCAAGGATGTAACTTTTGATGAAGATGTTTCCCTTGGGAAATAAAGGGACCTTACTCCACATCCTCTTAAGAAGAAAGATGATAACATGGGTTTACTTGATGGCCCTTCTATGCTTGATCCAAAGAAATATGTTGATGATGATACCATGTATCCTATGTACCCCTTGGATCCTCCTCCATTTGATCTCCTTGCTAGGAAGAGACTACTTCGGATTTTTGATACATTAAAATATGTTGAGAGATATATTCCTTCTAAAGGGACCTTTAGAGAAGCAAGAAACCATGTTATTTCGAGGGTTTTAGCCTCCCTATAAATTTTGACAGGAAACGTAGGGGGCTAAAATGTTTCTGAGAATTCAATGAATGCATCTCCCCTAGAGACACATCATCCTTGAGGTCTCCTATGCCTTTGCATTTGATAAATTTCCCTCTGCAGAACTCTCTTTGTTGCCCCTCTCTTCCCCTTCGCAAAGTCCCCTTTCTATCCCAATTTCCCCCCAAATTCCCCTTTAAATCCCACCTTCACCCTTTGTCATGCCATTTTCCCCTTATAACCTTTATCGTTACCCTCTTGAGGCCTTGGAATGAAAAACCCACTTTCGGACCATATGATAGGCCTAGCCCCTCTTCTGCTAGCCCCCCACACCTTTTTCCTCCAAGTGACCCGACGCCGAAACCACCCCCCAGCACCGAAAGCGCCTATCTCCAAAGTGTATCGGGTGCAACATCGACCGTTGATATTATTGATCGGACGGTGATCGTTGACCCCGCAGCCCTTCGCGTTTCCCATTATAACCCTGACAGGGCGATCGCCGTCCATCTAAACTGTGATCCGACGGTCCGGAGTCCGCCTGCCCCCGTGGTCCCCACCCGCACACTATTCAGAAAACAGCCTGGTTTTCATCGCACCACCATCCGAGACCTGGCGGTTTTTTCCCATCGGCCAGCGATTCCATACAACGATTGACGCGTGGCTCTTGTACGGTTTCAAAACCGCTTGTCCATCGCGCACTAACTTTCGACTCAGGACGCCCAATGATATTCATATCAGCCGTTAGATCTTGGGCGCCTCATCCAACGGTCATCGATCAACGAAGCTGCGCGGGGTTTAAACCATGACCACCGTACCCCTGGCCCACCGTTTGTCTTCCTCCACTGTGTTTCCCACCGTCGATCTCCTTTGAGATCTGACGGTGTAGATTAGTCTTCTTCCAATATTGACCATTCCGCTGTCAACCGATTCCGCCACGTCACCTCCACGTGTCCACCGTACGGTCTCCCTCCAGTTTCGTATATTCATTCAAAGGTTTCTCATTCTTTTTTTCTCCACACCACCTTCTGACTATAGTCTCCATCGTTTCTACCTCACTGCAGGTCATCCACGATAGTTTCACCATCAACCTGTCTGCGTAGTCAGTCTAGCCATCCCGTTGCGTCCATCACCCCCATTGTTTTCTTAACATGTTTTCGTATTGTGCAGGGTTTCCAGAGAGGTGGAAAGCCGCCATAATTCATGGGAATCATTGTAAGTGGCACATTAAGCAGGCATGATTAAAACTGAATCTGGTATTGCAGGGAAATGTCAAGAAAGGTGGCGGCAGTATAAATTCCATCAAAGGACGAAGTTTGAAACTTCGCAGACTCTATCCCGTGCCATTAAAGCCCAGATATTGCAGAATCGAGACATTTATGAAGCCGTGAAGAAAAACCAGCGTCATGATCATGGATTCCAGCATTCAGAATTGAGTTTTTGAGTTTAATACAACATTTTAGAGGCAAAGCAACATATCAGTGAACCTAAAGATCATGCAGAATGTATAGCACGCAGAGATTCTTGAAATCAGGGTTCAAATCAGCAGAATGTTTCTTCCAGAGCAAGGACACAGTACACATTATGGTTTCATTTTATATGGTGTCCAAGCAGGTTTCCCCCGCTTTGCAGCAATCCTACGCTATCAGAAGCATTTGTTTCACCAGCATGGCAGTCCATTCAGTCATTTTGTTTATACACCAAAGTACTACACAGTACTGCAGTCAGAGCACATCAGAGTCATATCAGAGTAATCCCCAGTCTGAAGAAGATCTTTCATGCGCTCAAAGAACATTAGAGATTAATGCACATGAGTTATACAAGATGGGCTTCGGGCCTCTTTCTTTTCAGAGGTTTAATACTGCATTTAGTTCTCCACCTACCTCCTTTGCTCCTCCGGGGCTATAAATTCATGAAGAACTCATTGTAATGGTTGTTGATCAGTTATTAGAGAACTGCAAGCAGTTGATTTTGAGACTCGGTCTCTGTGTAAAGATTGTAAGATAGGTTGAAGGATATGCTTTCAGACTGAATATTCAGCTATTGGCAATATTGTACTTGATTGGTATTGTTACTTAATATGACAAGCACATTTCTTTGGATCTTGATCTGAAGCAGCGATGATGTTTTCCTTTCTCTGTGTTTACATTCATTTCATTTCATTTCTATTGGCTTGCATCATAAGTATGGCATAGGATTTACCCTTGTTAGGTACCTTATGTTGCTGCTCTCCTTGCCATTTATGTTTCTCTTCTGAATGTATTATCTGAGAAGTGATTTCAGTTGGTTTAACCAGTGTAGTGGATGTTATTGCCTACTCTCTGATGTATGAATTAAATGAATTCAGTTCTTAGATGTTTCTTGTTATATATTTGGTTGGAAGATTTGGGAACACTGGGGATTAGAGTTAGCCCTGTCCACTAGGATCCTTGTACGACCTACTGATCCATAACTTTGTGCTCTAAAATCTATGTTATCTTCTCCCTCCTATTTTCCATATCACATAATCATCCTGAAGATCCTAAGTTTCAGATGACTAGCCCAAATGAAAGCTCGCCTATTGATTAGCAAGCAAATCCTTTCCTGACTCCATTGCCCAATGGTTTCGAATATTTCCTGGAATATTTTCACCTCTGCCTTATCCCTCTTTTCTCATACTGATCTCACATTGAACCCTTCTTTCTTGATAACCAACAACCAAAACAAACAAATCAAACAAGCAAACCTTGTGCCTATAACTAGCCTAACATCTTAAACTTTGAGCTTCATAGAAATAAACCTTTGCTCATCTAGAGAGATCCCTCTCTGGACCCAGGAGGGCTAGATCTTGAGGTCCAAAAGTGGTTCTGATGTTGTCTCATCTTTTGGTCTTGCCAATCTGGCCAAAACATGGGAACCCCAACATAATGGCGACTCCGCTGGGGAACTGAGTGCATTACACCTTAAACATCCTTAAGCTTTCAAAAGACCTACAATATTTGGATAGGTTGGCAGTTAAACAGTTTTATCCTCACATCAACCTCTACACCATTTTTTGTGTTTCCCCATACTCTTGGACAGAGTCTGGAAAGGGCTAGGTAGCCTCCGGATCTCACACTCTTTCTGAGGTGACATATCTAGTAAATGCCCTCCCAGTTAATCTCTGGTTAGAGTTTGTTGTGTTTTGAAGATATCCTTGAAAGGGGACATCCCAAGAGCACTGTGGTGGACAGTGTATCCTCCAAAAAATTTCTAAAACCTCCACCTAGCGACTCCAATATTCCATAAACGTTTCAAAGACTCCACTGGTGATCAGTAGGCCTGCTGATTATCTTGGTTCACATTAGACTCCACTGGAAGACCAGCCTCCTTAACAACATCGACCACAGTCGAAGTAACAAGTAGGGTTAAGATGCTTGGTCAGAAAACAACATTCTGGCTTCTAGAACCATTCATACAAGAGCTTACCCTAACCCAGACACACCTGAAATAGTTGACAATCCTGAGAGAATCCGCAAGGGGGCTCCTACACCTAAAAGATCAACTATTTCCAAACACATCCATAGAGCTAATTTTGCACCAGAAGATCTTACAGCTCTATCACACGTACACCTTGACCTGGACCTACCTAACAACTTATCTAGAACTAGGTCATTCAGCAGCATAGACTAGCCAGACCCTGAGCTTCCTGATTCACCACAGCAAGGTGGTAGACACCTTGGGAACAGACAGACCCCTCCATCTACACCTCCTGATTTACATTTCATACAAAACTCGGGGCTCAGTCACCCTAGGTCTACTCATAAGTCCTCTGCTAGTCATAGAATCCCTGTCATTCATATACATGCTTCCCAAGCCCCTTTAGCTCATCAAAACATCATCATGGCTTGGTATGCACCTCTGGTTTTACCCCAGCCTCTAGTACCCTTACCAAACGATTATCAGTCTAAGATTCCACACTTCACTGCAAAGGAGTCCATCACAACCCAACAACATGTAGATAAAATGGAAGATTCTTTTGACTACATGGAAATTGATGATGATACAGTCAAAATGAGAATCTTTGCCCAGAGCTTAGGGGGTGATGTGAATAAATGGTTTAAAGGCCTGCCTCCGGGTAGCATCAATGATCTTCCGGGCTTGTATTAGACTTTCATAAACAAATGGGAAACTAGGGCAAATCCTCACCAAATCCTGACAGAATACATGACCCTTAAAAGAAACGTAGGAGAGAGTGTCCACGATTACAAAACGAGGTTCAAAAGCATTTATAACGCTCTCCCCCCACATATGAAACCTCCACAAAGCATGGCCCTAGAAAAATACCCTGAAGGCTTTGATGCTGACATGGTCTACGAGCTTAGAGATAAAGAATACAACACATTGGAGGGCATGCAGAAAGGAGCAGTGAACATAGAGGAAAACCTAATTGAGAAAGGAGCAAGACTAAAATCTGAGAGAAGGGTAACATATAGGGATGACAACGCAGCTTCCACATCTGACCAAAATTATGATAAGTTGTCTAAAAATGTGGAGAGGTTACAACAAATGATGGAGAAAATGGTTGTCACAGTCAGTAACCAGAATAGAAACCAAAACCAGAACCAAAACTTTAGAAGAAACAATAATGCTCCCAACAGACAAAAGGAATCAGATCAACAATTTATTCCCCCATTCCAAAAATTTCTTGACGAGGATGAGGGAATCATAGAAGAGTCTGAGGGAAAAACAATTAATATGTTTGAAACAGAAGATTCAATCCATAACTGTTATTTAGAAGAAGACCAGCCTTCACCCTCTGGTTGGGAGGAGGAGTGGTTGGAATCTGAAGATTACAGGTTAGGGTTTGAAAATTCCATGATGCAGGTCAGAGAAAAATATGAACTTAGAAGCAAAAAGAGTCAAGAAACCGCTAAACCCAAAGCTTCTGAGACTACCATCAAAAAGATACCTGAGAAATATTCTAAAGCAACTGCTGAAAGTAGCAAATCAACAGCTGAGAGTTATAGAAGGAGTAAAGAAAAAGACAACCAAAACACTAATGCACAAGGTAAACCAACTAGTAGCACTAGCACGACAGTTAGTGCTCCTGATAAAACTATCACAAACACTGCACATAATGAGAAACAACCCTATGATTCAGCCACTAAGTCAGTGGCAAATAAAACAGAGATGAGAAATTTAAAGAGTCAGTCCACTTTCAATTTGGAAAGTGAGATTGCAAGAATTAAAATCTCTGTCCCACTTTCTGAGCTGGCCACTCAGTATGTATATAAAGGCCATACTTTGAAGGCTTTGAACCTCAGTGAGAATGGTGACTCTATCAATTTGAATGATGATCAGCCTGCCCTCTTGTTTGGTCCTAAGATAGAGGGGAAGTTTCAGGAGGGGGTAGTTCCGCCTTTCTATATTAGTCTCAACATTCATGACAAGATCCTGCACAATGCAATGCATGATTCTGGAGCATCTCACAACCTAATGCCTAAGGTAGTCATGGAAAGACTAGGTCTAGAGATAACCAGACCCTACAAAGACTTATACTCTTTCGACTCTAGCAGATTAAAATGCCTAGGCCTGATCAAAGACTTGTGCGTGAGCTTGACTCAAATCCCAGCCAAATGCATGGTCATGGATGTTGTGGTGGCAGATGTGCCACCTAAGTATGGCATGCTACTATCAATATCATGGGGAGCCAAGCTGCAAGGTACAATGCAGATGGATGGCTCATATGCCACAATCCCAATCTTTGGCCAACTTAGAAAATTGTATAGGGAGACACAGATGAAATTCCTAGTAAGTAGCCCCAAAAAACCAGAAAATTCACCTATTTATTCTGTACATACAAACCTTGACTCCTTCATCTTTTGTAATGATGAATCTTTAGAAGGGTCAGAGTCCCAAAACGAAGATACAAACAGAGAAATAGAAGATGTTGATTTTAACATAATGGCTGCTCTAGATTTAGAGGACAACGAAGAAGAAAGCTGCAACAAAACCTGTAGGATATGCGGTGGAGACCTAACCCCGAGTGAACAAGAAATAGAGCATAAAAAACCATCCGACCAGATCCTCGAAACTCATACATTTCACGAGGAACAAAGCAATCCCCAGCCTAGTATAGACCCTACAATGCAACATAATGGCGAAACTAGCTATAGGGAAAGGAGTGATAATGAAAACGAAGATGAACCCCTATGGGTGATGAACTTCGATGGGTCATGCACCAGAAGAACTGCTGGGGCAGGAGTGTGGATTCATAACACAGTGAATGATTACGCAGAGAGTCATGCCTGCAACCTACACTTCAAATGCACGAATAACGTCGCTGAATACGAGGCTCTGATCCTGGGTCTAATTCTGTTGAGAAAATTAGGAGCCCGTAGGATTAATGTGCACGGAGACTCTGAGCTGATTATTAAATAGGTAAACGGGGAATACACAGTGAAACATCCTAGGCTAAGAGCATATAGGAATGACACTATGGACCTGCTGAAAACGTTCGTGGAATACAAATTAGTGTTTGTTCCTAGAAATAAAAATGTCATTGCAAATGGATTAGCTTGCCTAGCCAGTTCCTACCCCAGGACTCCCAAAGACCAACAGATCATCGTTCAGACCAAATTCAGACCTGCTGTGCTAGACAATGAAAAATATTGGCAGGTTTTTTAAGGTGATAAGAAGATCAAAGATTTTCTGGTAGGCAGAAATGAGTTTGAGTTTTCTGATTCAGACTCTAAATCTGACCATAGTTTCCTAAGTGATGAATCCTCAGATGAGGAAGAAACACCTTGTAATATAGAAATAAACTCTTTAGATGAACAGACTAGAAATCCGGGCAGAAAATGTGAAAATACAGATAATGAAGAGGTAGAGGTGTTGTAAGCCAAAGATAAGAATATACCTAGAGGCCTGGCACCCTTAGAGGACCTTTTTTACTTTAACGAAGTGGAAAAAAAGCCCACTATAGAACATGCACACTCTGATGTGGAAGAATGAAACTTAGGCACTAAAGTTAAGCCCAAAACGATTAAACTGGCTAAGTCTTTACCTGCAGACATGAAGAAGAAATACATTGAACTTTTCAAGGAATTCATTGATGTGTTTGCATGGAGCTATAAGGACTTAAAGGCCTATGACACAAATATCATTCAACATAAGATACCCCTGAAAGAAAATCAGAAGCCCTTTAGGCAAAAAATTCGCAGAATCAACCCAAAAAAATTGCTTGTAGTAGAGAAAGAGATCAAGAAGATGTATGAAGCAGGTATAATTATGCCTGTGAGGTTCTCTGATTGGGTATTAAACTTAGTGGCTGTGAGGAAGAAAACATGAGAAATCATATTGTGCATAGACTTCAGGGAGCTAAATAGAGCCTCACTCAAAGACAATTACCCTTTGCCTAAAATGGAACATATTATTCAGAAGGTAGTAGGTTCTAAGAGGATTTTCCTGCTAGATGGTTTCTCCGGATATAACCAAGTCTTAGTAATCCCAGAAGACCAACTCAAAACAACCTTTACCACTCCATGGGGTACCTTCATGTATGCGAAGATGCCTTTTGGATTGATGAACGCTGGAGCCACCTTCCAAAGAGCGATGGACATAGCATTTTCAGATGAGATAGGGCACTTCATTGTTATCTACTTGGGTGACATAACGGTCTTTTCTAAGACTGAAGAAGAACACCTGAAACATCTGAGGAAAGTTTTCGAAAAATGTCGAAGGTTTGGTTTGTCTTTGAATCCCAAAAAGACTATCTTCGGGCTACAGGAGGGAAAACTCCTTGGCCACATTATATCTGATAAGGGAATCAGGATATACCCACAGCGAGTTGAGGGAATACTACAGATCGCACAGCCCAAAAACATCAAGGAATTACAGTATTTCATTGGGAAGATTAACTTCCTTAGGATATTTATTCCAAATCTGGCTGAACACCTTAGGAACATGACTAACATGCTGAAGAAAGGTGCAGGAGTAAAATGGACCATGGGAGCTAAAAAATATTTTGAATCAGTGAAGCTTGCACTGACCCAAGCTCTCATCCTAATCAGCCCAGATTTCTCCAAATATTTCCTGATCTTTTCATTCGCCTCAGAGCATACAGTGGCTGCAGTCTTGCTGCAGAAAAACATAGAGGGAATGGAACAGCCAATTGCCTTCTTTAGCAAAGCGCTCAGAGATGCACCCTTGAAATACAATATCATGGAGAAATAGGCCTATGCTCTGATTAAGGCCTTGAAAGATTTCAGGGTATACATATTGAATTCCCACACTATAGCTTATGTGCCCAACATCATAGTCAAAGATATACTGTCCCAAGACCCAGATGGGAAAAGGGGCAAATGGATAGCTGTGATCTTAGAGTATGACCTTGAGATAAAACCCACCAAGCTGATTAAAGGTCAGGGCTTGGCTAAGTTAATGGCCGAATCAAACCTACAAGCCCTAGACATTAACATGATAAGTACCTTGGATGAGCAACAAGAATTGCCTGATCTCACTGTTGAAGAAAAATTTCAGAGCTCTCCTTGGTATTTAGATATTCTGTATGTGCTCACACACCTCAATTCCCCTCTCGGATTATCAAGGACCAAGGCCAGATTCTTAAAGCTAAAAACCAAAAGTTACTATATTGTGAATGAAAACTTATACTGGAAGAATCCTAATGGCCTGTTACTTAAATGTTTTACTGAAAATGAGGCAGAGAGGGTTAAACAAGAATTCCACGCTGGATAACGTGGAGGCCACCTGAGTTGGAAAGCCACTGCAAATAAAATACTCAGAGCTGGCTATTATTGGCCCACACTCTTCAATGATGTTCATAAAATGATAGTTTCTTGCCACAAATGTCAGATCTTTGAGGGCAAGAGAAAACTCCTCCCTTTACCCCTACAACCCATCACTGTTGAAGGTCCCTTTCTGCAATGGGGCCTAGATTTCATAGGGGAAAATCACCCTGCTTCTTTTTCTTAGCACAGATGGATCCTAACATCCACAGATTATTTCACTAAGTGGATAGAGGCCGTGTCCACTAGGAATGCCACAGATTTAGTCATCATTAGTTTCCTAGAAAGTCACATCCTCTCTCGGTTTGGCTGCCCAAGGAAAATAATCACTGATAATGCTACTGCTTTCGGATCCAAAAATATGGTTGATTTTTGTCACAGATACCAAATAGCACTTTGTCATTTAACTGCCTATTACCCTCAAGGTAATGGATTAGCTGAATCATCGAACAAGAGGCTGGTGATCATCATAAAAAAATTGTTGGAAGAGAACAAAAAATCATGGCATAACAAGCTAGTACATGCTATATGGGCTGATAGGCTCACAACAAAGAAGTCCATTGGCATGTCACCTTTTCAATTGGTCTATGGAACAGAAGGAGTATTCCCTACCAGCCTTGGGACACCAGTGATCAAACTGATCCAGGAGATCCAAATAGAATAAGACAGCATGGTGAGGAGGATAAACCAAACGATCCATCTTCAACAAACAAGGGAAGAGGTCTATAGCAGAGCAGTGAAAGTTCAGGAGAACATAAAGAAATTGTTTGACAAAGGAACCAAAGCTGCGGATTTCAAAGTTGGAGATAAGGTTTTGAAGTGGGATTCGAGAAGAGAGGATAAAGGAAAGCACAACAAATTTGACAATTTGTGGCAAGGTCCATACCTCATCCAGGCCACTGTGGGTCCCAACGCTTTCTTATTACAGAATTGGATGGGCCAGGCTATTTGGAGGTCCTCTCAATGGCCGGGATACTCAAACATTACTTCACCTTTAATTTACGGTTCCGGATCTCCATTTTCATTGTACAGAACATTACGGTTTTTTATTTTCAAGAAAAGAGGAAATGTTTCAAAAAATAGAGGAAAAAAGAGTTCGGACATGTAGCAGACCTACGTGTGAAAAATATTGGCTCTAATAAGCTCAAAACCCGAGCCAAAGCAAGTAAAGCAGCTGGTCCTAGCATGCTCAAAAGCTGGATAAGAAAAGGAAAAAGAGGAATCAACTCTAACATGCCCAAAACCAGAGCTGAGATGAAAAAAGAAGTGACTCTAACATGCTCAAAACTTGAGTCACAAAAAGGAAGGAAGGATAATTCAAGTTTTAGATTTAAAGCCTTCACCATTTTGTTTTCAGTTTTCTGCAAATTTATGTCCATGAGCAACTGTTTTTATGCCTTGGATCCACAGCAAGTCAAACAGTCTAATCCTGGCTTGACTGTTTTTCTATTTCTTGTCTTAGAATGTAGAGAAGAAATCTGCTGGACAGTTTAATCCCAGCAGATATTAGATTAGGTAGAGAAACATATGAGATCAACAGTCTAAGCTGGTCTCATGGAGCAATAAGGGTAGATTTAAAATAGGTTTATTTTATCTTTGCAAAAATAAAAAGATGTAAAGGTTCTGCTAGCTCAAATGCACCCTGGAAGAAGAAAAAATGCTAGGATTGTAGTTTGGGTAGGTAGTTTGTTGGAGTAAGTTCTGCTGATGTAATGTCTTCATGTTGTGGTAGCTTATCAAAGAAAGAAGGGATGTGTAAAGCAGCAGGCAGTTGGCCTACTCCAAAGATCTATTTCTCTGAATTCTTGACTCTTTCAAGAAGAAGCCATCCCCATGTGGAGCCATTGTTAGCCCCCCTATAAATTTTTGACAAAGCAAAATAGGGGGCTGAAATGGTTCTTGAGCCCTCAAGGAATGCATCTCCCAGAAGACACATCATCCTTGAGGTCTCCTATGCCTTTTCCTTTGATAAATTTCCCTCTGCAGAACTCACCATGTTGCCCCTCTCTTCCCCTTAGCAAAGTCCCCTTTCTATCCCAATTTCCCCCCAAATTTCCCTTTAAATCCTACCTTCGCCTTTTGTTGTGCCAGTTTTCCCCTTGTACCCTTTATCGTTACCCTATTTAGGCCTTGGAATGCATTAAAAAGGGTAAAAAACCCACTTTCGGACCATATAATAGGCCTAGCCCCTCTTCTGCTAGCCCTGCACCCTTTCCTCTAGGTGACCCGGCGCCGGAACCACCCGCCAGCACCGAAAAACACCTATCACCAATGTGTATCGGGTGCAACATCGACCGTCGAGCTTATTGATTGGACGGTGATCGTTGACCCCGCAACCTTTCGCGTTTTCCCGCTATAACCCCGATAGGGCGATCACTGTCCATTTAAACATGATCCAACGGTCGGCGTCACTTTGCCCGTGGTCCCCACCGCCACTATTGAAGAAAAAACACGGTTTCATAGCACCTACATCGAGAGGCAGGCGGTTTTTCCCATCGGTGTAGGATTCCATACAACGGGTCATCGTGTGGCTCCTATGCGGTTTCAAAACCGCTTGTCCATCGCGCATTAACTTTGACTTAGGACGCCAGCCAGTATTCATATCAGCCGTTAGATCTTGGGCGCCTCATCCAACGGTCATCGATCAACGAAGCTGCGCGGGGTTTAAACCATGGCCACCGTACCCCTGGCCCACCGTTCGTCATCCTCCATTGTGTTTCCCACCTTTGATCTCCTTTGAGATCTGATGGTCCAGATTAGTCTTCTTCCAATATTGACCATTTCGCTGTCAACCGGTTTCGCCACGTCACCTCCACGTGTCCACCGTACGGTCTCCCTTCAGTTTCGTATAATCATTCAAAGGTCAGATATTCAAAGGTTTCTCATTATTTTTTCCTCCGCACCACCTTTTGACTGTAGTCTCCATCGTTTCCACCTCACTGCAGGTCATCCACGATAGTTTCGCCATCAACCAGTCTATGTAGTCAGTCTAGCCATCCTGTTGCGTCCACCACCCCCATTGTTTTCTTAACATGTTTTCGTATCATGCAGGGTTTCCAGAGAGGCAGAAAGCCGCCATAATTCATGGGAATCATTGTAAGCGGCGCATTAAGCAGGCAGGATTAAAACTGAAGCTAGTGCTGTAGGTAAATGTCAAGAAAGGTGGCGGCAGTATAAATTCCATCAAAGGACGAAGTTTGAAACTTCGCAGACTGTATCCTGCGCCATTAAAGCCTAGATATTGCAGAATCGAGACATTTATGAAGCCATGAAGAAAAACCAGCTTCAGGATCATGGATTCTAGCATTCAGAATTGATTTTTTGAGTTTAATACAACAGTTTAGAGGCAAAGCAACATATTAGTGAACCTAAAGATCATGCAGAAGGTACAGCACGCATAGATTCTTGAAATCAGGATTCAAATCAGCAGAATGTTTCTTCCAGAGCAAGGACACAGTACACATTATGGTTTTAGTTTATATGGTGTCCAAGCAGGTTTTTCAGCTCATGGTATTGCATGTAATGGAGCCTATAAAAGGCTCGGAGGAATTCATTGTAATGTAGGCCTGTATGTGAGCGGTGAAGGCTCACTTGGCTGGATTGGCTAGGGTTTTGGCTAAGGCTAATGAAATTTCATTAGGATGGTTTTCCCCAAAGTTTGGGGCGTTTTCCCGAATAAACATCTGTGTTCATGTTTATGTGTTTTTTTGCTGGTTATGTTTAATTATTCCTCTTGGTAATTAGATAATATTCTCTGGTAAATGTTTCTTCATTTGGTATCAGAGCCATGGTCTAGGTTTTGGCTTCAGAGGGATGCCTTTATGGTCAAGGTTAACCTAGATTCTCTAACGAGAGTGGTTTGATAATGGATTTGGGGTTAAATTTGTGGATCTACATTTGAAAGTGTTTCTTTGCTAAGAGATGAAGCCAGTTTCAAAGGTTGCATCGATGGATCTAGGGTTATGCATAAGTCTGATCTATGTAGCAGTGAAAATGTGCCCAAATCAATGGAGAAGATGTTGAAAACCCTAGATAGATGCAGATTGCACAAGAAAAAAAAACGTTGAGCACCTGACTGTGGACAGAGGCATCGACAGTGGAAGCAGAACCTTCTGTAGTTGCGACTGCATGAGAATATAGAGGAGGAGATGGTGGGCCTGTTTGATAAACAAGAAAAGGAGCAATTGTATTTGGCACAGAAGCATCCGAAACTGATGCATGTTGTCACTCTACCGGCCATGACAGATGAAGACTTATTTTCGAAGGTGGGGGAAGGAGGATCGATGGATCTAGTGACGGTGGCCATGACAGTCCACTAGTTTGACCTCGTCACTTGGGCATGACAGTGGCATGGTCCCAAACAGAGGGGCTATGGCATGAATGCCAAGAAATCGAGCTCACACTAAGAATATGAGGCTTGGGCCATTACGCAATCAAACTTGTGAGATTTGGCAAGTCCCATGAAGATCAGGGTAGGGGTGAGCTAGGTCGTAGGTCTCGGGGAAGGCACCAAGACAACCTCGATGACCTCCATCTCACATGCTAAAGATTTCCAACGGGTTCGATGTTGGATAGAGCTTGGCCACTTTCGCATGCAAGCGAAAACAAGTATTCTGAGCTCTTACCGAGAGCAAGAACAAGTTAGGAATGGCTAAAACCTGGCTGGTCGATGCGCTTTCCCCGGATGTTGCTCGGTGATTGTGCAACGAGATTTCATTTTGGACCAGGATTGCTTATCTATCATGTCAATGAGAATTTGATGCAGATGAGAAGAGCTCGATGAAGGATAACAGTTGTGGCAGAGGTGGTGTCTCTACTTTTAGTGCTCAAGAAGAAGTTGAGCATCCAACATGTGAGACCGGTGGAGAAGAGCTTTGAAAATGAAAGTGAGATGTTGTTGAAAACGCGTAGCCACTGTAATGGTTGATGAGAACATTGCACAAAGGTTTATGTGGAGCACCACAGGTAGGAAGATCGTTTCTCCTGTAATCATGTTGGCGCTCTTGTGATCATGTGGGCCTCATGGAGTAATTTGTGTAGGAGGAAATGCAACCTATGGAATTATATTGCTAGTTTAGAGAGGTCTTGGTTTATAAATCCATAATGTAAGAAACTATGGGGACTGGTTACATGCAAAGTATTTGACAGAATGAGTTAATCAAATAATTATCATAGTGTGGTGGTAAATGGTTGAGGATAGAATTGGGTAGATTCATGTACAACTATGATGTCCTCTTTGGAGAGGACATCATGAATGTAGAGAATGGTCATAAAAATAATAGCAACAAAGAAACAAAATCTCTCTCTCTCTCTCTCTCTCTCTCTCTCTCTCTCTCTCTATATATATATATATATATATATATATATATTATAATGGAGTTAATTTTTACATGTAAATGGGCATACTGTTGTAATACCTAGTATGGCATGCGTACCCCTGGATAATCACTAGTAAAGTTTGGGTTAGACTTAGGTGATAGGGGGGATGCCAAGTTAACAACTACCATGGGTAAAAATTTTGAAGGGGGGAAAGGGCTAGAGTGAGCGGAGTTGTCTCACTTAGCAGTTTTGGCTGGATTTAGTCAATAATCCCCAAGTCAAGTTTAAGGGGGGAATGTTAGGTAAATTGACTCAGGATTAGAGTCAGGTTTGACCAAGTTAAAAAGTGATAGTTTTGGGGCACATGGTATTGTGCACCCATGGTTTTCAGCTCATGGTATTGCATGTAATGGAGCCTATAAAAGGCTCGGACGACTTCATCATAATGTAGACTTGGATGTGAGCCGTGAAGGCTCACATGGTTGGATTGGCTAGTGTTTTGGCCAATGCTAATGAAATTTCATTAGGATGGGTTTTCCCTAGAGTTTGGGGTTTTTACCGATTAAACATCTGTGTTTATGTTTATGATTTGTTGCTGGTTATGTTTAATTATTCCCCTCGGTAATTATTTATGTTCTTCGGTAAATGTTTCTTCAAGATTGATAGTTGCCCATGTTGACTGGGTAGGAGGACCCTTCACAGATGGATTTAGATAACCATTTCTTCATGGCCTACTACATGAAGAAGTATATATTGAGTAAACCTCAAGGGAATTGAAATGAAGGACAAAAGACTCATGTTTGAAAATTGAAGAAATCTACCTTATGGCTTGAAGCAAGCCCCTAGAGTACGTATGCTTGCATTGAAAGTCACCCGGTGACTTGGTGAAGCTTGGATTCACAAGAAGCAGTGTTGACCCGAAGCTCTACTTCAAAGTGGTCCAAGGTATGCCTTTAATTTTGGTTTTATATTTTGATTATCTATTCTTGTCAGGTAGTGAGCCCCTGATCCTCGAATGTAAGAGGGGTTGACCTCTGAGTTTGAGATGAAGGATCTTGGTTTGATGCATTACTTCCTTGGACTAGAGGTGTGGCAAAGACCCGCAGAGATTTTCCTTTCTCAAGGAAAATATGTCGTGAAGTTGTTGGAAAGATTTGGAATGGTAGAATGAAAGTCCTTAGCCACAACGATGGAGATAAACTTCAAGAAGTTTTGTGGAGGTGTTGTTGGACCTGACTTGGAAACTCTTCTGAGTACCAACAGTTAATTGGGGCATTGATGTTCCTTGTGAACACCCATCTGAACATATGCTTTGTAGTTAACACTTTTAGTCAATTTATGACTGAGCCCCTTCATGCACACTGGATCGTTGCCAAGCACATACTAAGATATTTGCATGGGACAATTAATCTTGGTATGAAATATACTTCCTGAGATGTGAGATTACATGGGTACATTGATCCTTACTTGGTTGTAAATGTTATTGCCATGAAGAGAAAATTAGGGTGTTGCTTTAGCTTGGGGTGTGTGATGATATCTTGGATGAGCTTGAAGAAAATTTTTGTATCTTTAAGCAAGACCAAGGTAGTGTACATTTCTGCTAGCATAGCTATCTGTGAGGCAGTCTAGTTGAGAAAGCTCTTTACAAAGTCGTTTGAGCAGGTTATTGATATGACCATGATATATTGCGACAACAAGACTGGGATCCGATTGGCAATGAATGTTGTATTTCATGAAAAATCCAAGCATATTGAGATTAGGTATCACTATATTCAATATATGGTGAAGGGAGGAGTGATAAGGCTCCATCACATTTAGAGTGATGAGTAGATAGTAGATATACTCACAAAGGCTTTGTTGAAATGGAAGTTATTGGTATTTAGAGGAAAACTTGGACTAATGATTGTGACCTTCCTAGGTAAGGCTCCCAGCTAATGGAGAAAACTAATAATTTTCTTCTCCCCTATTGAGCTCCTAAGGTGAGGAATGGACCAGTAAGGTCTCCTGGGGTTAAGGGACCTCTCGACAATAGGACAGGGTGTGATCCTTACCCCTGTGGTAAGTCGATCTCGCCTATTGTCGCTTTGAGAGAGTATAACCTAGTTGGCATCCTACCTACAAGTTAGTCTTGATAGGATTGGTCCTCTCCATCTAGCCAATGGGTTGAGGTTACTTGAGATATGATGTGATCCTTATCTGTCCAGGTAAGTTAATCTCGCTCAAGTCTTGGGATGAAAATATTATACCACTTGACTCTTAACGGTCTAGATGGAGGATCAACGAATAATAGGACAAAGTATGATCCTTAATTCGATACCACATATTGTCACTAAACGATAGGATAGAGGGTGATCCTTAAGTTGATCTCTCTTATTGTCACAATTCAATAGGAAATAGTGTGGTCCTTAATTCGATCTCGTCTATTGTCACTAGACAATAGGAAGTAGTGTGATCCTTAAGTCGAACTCGCTTATTATCACATGTCAATAGGACTAAGTGTGATCTTTGCCCTTACGGTAAGTAGATCTCGCCTGTTGATAGAGGGTGGTAGCTTAAGCTCCCCTATGATGTCAAACTCTTCTTATTTTAGATTTGAGAGCATTCAACAAATATAAGAAGATATGAAAAGATATTACATTTGACTTAATGATGAAGAGACATTTGTGATGGGACGTCTGATGTAGTCAGAAATTTCTCCCTAGCTGAGAGGGAGTGTTAATTTGGAATCTTAGGGACAAATTCCCTCCTTTGGACAACCTTCCTCATCTAGAGAAGACCCTTTTTTCCCCTAGAAAAGTTTAATTTGATCAAGAAAAAAATATATTTTTGATGTGAAAACCCACAATGACACAAAATTACAAGTCGACCTAAAGGAAAAATTGGGTCTCCTCCAAAGTTTATAAATTGAATTCATGCCAACCTCATTTGGATCATCACATCACACATCTTCTTCTTCTTCTTATTTAAGGTTCTTTTAATCTAAAAATTGCAGTTCTTCATCCACACGTGTGAAGAGGAGAGAGAGAGAAAATTTCAAAGGGTTGAATCTATCTTTGACCAACACTTTGACCAACATTGACTTTTGGAATTTCGGAGCACTTTGAATTAGTTTGACTTATGATTTGGATATTTTCTTGGAGGCTGCGTTCTTTGGCACAAAGACCGATATTTTCTAGGTTGTTTGAATTTAGGTGACTACAACCTTGAGCGAATGCTTTCTCTCTCCATTGACCACGTTTGACCATGGATTATGAGGCTATTTTAACTAAGGTTGGCCAACTTGGAAGGCCGAATTTTTTTACCTTTGACCAATATCTCTTATAGGCTCTTTTATTGTTGACTTGAGATTGGTTAGGGAATCTTTGACGGTGGTTGACTATTGTTGAATTTGACTAGATTTGATAATTTGACCAGAATTGCCTTTTGGGCTATCCCTTGAAGTTTTGGATATTGGTTGTTAAAAAGTAAAATTTTTTGACCTTTGAATCTTGGATGGTGAATTGAATCATTGTACTCTCTTTGCTGAACATTTTAGGACAATATAATAAGAAGAAGAACTTGAAAGGGTTTTTCCCATTGTGGGATTTTTTCCCTAGTCTTTGACGGAATTTGGTGTCACTTGGTATTGCTCTTGATTGTCTCATATTATAAATTTCATTAATTGTTCTATCTATAATTTTTATTTACTACTAGAATATTGATTTGATTGCTAATTAAATATAAGATTGGGCTAAAGTGATTGTAACAACATAAAATAGTGGAAAATTAACATGAGCACGTCTTTGAGTTATCTGCATATTATCACTTCACAATTCCAATAGTTTTGACAAAACATTAAAAATATCATTCAATACGCATTATCAGATTCCATTTTTTTTTATGTTCCTCCTCTCCTCTATTCTTAAGATTAAAAGCATAATCAACAACTTGACAATAACTATGGCCTCAAAATGAGAATTCTTCATATAAAACTATATTTTTACATTTAAAACACCAAATTCTACCCTCGAATTGAAAAATGGTTCTAATAGTAACACTTTTTCAAAAAAACAAAAAATTTGGGTTAAAGTACAACCTTTTACAACCATAAATTGCATCGTCTTTAACAACAACCTTAAAATCAACACTCAAATCAAAAAATGGTACTACTAGTGATAGCTTATCTTTTCAATACAAATGGTGGTCACTATGTTTCAAATTAGCACTAGAGGAGGATGAAGCTGATTTTTGTGCATTATTGGATAATGAGTCCATCAAACACAAGAATCTTCTCGAAATTGTATATTTGTGGACCATTAGAAAATGATGATGAAATCTCTTGAAATTGATTTTTGTGGATACTTTGATGATGACCATGAGTCTGTCAATGATAAGAGCCTTATTTATTTTTTTATTTTTTTGTGGCCTATGTTGCCTCCCAAACTTGTAGTTTAAATGTAACAAATTATTTTAACAAAGCGTAACCCTCGAGACACTTAGGGAGATGGCCCAATGTCACCATAGTATTTCTCCTCTTGTTTTGGGCCAGTTTCTTTTTAGCACAATAGAGGAAACTAAAGAAAAATATGTTTTTGATTTTTTCTTTAGAATAATATGGATTTTGAAATTTACCAAGGCTATCGTATATCAAATTGGGCCATGGAGTTGGGGGATATTTATAACAATAAGATTAAAATATAATGGATAACATATAGTTAAGTCATTAGTGATATGCCATAATTATTCCAAACTAGATTTTCATATTATGCCAAGAATTAAGTGAGAGCTATTAAACATAATACACCATGAAAACCATGAAATTACAACTAAAAATAGTCTATAACCAATAAATAAAGAGGGAAACAACAATGTCTCCCAACAATAGAAATAACAACAACAATATGCTTCAATAATTCAAGGTCATAATAGAGACCTAGGAGGGTTTCAAAACCTCAACCCTAGTCTCTTATTTTGGAACAAATCCACCCTTGTACAAATATTATTTTAGCAAAAATCAATGAAAATTTTGCCAAACCTTGATATTCTGAGAAAAAAATAAACAGATGAAGATACCTCAACTTGAACCAATGCACTTCTTCCAACTCTCCCAAAAGATATTAACAAATGAGAATGGTCCCCTTCTAAGTGTTCATCTCTAGTGACTCTCCTATTAGATATTATTTCTTTAGAAGGCCCTATAACCATCCTAATATGGAGCAATTCCATACCATTTTCCTTTTGATTAGATAAAATGCTTTAAGTAGATTCACATTTCCACTTAGAATCTTTCTAATTAATTAGATCTACTTAAAACATGCATTTATTCCTCATTTAATGGTTTGACCATATCAATAATGGAACATGGCCTCTCCTCATGAAAATATTTGTCCTCCAAATGTGTAGAAAAGGCCCCAAATATATGGTTCACATGCTAAATCCATCCTCACATGTGAAACATGCTACCTAATATGTAGAAGTGAATCGAATAATGTGTCCACAAGTCCAAGGGGCCTAAAAGATAAACTATACCTCCAAATATGTGAAACAAACCTTGAACATTGTATCTTTACCACAAAAGTCATCATCCGATGTGAAATACACCACGAAATACATGGAAGCTCCTCCATTATTATATTTCTTGCATCTTCTTGCCTTCAACACACCTTAGCCACCTATTTGAAGAGGGTGTTCAACCTTAAATGGGCCCTTGACCATTCCAAATGTAATCTTAGTGCCCCATGGCACTATTCCAAATGGGAGTGTTTCTCTCTTGTGCTCATTAAATCCATTTTCCTTACACATGTTATGTTTGTCCCTCCAACAATGTATGGTATTCCATCATTAGTGGGTGTTTCTATAATTCATGGGTTCATGCACATCATTCAAACAAAAATTATTTGTCCAAATTGTTGATATTTCCCCAACTGATTAGCATATATGCTTGGGAAAGATAGAAAAAAGATGCATAGCCTTGAATTTTTCTCCTTGAAAGCCCTAATTGTCAATGAAAATCAAGGAATTGTTATGCCAATGAGAGAAAAATCCCATGAAAATTTGAAATAAGGAAAAAAATTTCCACTCATAACATTTCATTATATGATGATGATTATAAGTCCATAAATGAGTTTGATTTTTTGGATATTATGTAATGGGGAGGATGAGTCCACCAATTTTTGGAAATGATGTTACTCATATGGATCTAACTCATCCCTTACCAAGGATATATCCCTTTCTCAAACCACTTTTCTCCCATATAGTAGAATCAAGGAGCCTTTTAGTAGAATATAGTGACAAATGTTAACTTGCACATAAATAAAATTTAGTTTCTAGTGTTAAGCCTAGGTAAAAGCTAAATTTAATTTAGGTTAGTGAATAAACTAAATGAGTTTCATTAAGTTAAACAAGAGTTTAGATAATCTCCTTGCACAATTTTTGGGAGTGATGATTATCTCTAAAAGTATGTACTTAATGACATATTTTGTGAGTAATATATCCTTGCAATGCACATTTATCTTTTGAATATTTATCTTAACATGGTATTAGAGTTTTCTTTCAAATATTATGACAAATAACAAAGATCAAATATTGTGAAGGAAACTGCATATAATTGTAGAGAAAATAGACTGGTGATTATGAAGAAAAGTGAAAGCGTGCAAAACTTGGAGACAAGGGGATAAAACATAAGGTAAAATGATATAAATACCATAAAGATACACTCATGTTCCATCACAATGACCCTAGAATAAAGAACTCTTTCCCTAAAATATTAGATTCATCTTTGAGAGATAATTTCAAAGTAAATTTACATGAAGCATGAGATTTTTTGTTGTTGTTTTATTATTATTTTTATAGAAGGAAGATTGGAAAATGGTAGAGAGTTGGAAGAAAAAGGAAACTTGAAATTCTATAAAGGAACGTGACTTCCAAAAAATGTAAGAATGCTTGAACAACAAAAGAGTGGAATGACTTACTTGTGAGTGAAAAAATCCTACAAAAGATATCCTTGTTTCTTACTAACGTATACCCATCTAAGAAAAAGACATCAAGGATAAAAATGCTTGAGAAAGAATAATACATCTATTTTGTAGAATAGAGAAACATGTTTGAAAAGGAAAGTCACTTATGGACTAGAAGAACAATGGAATTCATTTGGATAAAGACTTGTAAGTAGAAAAGGAAGTAGAGACAAATTCATTTATATTAAAGGGGGAATCATTCCCTAGAATAGTAAAGCTATTTTATGACCAAAAGAGGACATTTTTATAGCAAACTGTGCCCTATCTATAATTACAACATTCCCTAAAGTGAAAAAAATAAATTGTCAAAGAAGATAACCCTGAATCTCAATTTAAAATTTGAAAGAAAAATGTTGGTAGGGTGGTACAATTTGATTAAGTTAAAAAAATAAATAGGAATAATTATGCATCATGGATGGTGTTAATGGATAATATATTTCCATATAAATTCTTTTAGGAGACACTAAAAAGCACAAATTTTTTTAACTACAAATCCATATCTAATAGCTAAGCCTAAAAATAAAAACATATAAATACAATGTGTTCAAACCCCAAGCTTAACTACTTATAGAGGCATGGTCACAATGGGTGTTGGTTGCAAATTTCATGAGGTATCTTGTTCATATTCTTAGACTTAGATAACTCTTTAATATATCCTTTAGATATTATGTGGTTGTGCTAATTTAACCATGGTAAATTAGATCTCCTATCTCACATCCTAGGTGACAAATGCACTTATGGATGGTACATTATGCTATGGAACTATCATTTAGATTATTTACTTCACTTGTTGTTTCATGAATTGGTTTGTGATACTTAGACATCGTGTTATAATCATTGAGTTAATGTTGAAAGTGGTAAAATACAAAAACGAGACCTAATGACACTTCATAACATTAATGATTTATTATTTGTCTCATCATACCATGGGGGGTATAAGTATCCTTTAGAAGTGTCATCATATATCAAGTTAGTTTGTATTATTAGGGTTTTGGTTAGGGTAGAGTGTTCCACATCCTAACCATATTTAACACTTTCCATTTTCAACATTACACTTCCATTCCATTCATAAAAAATTTATTCATGTTCATGTTCGACTTGTCAATTATTACTTAAAAAGGTATAGATGAGAAAGCCTAAATCAAATAAGGAAAAAATGATAAAAGTGGATAGAAAATTAAAAAAATTAAAGAAAAAAATGATAAATATTGAAATATGCCACCTCACCATGAGGCCAATGCCCCTATCCCTATGGTTGTCTATGAGTATAAAAACAAAAAGGGACTGGATAATTGAAAGAAATAAATTGAAAAAAGAGCGAATAAGAAAAATGGAACGGGCAGTAAAAATCGTAGTTCAGGAAATGGTAACTCAAAGCTAAAGCTCCCTCTCAGGGTCTCCATATAAAATATTAGCTCATGAAATCTAATTGAACAAGTTATAAGACTTATGTAGCATCTTACATGACTTTGAGACTCATCACATGAAGTTTTCCGTTTCCCCTTCCATAAGTTATTCATCACATCTTATGCCTTTTACTTAGTGGCTTAGGAAATACTCCTTGTCTTATGGTTTGTCACATGTATAAAGGATAAGTTTTTCCTCCCATGGTAAAACTTCGACAAATTTTTTAAAATTAACTTATATTATATTGTGTTAAATAAAATCATCGTGTGTGAATCACTTAATAAATTACAATTGGGTTAGAAACACCATTATGACTGGGAATTTTGCATGGGATCTACCACACTACATTGGGATCCATGTACGTATATTTTACCCATATCTACCAACATTGGGATCTATCCCATATTTCTTGGGATCCATATACTTCATTGGGATGCATGGAATTGCTTTGGGATTTGTGAATATGCATTGGAAAATGAAAGGGATGCCACATGTTATGGCCCTTGTGCCTTAAAAATGATAATAAACTAATAATTACAATCCACTTCGATGGGGAAACATCATTTTACGATAAATACAATATTTGATGATCTTAAGACTAGGTCTCTTTAATATATATATATATATATATATATATATATATATAATAAAATGGGACCATGAGGGGTTCTAGCCTACATAACAATATAACAGTAGAAATGTAATCATTCCATTAGAGATGTTTTGAGGTAAAAAATGGGTCTAAAAAAAGTGTACAACCAAAATCAACTTTGTAAGAACCAATATGATTCAATATGATGATGTCAACCATGGTGATGATTCACCATTTTTGGAGTGAAAAAGTAAAAGATTAAAAAAATCTACATTTTCAACTTATCTCCATGATGTTTTAATGAAATTTCAAGTGGGATCAGCACCCATTGGATTTAAAATTTAGTTCCTCATCCCATGACTACCCATGTTGCATACTTTTTATGGACACTGCTGCATGAAAAATGAGATACATGAAAAACATGATTGAAATCATGTTTTTCATGTACTTCTCATTTTTCATGTAGCATGGTCCATCAAAAGTATGTAGCATGAGTATTCATTGGATGAATAATTAAATTACACATACAACGAGTTCTGCCACTCAAAATTTTAGTGAAAATATAGGGATATAAGTTAAAAATACAAGTTGAATTTTTTTTTCCCTCTAAAATTTGATGATGTAATCTAATTTTGTTTTATTATTTCCACTATTATTTGATAATGTTTCTTAGAAGAACCATTTTAGACATCAAAATTTATCTAATGAATATATAGGGCTTAATAATGGGTTTTTCGATTAACATGGGGCTTATGTAGGGGCTCAACATTCCCCTCCGCTTCAAATAAGTGTTGTCCTCAACACTGGACTATTTGTATGTGTTTCTACATGAATAAAGCATCTTCCCATGTCACTTCTTCTATTGCTAGGTTCTTCCATTTGATGAGGTACTCAATAATTGCTTGATTTCTCAACTTCTTACTCGTTTCCAAAAGTGTTTATGGTTCTACTATTATTTTCCCTTCTTCATTAATATTTGGTAGAATAGTTTGGATTGATATATTATCATGGATTACATTATTTGAGAAAGAAAAATGGAATACTGGATGTACATGTGAAGATGAAGGCAACTCCAATTTGTAATCCATACTTCCAATCCTCTGTAACATATTATAAGGGTCATAATACACTAGAGATAATTTGTTTTCCTTATTTTGTTGCTTGAGGGATATCTGTGTATATGTATGTAGTATAAAAAATAACCAATCCCATACTTCAAATTCCCTTTCACTGCAATTTCAATATGCTTGTTGTTTCATCTTATTTTGTTCCATAATGAAGTTGTCCTTCAATAGTTTGAGAAAAACTTATTGGTATTGGATGTTTTCCTCTACTACTTGAACCTTTATAGACCCTTTCAAGGGTGAGGTGATGGATGGAAGATGATATCCATAAAGTTCCATGATTGGTGACATTTTTATGAAGTATTGAAGGATGTGTTGTACCACCATTCTGCCAAGAGCAACCATTTGACCCATTTTTTCTGTTTATCATTTGCAATGCAACATAGTTATCCTTTTAAACATTTGTTCACAATCTCAGTTTCCCATCAAATTGAGGATGGTAAGATGAGTTGTGAGCCAATTGAGTACCCAAACAGGAAAACAATTTAGTCCAAAAATTTCCAATGAAAATTTGATATCTGTCACTTACAATAATATTTGCTATTCCATGTAGTTTTTGTATTGTTTCCATGATTTGTTTTTCCACAATACTTGCTTTAAAAGGATGAGAAAGAGAACAAAAGTGGGCGTACTTTTTCATTTGATCTACCTCTACCATAATGACACTCTTTCCTTTAGATTTGGGAAAAACCTATAATAGAATCCATTAAAACTTCTTCCCAAATTGGTATGGCTAGTGGCTGAAGAGCCTTGGGGTCTTGATAGTCTCTCCTTTATTTTTTTGGCATACCACACATTCCACCACGATTTTTTTCACATATGCTTCAATATCTTCGTAAAAAAAATATTTCTTAATTCTATGGTATGTCTTCAAGAATTTTGATCCTCTTATAAGAGAAGTGTATAATTCTAATAGGACATTATGTTTGAGTTGGGAATTATTATATAAGTATAAGAAATCTTTGATACCATAACAAATCACTTTTCCATGTAAATTTATCTACTGCACCCTCCTATAGTTATTGAATGATCTTGCATGTATTCTCATCTTGATGTCATTCTATCCTTGCTTCTTCCACCCAGTCAGATTGTGGAATGGAAATAGCACATAGTAGACCATTTGTGAATTTTTCTTTTCTTGAGAGTGCATCTGCCACAATATTTTGTTTTCCCTTTTTGTAGATAATATCAAAGTCATAACCCAAGATCTTTGTGACCCATTTTTGTTGCTTTTCTAAAGACAGTCTTTGCTCCAAGAAGTACTTTATACTATCATGATATTTTTTTATTTTGAAGTATATTCCTATTAGGTATGGATTCCATTTCTTAATTGCATGTAGTATGGCCAAAACATATATGGGTTTGATTAAGTTATTTCCTTTATGTTCTCTACTTTGAAAATAAAGGGGCATTCCTTTTTAAATCAAAACTGCACCAATGCCATGACTTGAGGCATCACACTCCAAAATGAATATTTTTATGATGTGAGATGTCACCAAGACGAGAGTTATACACATAGCCTCTTTAAGTTCTTCAAATGATTTGATTGCCTCTTTAGTCTAAGAATATGCTTCCTTATATTCAAATAATTTTGCTAGAGGTGTTTCTATTTGACCATAATTATTGACAAATTTGTGGTAATATCCTGTCAATCCTAAGAATCCTTTGAGTGTCTTCAAGGTATTTTGGATTGGTCATTCCCTCATAGCTTTGATTTTGTTAGAATCCACCTTGGCACCATCATGTGATACAATATGGCCCAAATATTCAACTTATTAAACCCCAAAGGTGCACTTGGAAGGATTTTCATATAATTGTTTCTTTTCCAATGGTGGCAATACCTTACCAACATGTTATACATGCTCTTCCCAAGATTTGTTGTAAATTAGTATATCATAAAAAAATACTAGCATAAAATTTCTAAGGAAGGGCTTGAAAATAGAATTCATCAAGATTTGAAATGTTGAAGGTGCATTTGTAATTCAAAATGACATAACCAAAAAATCATGATGACATTAATGTATGTTAAAGTTTTTTTGGGAATTTCTTCTTTCCTCATTCTGATTTGATGACATCTAGAATGAAGATTCAACTTAGTAAAGATGCAATTCATCTAATAATTCATTAATGAAAAGAATAAAATTTTTATCTTTGAATGTCATTTTGTTGAGTTGTCTATAATTTGGACACATGTGCCATGAACCATCCTTTTTATAACCATCACCACTGGTAAAGAGAAAGTGCTTTGATTAGGCTGAACGATGCCTGCCTCTAATATTTCTTGAACCATGCACTCAAACTAACATAATAATCTAGCTGACCCGAAATGTATCCTAAATAAGAAGAAGTTTAGAAATTAATTTATCTATAATTAGGGGTGTTAATCTCCAAATTAGTTAACATCATCATCCCATTGGAAATATTTCTTAGCTACATGATTTACAATGTCAGGTTAACTGGTGTAGTTTGTGATGTGAGGTTAACATAGAAATTTGAATTTTGAATTTTCGTTTGGTGGGTTATTTTTCTGCCCATTTCGACTTAGCCAGGTGACATTTGGTTTTCCTTCTTCCCCTACTCTCATCCCACCTTCATGA
Source organism: Pinus albicaulis (assembly GCA_034641835.2). Taxonomy (NCBI): domain Eukaryota; kingdom Viridiplantae; phylum Streptophyta; class Pinopsida; order Pinales; family Pinaceae; genus Pinus; species Pinus albicaulis. The sequence goes on from CM076577.1 coordinate 106,566,597, forward strand.
CTTTCCTCATGATCTCCCTGGTTGAATTCGAGACATCATTCCAGATCAAATCTCATATCAGATGCAATTCTAGATTGAACCAAAAGGGATTGCAAGATGATGGCAGTCACTGGTAAGAAATTTAAGTTTATTTGCAGAACGATAATATTTTTTTTATATATGCTTCTATTTTAGATTATCGTGACCTTTATCTACGTTTTTTGAAGAAAACCACTAGAAAACCTCTGTTTCATTTCTTTTTTAATTTCCATTGTGCATTTTTTCTATAACCAGACCGGTTATATTTTATTGTATAAATATTTTAAGATTCAATTTATTTTATGTAGAAATTGTATTTGATGCAAGGATAAACCAACTTGAATATTATATTAAGGGTTAGTATAGCATTTATATCATTCATAAAGAAATTTATTGCTTTAACCGCTATTGGTTTCCAATTTATAGATCTTATGTGTAACTTGTGTAGCCCATTTGGGCATATTGTCATTATTGTAGATTAAATCATTTTATAGAATCAATTATGTTCAGTAAAAACTCTAATCCATTGCCACCTAAATAACGAAAGTGTTGAGATTGCAACAAGATGATGAGCTTAGTGGAAAGGAGTCGCCTTCACTAAGTGGGCCCGCAGGCTATTTTTGGCGCAAAGTCTATTTTTAGACATATGGATCATGTTCTATGAGTTGCAGGATGCTATTTGTGGATGGTTGGTCGAGTCGGAAAAAATAGATGGACTTCTATTTTTAGACATACTGGGCGGAATCTATTTTTAGATTGCCAGTCTAAAAATAGATATGTCAAATATTATTAGCTCTTAATAATATTTAGACTCTAAACATTATGTTATTCTCTTGGAGCACTTCAGTTAAGTGCACATATGTGGCACAGTAGCTGACAGAAGGAATTACGCTATTACTAGGGGTTAAGTGGAGCTATTGCATGAAGACTTCATTTAGAACTCATGTGACAGAGTTTGGTGGAGTTGATTGAGGAAGTTAGTGGAGTTGTATTCAGTTTAGCTAATCTAAACATAGTTGAGCTATTTGTATCTAGTTTAACTGATTGATACAATTAGTGAGAGTGGTGTGAATTAATTATTAATTAATTCACTAATTATAAACTCATTAATCAACTAAATAATGCATCAGTTAACTTCAGTGCATGGACAATTTCAGTGGAGACTAGTGCAGAAATAGGTGAAAGAGCAGGTTAACTATAAGTTGTGACTATACAGTTGCTATTTGCAACACACAGATAGGTGGAGAAGCCCATGAGGATTGCGCAGTACAAGCTAGGTGGTTTATCTATTTAATGAAGCCATCCCATAGCATTGATAACGCAATAGAGGCTGGCTATCAAGTGGCAAAATATTGGAGCATGTGTTTTGCTAGATCTAGCTTGATAGTGTGTAGCAATTGAGGGTGTGCATGAGAGCTTGTGAGGAGCTTTGTACTATGATTTTTACATGATCTCCATGACATATAATATACGGATAGTTGGGGTTTTCAGCTTTAAGCTTTCCCATTAAATACTGTGTTCATATGTGTGATTGTTTGTGGTTTTAATGTGTGCATGCAATTGATTTTATTTCCGCATGTAATGATCAATGGTAGAAGAGATTATATATTATGCATGAAGCTAAAATAGTGTGTGATCAGGAAAATATCGGTGAATAATATATCAGTTATTCAAATTTCTACATGGTATCGGAGCATTATTGATCATTGGAGCAATTGCAAAACATTGAAGCGGTTGAGTTTTGTGCTGGTGGAATTCGAATTTGCAGTAGTGTTTTCTTGGTGTCGAAGTTGAGATGTCTTTCAACGGATTGCGATTGGAGTATGCCCTTGAGGGCAGCTCGAATTATATTGCATGGAAGGACGGGATGGAGGCGGTGCTAGATGACAATGGGTTGAAGGAGTTCATAGATGCAGAAATTCCAAAACCTACTTCTAGTGATGCTGCCATACTTGACGCATGGCAAAAGAAGACAACAAAGTGTCGAAGGATTCTATTGGAAGGTGTGAAGGATCAAATAGTGTCCAACTTGCATGGTAAGGCTTCTCCATTCTTGATGTGGAAAGCCTTGACAGATTTATTCCAAATCAAGAGCGATCAAAGGAAGTTGGTGCTCAAGGACAAACTCAGAAACATAAAGATGGAGAAAGGCGACAGTATACCCAAGTACCTCACGAAGTTCATCCAATGCGGGGATGAGCTGGGAAGTGTGGGGGTGACTGTTGATGATGAGGAATTGGTGAGCTTGGCTCTCCTTGGGCTTCCGAAGAGTTGGCATTCCTATCAGGACTCTGTCAATGGTCGGGAGAAATTTCCAGGATGGGAGCGACTTTGGTCGGATCTTGTGCAAGAGGAGATAAGGCGGAGTACCAGGGACAAATCTTCATCAAGGAACTCTAATGAACAAAGTGCCTTTTGTTTAGCAAAGCAAAGAAGGGGAAGAGCAAGAAAGCTTCTCAATCCAGTGTGAAAGGCAAGAAGCAGGACATGTCCAAGGTGAAGTGCTTTCACTGTCACCAACACGGACATTATGCCACTAGTTGTCCACAGAAGAAGAAAAATAAGCAGGCTGCTAGGACTGCAGCTGAAGAGGCCTTAGCCTCACAGTTTGAGCTAGATTTTTTGCTGATCGCATGCTTGGTCTCAAGTATGACAGGATCAATGTGGTTTCTTGACAGTGGTGCGTCTTTTCACATGACAGGATATCGAGATTTGTTTACTGATCTGGATGAGAAAGATCTTGGAGTGCACATCGAGATGGGCGATGATGGTAGATACAGTGCGTCCGGTATTGGTACCATTTCCTTTGAGAGGGAGTCTGGTAAACCCTTCGTATTGAAGGAAGTGATGCATGTTCCAGTATTGAAGAAGAATCTTATCTCTGTGGTGATGTTAGAAGACAAGGGATATGATGTTGTCTTTAGCAAGGGAAAGGCTTTCCTGTGCAGTAAGGAAATTGGTGAGACCCGGAGGATAGGGGTTCGAGTTAAGAACCTTTATCAATTTTAGGTAGATGGCTGTGCAGCAATGGCAGGCAAGGTAGAAGGAGTGGTGAGCCAGGATAATGGCGAGTTGTGGCACCGGAGATTGGGCCACCTTCACCATGGAGCTTTGAAGATACTGCAACAGATTTATATTGGGCTTCCTAAGGGTACTCTTGCACAGTTAGATTAGTGCAAGGGATGTACCTTGGGAAAATTTGTGAAAGCCACCTTTCACGAGAAGGATAGTCGCGCCACGACGATCCTTGAGAGAATTCACACAGATGTGTGTGGACCTTTCTTATTAGATTCGACAGCAAAGCACAGGTATTATGTGATATTTGTTGATGATTTTTCTCGTAAGTGCTGGATCTTCTTCATGCAGAAGAAGAGCGAGACATACTCAAAGTTCTGTGAGTTCAAGGCACTGGTTGAGAAAGAATCGGGGAAGCGGAGTGAAGGCAGAACGCCCGATGAGTGGTGAATTCATCTGCAGGCGGTCAAATACTTTGCGGTGAGGAGGTCGAAGAGAGCTCATAGAACCTCATAACCCATGACAAAATGGGGTTTTCGAGCGGAAGAACGAAAAATCGTGGGTCTTTGCACGGGTGATGTTGCATGATCGAGCCTACCCATAAACTTGTGGGCTGGAAGCATGCAATTTCAGGGTATATGCTGACAGATTGTGTTTTCCAGGATACTTGGCATGAGTACACTTGAGGAAGTGTTTTCTGGTAAGAGGCTTGATATTTCCCATTTGAGGATTTTTGGTTCACCTGTTTACATTCATGTGACGAAGGATTCTAGGAAGAAGTTGAAGCCGACTGCGGAGGTTGGGATATTTTTGGGGTACACAGATACACCCCACAACTATCGTGTGTATTTTCTAGATAGTCGCAAGACTGTTGTGTGACGGGATATAAAATTTCATGAGGAGAAAGCCATGAAGTGTTTGCTTGAGAGGGAGCCACACTTGCATGCGAATACACTTGCATGCGAAGAGGAGCTATTAGTTGCTTCCGAAGGATGAGTCTCGGGATGTGTATCGGCCACGGGGAGGTTCATGGGTGGAAGAGACCACTCGGCGTGCCAACCATCGGAGGGCGAAGCACACTACGAGAAGGTGGCGACTAGCTCAAAGATGCGAGGGAGAAGGTTGTAGGAGCACCTACATCACAGCGCAGACAGAGACAGTCACCTGACTGGTATACTAGATACATGGCTCTTATGAGAAAGTGTATCGTGACAGAGCCATCCTCTTTCAAGGAAGCTGTGGAGGATCCCGCATGGGTAGATGGCATGGTGGAAGAGTATGATTCGATTGTCAGAAATAGTGCATGGGAGATTGTTCCAAGGCCGGAAGGGAAATCGGTGGTGGGTTCGAGATGTATCTACAAAGTGAAGGAGGCAGCTGACGGGAGTTTGGAGAAGTACAAGGCAAGATTTGTTGCCCGAGGCTTCTCACAGATTGAGGGGATCGATTATGAGGAAACCTTTGCACCTGTCGCAAGGTATTCTTCCATATGGATGATTCTTGCTCTCTCAGCGCAGATGGGGTGGCACATTCATTAGATGGATGTGAAGACTACATTCCTCAACGGGGTGATTGAGGAGGAGGTGTACCGACGGCCGAAGGTTTGGGGGATCTTCGAGCGGCCCAGTCGCATGTGCGGGCTCGAAGGCTTGTTGTATGGGTTGAAACAAGCACCTCGTGCTTGGTACACACGGATAAGTAACCCCTTTGGACTTGGATTCTAGTCCCCCAAGGTAGAGGCTGAGATCCTAACCTATACCCCGGATTGTGGTGGAGGGTAAAGTTGATGATCATTGTACTTTATGTAGATGATTTGATTTTGACGGGTGATGGTTGTTGATACCTCATGCGGGGATGATCTTGCAAGGTTTGAGATGAAGGACAGACTCCTTCATTATTTCACGGGATTGGAAATTTAGCGGCGCAGTGATGGACTGTTTGTTTCTCGGGGTAAGTATGCTCGGGAGATATTGGAGAAGTTCAACATGCATGGCTGCAAGCCTGTTGATACTCCTCTTCCTGGAGGTTGGAGGAAGGAGGATGCTACTTCAGCGGAGGTAGTGGATGCCACTGTTTATCGACAGTTGGTGGGGTCGCTTATGTATTTGGCCAATACACGACTCGACATATGCTATGCTGTTAACCAGCTTTCACAAGCTATGGTTAAGCCTACCAAGCTCTTCTGGAAGGAAGGCAAGCATGTATTGAGATATCTCAGAGGCACAACGAGATATGGATTATGGTACATACAGTCGGATGAGGTGACACTGTGTGGCTTCACAGATGCAGATTGGGCAGGGAGTCCAACGGACAGAAAGAGCACATCTGGAGGGATTTTCAGTATCGGGTCGAGAACAGTTTCTTGGTATAGCAGGAAGAAGAGATCCGTGGCACTTAGTTCAGCAGAGGCCGAGTATATGGCAGCAAGTTTGGCTGCATGCGAGGCTATATGGATGAGGAAGATCTTGGTCAGATTGTTCGGTTCACACTTGGATCCTACTATGATTTATTGTGATAATTAGAGTTGCATCAAACTGTCGGTTAATCCAGTATTTCATAATAGATCTAAACACATTGACATCTGGTATCATCATATCAGAGATTGTGTGCAGCGGAAGATCATGTTACTTTCATACATTCCTACGGAGGATCATGATGCTAATATCTTGACGAAGGCGCTCACTAGGAGAAAATTCGAATACCACAGGGGCAGGATAGGGGTTGTAGATAATCCTTATCATGTTGAGAGGGAGTGTTGAGATTGCAACAAGATGATGAGCTTAGTGGAAAGGAGTCGCCTTCACTAAGTGCGCTCGCAGGCTTTTTTTGGCGCAAAGTCTATTTTTAGACTATGTCTATTTTTAGACATATGGATCATGTTCTATGAGTTGCAAGGTGCTATTTGTGGATGGTTGGTCAAGTCGGAAAAAATATATGGACTTCTATTTTTAGGCACTCTTGGGTGGAATCTATGCAGATTTGTCGATCTAAAAATAGATATGTCGAATATGATTAGATCTTAATAATATTTGGACTCTAAACATTATCTTATTCTCTTGTAGCACTTCGATTAAGTGCACAGATGTGACACATCAGCTGACATAAGGAATTACGCTATTCTCGAGGGTTAAGTGGAGCTATTGCATGGAGACTTGAGTTAGAACTCATGTGACAGAGTTTGGTGGAGTTGTAGAAGTAGTTGGTGGAGTTGGTATCGAGTTTAACTAATGTAAACATAGTTGAGCTATTTGTATCCAGTTTAACTAATTGATACAATTAGTGAGAGTGGTGTGAATTAATTATTATTTAATTCACTAATTATAAACTCATTAATCAACTAAAGAATGCATTAGTTAACTTCAGTCCATGGATAGTTTCAGTGGAGACTAGTTTAGAAATAGGTGAAAGAGCAGGTTAACTATTAGTTGTGACTATACTGTTGCATATTTGCAACAACCAGTGATTGGTGAAGCCCATGAGGATTGCACAGTACAAGCCAGGTGGTTTATGCTATTTAATGAGCCATCCCATAAAATTGATTACGCAATAGAGGCTGGCTATCAAGTGGCAAAATATTGGAGCATGTGTTTTGCTAGATCTAGCTTGATAGTGTGTAGCAATAAGAGGTTGTGCTGAGAGCTTGTGAGGAGCTTTGTACAATTATTGTTACATGATATCCATGAAATATAATATACATATAGTTGGAGTTTTTAGCTTTAAGCTTTCCCATTAAATCTTTTGTGTTCATATGTGTGATTGTTTGTGGTTTTAATGCTGCAATTGATTTATTTACGCATGTAATGATCAATGGTAGAAGAGATTTTGTATTATGCATGAAGCTAAAATAGTGTGTGATCAGGAGAATCTCGGTGAATAATATCTCAGTTATTCAAATTTCTCTGAGAAAGTGGTTTCCTCTAGAAGTTGTGGAAGAAGCATTTTGAATTCTTGTCGAAGAAGATGCTACTGAGGAAAACAAATACAAATGAAGCAACAATTAATGTTACATCGAAGAAAGTCACAGAGATTATCTAAAATTGCTAAAAAATATTCTTTGAGTGATGATGAAGTAGAGTCCAATGGTAATGATGTCCATATCCAACTTAATAATACAGGAAAACCTTAAATGAACTCTGATGCCACTCATCTATATGGTTGGTTAGGGGAAAGGCTCCAATGTTTGATACAATTTATCTTCTTAAAGGAGAAAAATGTTTATAAGACATCATGTGCAAAGTTATTCACAAATCTCATACATGAAATGTAGAGTTGACATGCCTGGATCCTTGTGGTCATGATCCCATTCTTTACATTGTTGTTACTAGTGGCACATGGACATGTAGTATGGATGATGTTTTTCCTATTCAAATAGTGTATGTAGATGAAAGTAGGAAGCTTATGTTGCACCATCCTTCATTGCCTGAAATAAAATCACAATTATCTTTGAGTGGGTCACATGAATGCCACACAAAAAAGTGCTATGCAATCATCAAGAAAGGATATTTCATGGGATCTTGTCTAGATGTGACTCCCTTATTGAGAGATGGTCGTTTGATCAAGATTGGAGAAAAGAAATTCATTTAAATGGATGTAATTATGGTACGCAACATAAATCCATTTGATTTTACCATAAAGGCAAGCATGTATGTCAAAATTTAATATGGAAAATTTCCTGGTTTGTCTCAAGAAGAGTCATTGAAAAATCCATATCCAGTGCAAGTTTTGAATTGTTTAGTAGATGTGAATATTGGTGGAACTTTCTGTTGGGCAAGAATATTTGAAAATCATGTGGATGTTATTGTTAGAGGCCATCATATTTCTAAAGGTGTGAATTTACATCCATGTGAGGTGTTCTATACAACATAGGGATTATTTGAAACAATTGAAATAATTGATGGTAAGCATACACATGCATCTCTTTAATTCACATTTTTCATCTCATATCAAGAAATTTTCTGTATAGTATCTATTAGTCCTTGAGTGGGATTGAACCAAAATTGTAGTTTTTCACTTCATAAAAATTCTATAAACTTTCATACATAGTCTAGGAAATGTTTTTTGGAATTCAATAAGAAATATTGAACTTTATATTACAGTATATAACTTTTTATTACAACATTTCTATATAAAAATTTAGCTTTTTTCTAAATGTATCTGAAAGTACCTTGGCTCAGATATATCAAGGTATATCCCAATGTTTTAACTCTGTTTTAACAGTATCTAATGTTATTTTTATTCTTATTGTAGTTATTATTGATGTTTTATTTATTGTGAGCTCTATCATAAGGTGGGGCACTAGTACTTGGAATGGAGAATATTTATTTTGTCGATTTATTGCAATGAAAGATGATGATCACACAAATTTATAACTTATTGCAACAAAAGGTTATGATGAAGTTGTAAGTGCTATATTAACTACCTCTACAGAATATGGAATTTACAATGCATTTCCATCATATATTGGAGTATTGCTGCCACATTGAATCCATTGACATAACATTCATATTCTTTCCTACAAATTTTTCAATCACATAAGGTCTTGGAACATGATACGTAGTGAATCATACGTGGAAATTCCTTGTTCAGATGAAAGTTTCATGGTTACTTTTGAGATGATTGCAATGCGTTCTATACTTTTTAATATTGTGAAGAAAAATAATTCACTAAAGTTTACCATAGATGGAAAAACTGATCTTAAGGAGGTTACTTTATATACATGGCCAACCTTTCCTAATAGACATCAACCACCTTTAGGCTCAAGCAATGATATTCAACCTCTTGGTAAATGGAGAGTGGGTCCAACATTTAGATTTCACTATTTGTATAATAGCCTGCAGCCTCGTGTGAAGGTGCACTTTTCATGGGATTCACACCAATGGGATCTTGTCCATCATTGTTATGGATTGTGGATGAAGACTGGTGCACCCCATTTGGATATATAAACATTGGACCTATCAATATAGTGAATTCCATAAGGAAATATGTTGTATACAGTCATTTATGTTATGACATGGGATCTTTTGCATTGTATTTGGGGATGTAAATATATGATGAATTATGTATGACAATCCGTTGTATAATATCTATGGTAAATCTCTTTTTATAGAATATATATGGTTATATATACACATTTATGTTACCAATGAATTTTCTTTTCCATGGAAAATTCCTTATCTTTGATATGCTTGATTTTAGAATTTTTTGATTCATACTTATTTTGATAATGTCTTTCGGATTAATCACATCATAAGTTATTGGTCAACGTTTCACACCATCTAATGTGGTTCATCCTCACGACAAAAGTGAAAAAATCAATCAATCAATCAGAATGTTTAAATAACAAATATGCATACGGTTCTAGAGTTAGCCGTTAGAAAATAGATGTTAGGAATTAGTCGTTAAAAATTAGTTGTTGAATAAATTTACATATTTATTATTATCATTTTGTTTTGTTTGTTTTTAATTAAAATAATATTGAATTAAAATAAGTTAAATTAAATTAATAATAATATAATAAGAAATGAATATTTGTAAATGTATAATCATAATTAAAAATAATTTTAATCTATTTTTATCAAATAGTTTTTAAATAAAATTAATAGTATTCAAAAATTAGTTTCAATTGTTATTATAATAAAAAATATATATAAAGTCAAAGAGTATATATATATATATATATATATATATATATATATATATCAAAATATTTTTAAAATAAAATTAATAATATTAAATAATTAGTTTCAAATGTTATTATATTAAAATATTGGAGAATATTTTAATAGGAAAGTCAAAGAGGATATATATATATATATATATATGAAAATTAATTAATTAATTTAAAAATAATAATAATAATAGAAAATAAACAAACAAACAAATAAATAATTTTACGAAGAGAGGGTAGGGATCCAACATCTACTTAACTTCAAATCATCGTCCTTGTTAGGCTTAATAGCATGATTTTCAATTTATATGGCCTCTCTAAGCTTCCTATGATGGAAGTGATCAACCCTAGTGATGACTCGAGAATCCTCAATGCAGGCATGGTGTTTGGATTTCACTGCATGTTCAACTAAAACTGAGGAATGAGAACGGTTGTGCTTAATATCTTCTAAATGTTCTTGGATTCTTTGGTTAATGGAGCGGCCATTTTATCCAATTTAGGGAATCCCACATGAACACGGGATGGAGTAGACCCCTTTCATGTCTTTAGTGTTTACAAGGTCTTTGACAGACCTAAGAGAATTTATAATGGTATTCAGGGGTTTGAAGGTAGTAGAAAATTTGTTCTTTTTTAGAATATGAGAAATCTTATCAGTGGTCCCCTGGATAAAGGGAAGATGAATGCTGGAGATTATATCATCTTGAGAAGGTTTAACCCTTGATTATTTACTCTCCCTTTGAAGAACTCTAAGGCTCAGTTTCATGCTATAGCCATTATTTTAAAAAAAATCACCTCCTTTATTTGCCTAATGACCCCTACAAATCCAGTGTTTTGTTCATTCAATTGGTTAAAAAAATATAGGGGGGCGGGCCACCAACCCCACCACCCTTATGAAACTATATTATATATTAATACCAGTTAGTGTCGAACCGATATTAATATATTAATATATTGAAACCAATCGGTTAGCATGTGGTCAAACCCCACCAACCAACAAGGGATAACTGGCAGTTAAATGTGGTATTGGTGCTGCCTAACCACAACCTCCAATAAACAAATATATATACTGCGAGGCTGACGGGATTTGAACCCACCCATCCCAGGGTCGAGTCCACCCAAAATAGGCAGCCTCATATCTATTCAAATGGAAAAACCAACATACAACTCACTGAGCACTATTTGTAACACAGAGAAACCAAAATAGGAGGCCCACAGTTTAGAACCCTGGACCTCCCAAGAAACCAACGCCTTAACATAGCACTGGCAACCAACGGGCTATTGGCCCAACATTGGTTGGTTCGCAACAATTTTTTATTTAAAGTTCAATCAAATTACATTTGGTGACTAGGAAAAGGAGTGGAGCGGCGAAACCTTGAGCAGTTCAGGGGGCAGAACCCTGAAGTGGGAATATGTTTTTGATGCTGAGATATTCCTTTTGGGTTCCAGAAGTGCAAGTCTCAGAACGGAACAAGTTTATAGTCGTTTTTTAACGATTTTTCGCTAGGAATCCAACCATGCAGTCTATTTCCATAGCTAAGGTCTCCATTTCTACTCCATCACCAGAAGTGGAGGTATAAGGTGTCATTTTTGTCAAGTTGCTTATAATTCATTTTTGCTGCCATTTAATGAAAGGGGCTGCCCCACATTGAGCAAGGCCTAGATTCATAGCCCACATTGGGTGAACTCCGTAATCAAATTGTCTTGTGTATTTTGTTCTCATTTTTCCTTATGAGTTCCTCTTATTTTCATGTGTTTAAGTTACTTGGTTATACACTCTTTTATATGAAATTATGTATGCATCCATGAAGTAAGAGATATGGATCAAGTATGTTATCATAATATGTCTTATTGATGCAATTTGCATGAGTGAATTTTAATCATGAACAAGCTCTAAAGAGGTTAAGTAAAACTAAAATCCTTTGATCTCGAATCGGGGCGTGCACCACAAAGATGGAACATGGCAGATGAGGATGCACGAGTAGAAGAATATTGAAATTATCGCAAGGTATTCTTCACCATTGCATAGAAAGTTGACAAGTTATTTGCAGAATATGAGAAGATAATCAGGCATGAGAAGAAATATCCTGATGATCATGCATTGATACACCATGGAGGTGGAGGAGAAGAGCCTCCTCCCTCTCAATCCACCAGTGAAAGTTCTTCTTCTTCCTCTTCTCAAAATTCTATTAGGCACCATAAAAATACATCTATGAAGCCATTTTTTAACCTAGATGTAAATTTTAATGTTCCCACATATAATGGAGAATGTGATTTAGAGAAACTAAACAATTGGATTAGACAGATCGAGGAGGATGAGGCCAAGATCCAATTAGCATCCCTTTGGCTGAGTGGAACCACTCTCGTTTGGTGGGAGAGAAATTTGCAGAAAGGAATCAAAGATTTGGGTAATATCCTTTCTTCTTGGTCCAATTTTGTTTCTGCATAAACATATCAGTTTTATCATTTGGGTTATTTACAAAATGATTTAATGGAATGGCAATATTTGAGACAAGGAAAGGGTCCAAATTTACAAATATTCATAGAAGAGTTTAGGAAACAAGCTTTGAATTTGAAAATTCCACTTGATTCACCTGAAATTGTAACTAAGTATATCGGTGCTTTACATAGTTACATCAAGAATTATTTGTTATTGTTTGAGCCTACTACTATTGATGCATCCAATGTGAAGGCTATTCACCTTTAAAGCAGGGGGAATAATGACAAATAAGAGAAGCCAAAGAAATCGTCTTTCAAACCTCATAATGGAAATTTCAAAGAGAAAGGCAAAGGAAAGGACAAGAAGGAAACTAAAACCAAGAAGGAGGAAGGAGAAAAGCCATCTTGCACACATTGCAAGAATGAAGGCCATGATGATGAAAATTCTTGGAAGTTTCATCCAAAGTTGAAACTAAAAATATTTGGTGGAAAGAACGAGAAAAAGATAGTGGAAACTATACAACATGACCTTGGATTTGATTCCAATGATGAGACACAGATCACAAAAGTGGGCATACAACGTAACCTTTCTCTTCATGCTAATGAAAATTTTGAATTACATGCAAGTGCAATTTCTTCAAATGAGCCTATTTTTAATGAACGAAAGAGTTCTGAATTGTTCTACATTAGAGTCGTAATGAAACTTAATAAAGTGAAAACCTTGTTTGATAAGTGCTCACAAGTAAAATTGATTTCAGAATCCTTGTTTAAGAAATTAGGATTGGAAACCAAGCCTCATCTGAAACCTTACCCTCTTGGTCGGGTGTGTGATAAAGCCAAATTACATGTAACCAAATAGTGTAAGGCTAGATTTGTGATTGTATCCATACTAGTATATGAGGTTGATCTTGATGTTGTACCTTTGGATATTTGTGGCATGGTATTGGGGAGTCCATATATGTATGACAGAAAAGAATTTTTATTTCGCCATGAAAACAAGTATCATCTCACGAAAGATGAGGTGGAATACATTATTAGAGCTCATCGTGCCAAAATCAGCACCAATCTTGTAATTGTAGGTCGGATGAAGAGGTTGGTAAATTCCAGAAAAGGATGCATACTCATGGTTGTGAGAGAAAAAGACGTGGAGACAACTGAACCTTTCCAAGGTTGTGATCCCACTCATAAAAAATAATTGTATGAATTTTTTTCTAAATATGATGGGATTTTTAAAGAACCAAGTGGGTTTCCTCCAAAACATGAAATCCAACAGGAGATTCACTTGCAACATGATGCTCATTTACCCAAAATTGGTATGTACAAGTTTTCAACCATTGAGATGGAGGAGATACAGAAATAGGTGCAGGAATTGTTGAACGAAGGGGTCATAAGACCAAGTTCTTCTCCATGTGTTCACCTATTGTGTTGGTGCCAAAGAAGGATGACACATGGAGGATGTGTGTGGAATACATAGCACTCAAAAAAATAACGGTGAAGAATTAGTACCCTCTCTCTCACATTGATGATTTATTAAATCAATTGAAAAATGTTGTCTATTTCACAAAACTAGATTTTCGCAGTGGTAATCATTAGGCCATGGTTGCATAACAGGATGTATGGAAGACTACATCCAAGAACAAACAAGGGTTTTTTTAATGCCTAGTGATGCTATTCAGACTATGAAATGCTCCAATCACATTCATGAGGGCGATGAATGATATCTTCGGGCCTTTTCTTGATGATTTTGTACTTGTGTATCTTGATGACATTATTGTTTACAATAGGACATGGGATGACCATGTGATTCATGTCAAAAATGTGCTTGATGTTTTGCAAAAATGAAAATTGTATGTAAAAATGTCTAAGTGTGAATTTGGAAAGACCTATTTGGTTTACTTTGGTCACATTGTCGGAGGCAGACAATTGAAAATAGATCCTTCTAAAATATATGTGATTGTAAAGTGGCCTAAACCCACCAATGTTACATAGGTTCGTAGATTTTTGAGTGCAGTGAAATACTGGAGAAGGTTCATTGCCAACTTCTCTATCATTGCATACCCCTTACATGCATTGAAAAGTGTGAATCAAACCTTCCAGTGGGGAGTTTGATACAGTGAAAGAGAAGATCAATACCGCACTAGTTTTGGCCATACCTGACCTCCAGCAAACTTTGGAGATTGAGACAGATACCATTGTATATGCCATGGGAATGTTGATGCAGTAAAGGAAACATGTATGCTGCCATTCAAAGTATTCTCCCAAGATGTTGTAAACTATACCACATATGACAAGGATTTGTATTCCTTGGTTCAAATCCGGAAGAAGTGGAAGCACTATTTGATTGGAAAGTGTTATGAAATCAGAGAGATCAACGCCTTAGAAATCAACCACTTCAAGGGGGAAACCTCCAATACATTACATAAATGAACAATTATTGGATGATATAAATGACAAAACCTCCTTTCTATATATAGGAGTCCATGGGGCCACAATGTAATCCTAGCCGACCTAACAATAATAATTGAAGGGCACAATAATAACAATATGGGGGTTACAAGAGTACAACAATAACAATAAGGGGGTTACATTAACAACAATAAGGGACTATACTAGTAATATAGGGACCTAACATGCTCCTCTCCTTCAAAAATATGTTGTCCTCAACGCTTGAGTAGCTTTGGGTGCTTTTGTATGAAATTATCATTCTCCCATATAGAATCTTTAGTGGGTAAGTTCTTCCATTTGATGAGATACTCTTAAATTGATCTATTTCATAGTTGTCGAGTTCTTCTTTATGTGACTGCTTCAGGTTCCAATATGGTTTTTCCTTCCTCATCAAATTCTGGCAATATTGTTTGAACTAGAAGTTTGTCCCCAATAACCTTTTTTAAGCATGAAACATGGAAAACTAGACGCACTCGCGAAGAAGCAAGAAGCACCAATTTGTATGCCATCGTACCCATCTTTTGCAAAACCTTGTAAGGACCATAGTAATTTGGCGCTAATTTATTATCATTCTTAGCTTGCTTGAGGGACATTTATTTATATGGTTGTAGCCATAAAAATACCCAGTCTCCACATCAAAACTTCTCTCATTGCGATGTTGATCTGCCTGTTGTTTCATTCGATTTTGTGCCAAATTTAGGTTATCCTTTAAGAGTAGGAGAACTTCTTGTTGATGCTCGATGTGATCCTCCACTGCTTGAACCCTAGCATTTTCCCTTAAAGAAGATGTGATGGATGGTGGATGATATCCATAAAGTGCCATAAATGGGGTCATTTTTGCTGCAGTATGGAAGGAAGTGTTATACCACCATTCAGCGAGAGGTAACCACTTGACCCATTATGCTTGTTTATCAGATACAAAACAACGAAGATATCCTTCCAAGCATTTATTTACTATCTCAGTTTGACCATCAGATTGAGGATGATAAGATGAGCTATGAGATAATTGAGTATCCAAACAAGAAAATAACTCCGTCCAAAAATTTCCAGTAAAAATGGGATCTCTGTCGCTCACAATAACCCTTGGGCTTCCATGTAGCTTTTGAATATTGTCCATAAATGTAGTAGCAATTGTACTTGCTTTAAATGGATGAGATAATGCACAAAAGTGTGCATACTTGGTAAGTCTATCAACTACCACCATGATGACACTCTTTCCTTCGGACTTAGGTAAACCTGTGATAAAATCCATTGAAATCTCTTCCCAACGTTGACTTGGAATGGATAAAGGTTGTAGAAGTCCCGGGGTCTTAATTGTTTCCACTTTATTCTGCTGGCAAACCAAACATTCCGCCACAAACTTTTGAATATCAGATTTAAGGCCATCCCAAAAAAATTCTTTCTTCACACTGTGGTAAGTTTTTAAAAATCCTGAGTGTCCTCCTAAAGGAGAAGTGTGCAATTCCAAAAGAATCTTTTGTTTTAGTTGGGAATTCTTACAAAGATATAAGCAATCTTTGTACCATAAGGAATCATTTTTCCAACTAAATGTATCGGATGTACTAGGATCTTGCTGCAACTTTTGCATGAGTGTCCACACTTCTTCGTCCTTCTTCCATCCATCTCTTGCTTCGATTATCCAATCTGGTTGGATAATAGAAATGGCACAAAGCAATGCTTCCACCTCTTCATTCTTTCTTGAGAGTGCATCTGCAACAACATTAAGCTTTCCTTTTTTGTAGATTATTTCAAAGTCATAACCCAACATCTTTATGACCCATTTTTGCTGCTCTTCTGAAGATAGTCTTTGTTCCAAAAAGTGTTTAAGACTATCATGATCATTTTTTACCTTGAAGTGTCTTCCCATTAGGTAAGTTCTCCATTTCTTTAGTGCATGCAGTATTACTAACATTTCCTTCTCATAAATAGGTTTTTGTAATTACTTTCCTTTGATTGGACGACTTTCAAAAGCAATGGGTCTTCCTTCCTGCATTAAAACTGCACCAATTCCATTTCCTGAGGCATCACATTCCACAATAAAGGTTTTTGTGAAGTCTAGCGTAGCTAAGACTGGTGTTAGGCACATTGCCTCTTTAAGATGTTCAAAGGCCTTAGTTGCTTCAAGAGTCCATGAAAATGCATCTTTCTTCAATAATGTTGTTAGAGGTGCTACTATTCTTCCATAATTCTTAACAAACTTGCGATAATAGCCTGTTAACCCGAGAAATCCTCGCAACTACTTTATCGTCTTAGGGACTTTCCATTCCTTAATGGCTTTAATTTTGTTAGGGTCTACTTTAACACCCTCGTGAGATATAATATGACCCAGATATTCCACCTCTTGTACTCCAAAGAAACATTTGGATGTTTTTTCATATAATTTTTTCTCCTGCAATAGTTTGAGCACCCTAAAAATTCTCATGTGATAGTCTTTGTTCCTAAGATTCTCATCGATTTCTAGGAAGATTTATAATCTAAATAGTTTGAGCACCCCTATCAACATGTTAACATACTGAACATGATCCTTCCAAGACCTGCTGTATATTAGTATAATAAAAATTTACTAGCACACAAATTCCTACAATTCCTAAGGAAGGGTTTGAAAATGAATTCATCAACCCTTGAAATGTAGAAGGTGCATTGGTAAGGCCAAAAGGCATGACCAGAAATTCATAATGACCTTCATGAGTTCGAAATGTTGTTTTCGGAATATCTTCTGTATTCATTCTAATTTGATGATATATTGAACGAACATCCAACTTGGTAAAATAAATTTCTCCATGTAATTCATCCAATAATTCATCAATCACAGGAATGGGAAATTTATCTTTAATAGTGAGCTTATTGAAGCTCCTATAAAAAATCCGGACATGCGGCATGATCCATCTTTCTTGTGCACCAATACTACTTGAGTAGATAAAGAATTTTGAAGTTGTTGGATACTTTAGCCTCTAACATTTCTGCAATCATACGTTCAATTTCGTTCTTTTGGACATAAAGATATCTGTAAGGCCTAATGTTTGGAGGAACACTTCCCTGGAATCAAATGAATAGCATGATCATGATCACGAATAGGTGGGAGTCCTTTGGGAGTATCAAAAACCTTGGAATGATTGTCAAAGAATTTTTGGAGATTCGGAGAAATAGATGATTTTGATGTTGGAACTTCCCATGAGAATACTGTACTGGCTGTGCCCCATTGTTCTTCAAGATTTGTCATGACCGTTGAGCCTCAAAATTGTCCTTTCCTTCACTCATTTTACCTCATTTTCCCTTGTCTATTTCTATCTTAGACCCAATCGATCAATGAATATAGTTAAAATTACTTCTAGAATGATTTACATTACCGACTTGTTAAATTTTGTGATTTTTGCCATTGTAAAGCATTTTGACCGGAACTACGTGTACGTACATTCCGTAGCTAACCGGCGATTCTCTCATAAATTTTCCTTCATGTTTGAGTATGTTCCGTGTGGCCTCTTGAGAAAACCGCATATGGAAGCATGATCCACGTCATGTCTACATGGTTCGTTGCTCATCATGATAAAGAAACACTCTGTATGGTTTTGAACGTGGGGAACACATTTCAGGGAAGGGAAGACTTCTATTAGGACTTGATTCTACCCGTATGTCTTTTCTTCTTCACAATGCCCACTTCAAAGAGTCCTAACGTGGATCTCGTGATAAGGAAAGACAAGGTTCCCCGAATTGTTGTAATTATTGTTATGTGCATTTTTTTATAAAACTTCTGGGAGACCGAGAGCTATGTTAAAGATTTTATGTTAGATTTGATGCTAGATTAAGCTGTGACTCGTGGTTACATTCCAAAGACGTGAGAGTGTTATGTTCAAACTATTTCATCTTTAATGGAGCAGCATTAAAGTTATTTTGAAGGCGTGATTTAATTTGGGAGTTGCTCGCTGGAGTAGAGGTCTCATTTCTCTTGCACTGATTTATTTTGCGAAATTAGATAAGTTTTCTAGCTGCCTTTACGTTTTTCATTTGAATTAATAGTTGTTTTTGTTATTACCGTAGTCGTACTCATTCTAACTCTTCCACAAGAAGATGCTCTTCAAAAAACTATAAACATGAATGTTGAATGACTACAGTATTTATTGTGTTGGAATTATTAGTTGTTTGACCATATTAATGAAGTTATATTCATTCTAGCTCTTCCACAAGAAGACACTCTTCCAAAAGATTATAATGATGAATGATGAATAGCTAGGCACTAGGATTTAGTTGTAGTTTTTTTTTTTTTTTTTATTATTCAATATCACAGTTTACACTTGTTCTAATCACTCTTCCACAAGAAGAAACTCTTCCAAGAAATTCTTAAGAAGTTCAAGACATGACCGTGATAATGAATGATTTTAGTTGTGTGTTTGTACTGTTATCATTTCGTTCTTGCTCTTAAACGCTGCTCAAGACATCATAATGACGGCAGGGTATGGATATGATATCTTAATTTTCTTATTTGCTTTCTTACCATTTGCTTACAATTGCACTCATCATACGAATTGTCACCTTCTTCCAAAAGAAGGAACTTCTAAAATATCACTAATG
Source organism: Pinus albicaulis (assembly GCA_034641835.2). Lineage (NCBI taxonomy): Eukaryota > Viridiplantae > Streptophyta > Pinopsida > Pinales > Pinaceae > Pinus > Pinus albicaulis. The sequence goes on from CM076577.1 coordinate 106,585,744, forward strand.
ATGAACAAATGTGATTGTGTAACTTCATAGAATAATGCATGTTAGCATAGTTAGAATGCTCCGAGTTTCATTGCATTTAACTCATGTTCAAAGCATTTGTTTCAAGTTTGATGATGACTTATAGTTTAGCATTGTTCTAGATTAGTGGCATCTTAGGTTTGATTCTTAGATTAACTTATTGTACTTGCACCTCATATTCAAATTGTCATCCACGAGACAATAAATTACTCTTGGCTTGTTAGGATTAACAAGATGTTCTCTGCTTGTTCATTATTTTTCTAAACTCTTCTTGTTCTAAACTCTAATTATCTATAACCATATGAACAGAAGACAACATTATTCTAAGGCCTCAAGTATCTCTCGCAATTTCTCATCATTTTACAAACAGCCTTTCCTCAAGAGACTACTTTGGAAAAGAAACCAATAACTCTTTGAGTAAAGGTTCTTGTGACATTCACTAATTGCATTAGAACTAGAAATTACTATAGAATAGAAGAGTTAGTAGGACAAAGTATTGCATCATTGTAAGATAGTTGTTTCACCGTTCATTTAAATAATTTACATACTTAGTGATCATTTCTCAAGTTTAGTTTGTGTCATTTGCCTAAAAGTCATTATCAAGCTTTTACTATTTAGTCATAGTTTAGATTCCCGTTTCCGTTGTTTCCAATTGCATTTGCCATTTGTCATTCCATACATTAGGCTTAACTCGTTTTTGACCACCAACTTCTTTCCATTAGTTTTCTAGGCATTTTCATTGTGAACATAAAAATCACCAAAAGACCAAAAACATCATAAATCATCATAAAAGACCAAAAACATCACAAAACACTACACACAACGCATTAGAAAACAAGACCTAGGTACATATGGTACACTTCACTTCAACAGCTTACAAATCCTGCTGACAATTAAATGAGCTCGCCTTAGGAGACTAGATTGAGACCAAACATTTTGAGCGCCGCGTTCGGGAAGTGAAAACTAGGTAACCTTTTGTTTCTTAGCATCCAAAACAATTTTAGCAAAGTAGGAGAGAGATTCAAGGGGAAGATTTATGCTACAGAGGTGTAAGTTTGATTTCTAGAACACCACTTGTTTCATCTAGACCTAGAACTAGTACACCTTCAACTCAAAACCCATCTTCCATCCTTTACCGATCCTGGACTTCTAGAAGATCTAAGGGTCACCTATTCCATTAGAGAAACCTTCCACTCCATCCACCTGAACCTTACCATAGAAGAAGATCTAAAAATTCTCATAGGGGATACAAACCTTCTACTCACACAGAGAGCCTGCGTTAAGAAGGAGGGAGGAGGAGTTGTTAATGGAGAACACAGCTATTATTTGGAGGAGGAGGTAGAGGGAGAGGTAGAGGAGAAGGAGGAAGAGGAGAAGGAGGTAGAGGTTCGATGGAGGAAAAGGTAGAATAGGAAGCCTTTGGGTTCCCTATACTTGATGGAAACCAATACAACCATGAAAATATTTCACCCTCTCGTCCTTCCAAATCCTATGGACTTAAATCAAGATCCTCGAAACTTTCTTGTTCCGACTTGAAGTGCCGTGTGTGACTTATGACTACCTACAAGATGCTCAAAATTGAAATTATTTCCTTCAACTCGAAGGGAACAAACATTGAAGTGGTTTATGAGTTTAAACAAAATAGTTCTATTAGAACATGGGAAGACATGAAACAAGCATTTCTAGAGAGATACTTGGATTATTGTATGCCTCTGCTAATCAAGGAAGAAGTGTTCCAAGATGTTACAAAAGAAGATGAAAACTTAGAAGATTTGCTAAAAGGGATTTGGCTACAACATAAAAAGGGCACAAATGGAAAATCTAGATCAAGACACCTTTAAGTTTTGTTGAAAAAAATTAGGATGAATGGTTGGATATCCTTAACATGATGGGAAAGGGAGACATCAACTCACATTACCCGAAATATCCGAGTTATGTATCATCCTTCTGTAGGAAATCTAAACTCGTCAAAGGTCCAAGAGAGAGATCCCGCTCCTTGGCAAGGGCAAGCAATCGTCGTACGTAAGCAGATCAAATAGGACACATGCTTGATGATTTAAGTCTCACATTCAGGGAGCCTTTAGTGAAAAAATAGACACCTTTAGAAGATACATGTGTGTAAAAATGCTTAAGGCTGAATCTCTATGCTTGCAATCTTTTGTCCCAAATGTAGAAAGAAACATGCCTTAAGAGAGTGTCTTTGGATGTAAAGTTATAGAAACCTCGTCATTTATTCGTAAACATGAGACCAAGAATTGCTATTCTCTTCTGGTTCAAGGTCAAGCCAGAAGAAACCCCGCTGCATCTACGTAATCTCTTAACTTTGTATCTAGAAGACCTCGCGTGGGATCCTGACACAAGGATTCCATGATCAAATGTATAATCAACTCCACCTTGAATTCTTGGCACAACCTTTATCCTGAATTTAAAATCAATCCTCAGTTTGGGCACAAGGATCACAAGGTCCCTATGGAAGATACTTCCATATTATCAAGATCCACCATCCTATCCACCATATCCACATTTTGTCCTCAAAATTCCCAACAAAATTTTCCCCAAAATCTTCAACAAAATTTTCAACAAAATCCTCAACAACATCATCCAACCAACCTCTCATCAAAATCAACCACTTCCATTACCATTCCCCAAAAATCCAATCAATTTCAAATAAAATTTCATACCAAACTCTAACACAGAATCCTCAAAAATACATACATGAGTGAAGGTCAACAATTTCCAACTTATTTAATTACTCCCAGACCTGTAGAGTATTCAACTTAGGTCTGAAAAAGATACTGAAAAAGAGGAAACCTTTCTAAGGATCACAAGAACAAGATACCCTGAGAAGATTCTCACGTTACTAAAAGTCTCGAGGAAGATACACCTTTCTACAAGATCAAATATTTGGAAAATCTAAACAAAAAGATCCAATAAATCCAACTCCAGATAAAGAGCAAAATCTATCCACATCTACTTCACTCCTCCTTCGAAAGATTACAAATTGATAGAGGTGTAGAAACAAATAAATGGTGCCTAATTATGATTTCTTAGATGAATTGAAAAATGTTTGCATTAAAATTCCATTATTGCAACCATCAAGGAAATCCCAATTTTAGCCAAAACAATAAAGGAGTTGAGTATGAAGACAACAAGGAAAAGAATAAGAGAAACCAAGAGAAAATTCAAATCGGGTAGACAAATAGCGTACATTATGATGGGCAATATTACTATTCCAAAGTATTCGACTCAGAAATCCAGCTTTTCAAAATTCACATCAATGGAATTGAAATTCAAAACACACTCATTGACTTAGGTTAAGAATAAATATCATGAGTAGACAAATCATGGACAAACTAAACTTCCTAGACCTTCTTACACCCACAATTTATTACAATTAGCGTATAGATCCGTGATCGACTCAGATGAGGTAATAGAAGATATCTTTAGTGTCCTTAGACTCTGGGAGTACCGTGGATTTCATGATCCTAACTCCTAAGAATAATCTAGAGGCCATCCTTGCTATACTAGGAAGACCTTGGTTGGCTACAATTGATGCTTTTATTAGTTGTAGGTCCGATGATATGTATATTTCCGATGGTAGTTCAACAAAGAAATTTACTTAGGACCCTGGCCTAGACAATTACAAAATTCAGATGACACCTTAATATAGAGGATGAAGAAGGCATTTACAACTATTCTTCAATAATGTAATTAGTGAAGATAATCAAATTCTGAATACTCTAGAAAAATTTGAATCCTTCAAAATAACACACAAACAAGAATCATTTCAAGAGGGATCCAATATTGAGTTCTTGTCATCTAGGCGCATGTCTCTTCATTCATGGACAAATTTGGCAGCTCTACAAGTGAAATTTTTCCGTGCAAAACCTTGAACATAAACAAAACCTAGAAAATCTCAACAAGAAGAGTTAGTCGCCAAAGAGAAGACAGACATCTTCCCATATACAGTAATTATAACTGACATGAAAGGGATAAGTCCCAAGACTTGTACTCATCACATCTATATAGATGCAAGAATTAAACCAATCAGACAAATTTCAAAGATCTGATGAATCCAAATCTTAGTAGGGAAATTGTCAAGGAAGAATACAAAAAATTGTTAAATGTTAATTTCATCGGTCCTTACTAAGACAAAGGAGGGTTTCTCCTTTAGTAATAGTACCTAAGAAATATGGAAAATGGAGTGGGTGTTTTGACTACCTATATCCATTAAAGCTACTCTTAAAGACCATTTTCCTTACCTCAGGATCAAGTATTAGACACATAAAGGCAGCAGCATTTTCATTCCAGATGGGTTTAGTGGTTAACCAAACTAAGTAGCACTTGAAGACCAAGATAAACCACATTTCATTTGTCCTCGGGGTATCATGTCACGAGTATTGCCATTTGGATTATGCAATGCACCCAAGAACATTCCAAAGAGCGTATTAGGAATTTTCTGATCTAATACATATCTGTAGAGTGTGTATATGGATGATTTCACAAATACTATGGGGACACATTTGAAGAGCTAGAAAACTCAAAGTATTAAAAGATGTCAAGAAGCAAACCTTTCTCTAGCTTGAAAATAATATGACGTTCACCGAAGGTATTGTTTTAGGGCACTACATTTCAGATGGGATTAGAGTCATGAGGCGAAAGTTGAAGTTATTTCTAACCATCCATTCCAAGTTGTCATGAGGATAGAAGTTTTTCAGATTACAGTGTGTACATTTAGATTTATAGAAAACTTCACTCAAAATAGCATCTCCTCTTCAAATTACTCACCAAAGATTGTGAATTTAAGTGACTTCCGATTGCCGCTATTTTTGAAACCCCGAAAACCAAAATTTCTGAAGCACTCATATTAAGGGACCCAATCGGTGTGCTACCTTTTCATATCTCGACAGATACTTCCATACTTAGAGCAAAATATTGGGACAAAGATTTGATTCCCTATGCCATCTATTATATCAAAGAAAATTTGACTCCCCGTGCAGAGTTAAACTATAATTAACTAAAGAGTTTTTATCGTTGTTCATGCCATAAACAAATTTAGACACTATGATAATAAAGCAGAAACTTTGTCTATAACTGACTATCTTCGCTAACGATACTTAATGAATAAATCAATCACTAATGGCGTAGTTATAAGATGGTTGTTATTATTGCAAGAATTCAACATTACTATTCTTAGATAGGCCTGGAAAACAAACACTGTGGCTGATTTCCTGCCTAGAATCCAAAATATCAAAGATGACATCTCCGCTGAAGATCAATTTCCCTATTAATATCTTTTGCAATCTCTACCTAAACTCATGGTTTGCCATATTGCCAATTATTTAGTTTCGTGAAATTTCCTTCATCATGTGAATGCAAGGGAGATAAAAAAGAAAAATCATTAATGATAGTGCAGATATTCTGTAGTCGCTAATGAGTTGTACAACATGTGTCCATTTGACTACTAGAAGGTAGGTCGTGAAGACAGATGCCCAAATTCAAGGCATGCCGCGATGAACCTTTGGCTAATACTTGCAGATAAGATAGACAGCTTACAAGATCCTCTTAACTTAGGATATTATTGCACAATTTTTTGTTTAAAGATGCAAAGGGAGCAAGGTCAGTGCAAAGACAACAAGGTGGTTAGGGTAGGGAAACTCTCCTTCAGGTGAGATGCCATTACAACCTCTGTACACATTGAACCTTGAAAAATGGGTTTTGGATTTTGTGTAACTGCATAGTCCTCCTATCAAGACAAAAGAAATAGGATATTAGTTTGCACTACGTTACTAAGTGGGTAGAAGCTAAACCATTACTTGCTACAATGAATCATCTCAGAGTTACTTTTCTTTGAGGATATTTTTACTCGCCTTGGTGTCCTAAAAGAAATTGTTGGCTAAACATCAAGGAGCTCAATTTACATCAAGGCTAGTGAGCAAACATGGATAGGCACAAATCAGATATAGAACATCACTTCCTTATCATCCACAAGCAAATGGTCAAGTGGAATCCACTAATAAAGTCATTGAAGGAATCCTAACAAAGACTGCCCATCTACATAGAAGAGATTAGCAGGATAGGCTTCCGAAGCCTTGTGTACCTATAGAACTACATGGAAACACAATGTGCCATACTCCTTATGAGCTTGTTTAAGGAAAGCAAGTTTTGTTTCCCATAGAGTTCCAAATTCAAACATTCAAGACACAGCCTAGCCAGGGACTGATCTAACTTGAGGCACAAAAGCATAGACTGGAGCAAATTAATGAATTGGATGAGATCGTACAAGATGCAAGTTTCGTAAAACAAGTCTAGTCCAACAAAGAAAAGGGCTAGATGGCATGACAAGTACATCAAGGAGAAGAAATTCAAAGAGGGTGGACTGGCTCTCTTGTTTGATTCAAAATTCAAGGATTTTCGTGGAAATTTCACATTGGTTTAAATATACACTGTTCAATTTTGATAATAAAGGCAAAATCAGAATTATAGATGAAGAAGAGGTCACTTTTCTTGTGGAATGGTCATAGATCAAGTTTATACGACAAGCCACTTTTGAAAGAAGAGTTTGTCACAGTTCAAGCAAGATTAATATAGTTAATGAAGAAGAGTCTCTTCTTCATCTCAACTTGATTAAATTCTCTAAGCATTTCTCTTTTGAAAAAATATAAAAAAAAAATAAAAAATAGTAATAGTATAAATATGAAAAACCAATCATTGATTGGCATGTTTATACAGAAAGATAGTGGAAAATCCAGGCAGTCTTCTCCTACACTGACCCTTTCCTACTTTTGTTTTTATAAGTACCGTTATAAAATCATAAGTTCCGCTCATAAATTGCTTATGATTCATTTCATTTCACTCCATCCACTTATTCATCCATACTCCATCTCATCCATCATTCATATTTCATTCCATTCCACATTTCATTCATCCCATTCCATCTTCCATCCATCTCATTTTCATGTCAAAATACAAAATTTGATATCTTGCCGTAAGTGAATAAAACATGTCCCGAATTGCGATACCTTATGATTCTTTCACTCCATTCTCAAGGGAACTGAATCCCATTCCATTTCATTATCCACTTCATACATATCATAATCCATCATCCATTTTCATTCATATCACATAACATTTCACCCATATTCCAAAAACACTCCATTTTCATGATTAAAGTGCTCTTACAGAACATTCTCATGTTCTGCTGGACATTCTCACTGATCACCAGCAACAAATTTTTCCAGAATATATAAATCCCGAAGGCATCAACCAGCCAGACGTCGAATTGCAAACAAAGTGACCTGTATTCATGAATCAAAAGCATCAAGAAAATTATAAAAGACTCCTCCAAAGGTGAACAAGAAGACAAAGGCTACAAAAATCAAATAAAGGCAGAGGTAACAAGTTTAAATTATAATGGCATTTCATAAGTTTTAGCAGAAGGAAGGTGGATTGTTCGAAAAGGCTATTTTAATTTTTTTTATTCGATCAACACCAACAAACTTACACTTTGGATTAAAATCTTCCATTTCAAATTTCATATCCGATAGCATTTAAGCGGTTAAAATGGCCTATGGTAGCTAATCTTCCACGTCTCTTTAACCAAATCATTCAATGATGATTCCCTCCCGCCGTCGTAAAATCCTCCGCCGTCCCTTCAATCATTAATACATTCCCTCCACTTTACCTTACACTACCCATTCCGTGACCACCGCCATTACTTCATTCCGTAGCCGGCATTTCATTCAAGAAAGAGAGATATTGTTATCACCGAGAGCAGAGCTAAAGGATATCGCTTGAATAGCATTGAGCATTGTGTCACGAGTGAGCAGTATGGGAATTTTTATAAGTGTGCATAACAAAGGTGGAGACTTGAAGCCACTTGATCCCGTGGGCGTATTAAAATATCACCGTGGACAGAGTTTGAAGCATTTTCATTATAAACACAGAAGCGGTAGCAAGGTGGAGTTTGAAGTCTTTTGTTACGAGATAGAGGTGTTGCAGTTGTTGAAATGAAACCATTTGCTACCAAGAGCCGCAGGTATTGCACAAAAGAAATTTGAAGCCATTTGCCACTGCCTATCGAGACATACACGCTCGAATTTGAAATCAGTTTACACAAACATAGGCATATCACTCCAAAGTTCAATTGTCAACAGAAGCATATGAGTCCGAAGTTTTGAAGGCTTCCAAGCCTAGAAGAAGCCACAGATTAAAGGGGAAACTGAAGAAAACACTAATCAAGCAAACAGGGGTAATCAATATAGAAGATGAAGAAACATCCATTGAAGAGGATGTTGAAGAAGATTTTTATGAGGGAACCCCCGAAGTTGACCCCGCTCAATAGGAAATTTATGACTATGTGGAAACTTTGAGAGGAGAGTCAAAGCGTAGAGAGAACCCCAAATTCTCCACCTATTCGAAATAGATATATTAAGGAGGGATAGATATGAGTTGAATTCCTGAATAGACACATCAAAAACGAAAATGAAATTCTCAAGGATCAAATCAAGCTCAAAATCGATATGAACTCAACTCCTTATCCCCGCATATGCATTAAAGTGGAGAAGACCAATGAGAAGTTGAAGACAAGGAACAAAAAGCTAATTAGGGCACTCACCAACCCTCGTGGTTCAAACTTGTTATCGTGAAACCCAGTAAGACTCCTCTAGCTTCCGGTAGACAAAGGAGAAGAAGGGGATTAGATGTCCTTTAAGCTTCTCCAATCTAGGATAATCTTTGCAAAGAGGATACAAAGAGATGCAGGTCATGGGGGTATGTTGAGCCTCAAAATTGTGCTTTCCTTCACCTCATTTTACCTCATTTCCCTTGTCTATTTCTTTATCTAGACCCAATTGATCAATGAATATAGTTAAAATTACTCTAGAATGATTTACATGACCGACTTGTTGCAAATTTTTGTGATTTTGCCTATTGTAAAGCATTGATCGGAACTAGTCATAATGCGTATTCCGTAGCTAACCGGCGATTCCTCGTTAGCCTGCCTTCATGTTTGAGTATGTTCCAGGCCTCTGAGAAACTGGCATATGGGCATGATCCACGTCATGTCTGATGGTTCGTTGTCTTCATCATGGAGAAGAAACGAATTCCCGGGGTATGGTTTTGAACGTGGGGAACACATTTAGGGGAAGGAAGACTTCCTATTAGGACTATTCAAATTCGTATGTCTTTTCTTCTTCACGCAATGACCACTTCAAAGAGTCCTAACGTGATTCGGATAAGGTACATAAAGGTCTCTATAATCACATGTACTTATTGTTATGTGCATTTTCATAACCCTTGGGAGACCGAGAGCTATGTTAGAGATTTTATGTTAGATTTGATGCTAGATTGTTTGTGACTCTGTGGTTACATTCCTAAAGACGCAGTGTTATGTTCAAACTATTTCATCTTTAATGGAGCAATAAGTTATTTTGAAGGCGTTGATTTAATTTGGAGTTGAATGCCGTCAAGTGGTAGAGGGCCCCCGCTCTTGCACGGTGATTTATTTTGAAGTAAATTAGATAAGTTTTCTAGTCATTTCGTTTTTGCATTCAATTAATAGTTGTTTTGTTAGCTACATCGTAGTCGTACTCATTCTAACTCTTCCACAAGAAGATGCTCAAAAACTATAATGATGAATGTTGAACACTTATAGTATTGTGATTAGGAGTTGAATTATTAGTTGTTTTAACTAGCGATCATTATATTCATTCTAGCTCTTCCACAAGAAGACACTCTTCCAAAGATTATAGCATGATGAATGATGAATAGCTATAGTACCGTAGGATTTAGTTGTAGTTTTTTTTTTTTTTTTGCTATTCAATACTCGCTTACACTTGTTCTAATCACTCTTCCACAAGAAGAAACTCTTCCAAGAAATTCTTAAGAAGTTCAAGACATGACCGTGATAATGAATGATTTAGTTGTGTGTTTGTACTAAGTATCATCTCTGCTCTTGCTCTTTAAACGCTTGCCCAAGACATCATAATGACGAGTAGGGTATGGATATGATATCTCTTAGCTTTTCTACTCACAGCTTTCGCCTATTTGCTTACAATTGCACTCAATTACACAATTGTTCTACCTCTTCGAAAAAGAAGGAAACTTTCCAAATATCACTAATGATGAACAAACGTATCGTGTAACTTCATAGAATAATGCATGTTGGGGCATAGTTAGAATGTCTGAGTTTCATTGCATTTAACCCATGTTCGCTACTTTGTTTCAAGTTTGATGATGACTTATAGTTTAGCATTGTTCTAGATTAGTGGTATCTTAGGTTCATTCTTAGATTAACTTATTGTACTTGCACCTCATATTCAAATTGTCATCCATCAGTATAAATAATTATTTCGTTATTAGGATTAACAAGACAAATTTATTATTCACAAACCTCTCTTTCTTGTTCTAAAATCCCTAATTAGATCTATAACCATACAAACGTATGACAACATTATTCTAAGGTTCTATATCTTCCTTACTTCTCATATCATTTTATAAACAAACAGCTCTTCCTCAAGAGACTACTGAAAAATAAACCAATAACTCTTTGAGTGCTGTCTTGACATTCAATTAAATTGCGTAATAGAACTAGAAATTAGTCATAGAATAGAAGATTATAATAAAGTATTGCATCATTGTAAGATAAGTTGTTTCAATCGGCTCATTTAAAGAATTTACATACTTAGTGATCATTTCTCAAGTTTAGTTTGTGTCATTTGCCTAAAAGTCATTATCAAGCTTTGCTTTTATTTAGTCATAGTTTAGATTCTATTTTATTTTAAGTAATTGCATTTGCCATTTGTCATTCCATACATTAGGCTTAACTCGCTGGACTCACCAACTTCTTTCCATTAGTTTTCTAGGCATTTTCATTGTGAACATAAAAATCACCAAAAGACCAAAAACATCATAAATCATCATAAAAGACCAAAATATCACAAAACACTACACACAACGTATTTACAGAAACACACCAGGCAACATATGGTACACTTCACTTCAAATAGCTTACAACTCGGTTGACAATTAAATGAGCTCAGCTTTAGAGACTAGATTGAGACCAAACAATGACATTAGAGCTTATTATCTTTCCCTGCTTCCCCGCGATACCCTCGCAATTCAATTTCCTTTCCTTCCAAAAAATCCAAGAAAGTCTCCTAAAAATTAAAAGCTACCGTCCCCAAAGATAAGTAACCATTGTACCCTCTAGTACAACATCAACACCTCATTGGGATGGAAAGCATTGGAATATTCAATAGTATATTCTGCTGGATAGTTTATTATGGCATTTTCTGAGAAATTTATAGATCCTCCATTCGCAACCATCACTTGAAATTCGTGCCGGGTATAGGAAACAATTCACTCGCTACCTACACACGAATAAAATTATGGGTAATTTTACCCGAATCAATCAACACTATTATCTTTTCTTCTTGATATGTCCTATATTGAGAATTTGAGGAGTGGTAATTCTTTCCAGCCTACTACATGATATGGTCGATCGGTTTTCTTCTTCTCCTAGGGTTTCTTCCTGGTGTATATCCTCTACTTTTGAAGTTTCTTCATTTTCTTCCTCCTCTTCACAATCTATGTAAAATATTTTCTTCTCAGCGCACTTATGACCTTTAGTGTATTTTCTATCACAACTGTAGCAAAGCCCTTTTGCTCTTTTTCTTCCAATTGTTGTGGTGTCAACCTTGTAGGTTGTGGAAGTCTAGGAGTAGCAACACTTCCATCTTTATAGATGTGAGTGGTAGGCTTCCTTTTCGCCATAATTTTACATTCATTTTTTCTTGCCAACCTGAACGCCTTCTCCAATTAATTAGGTTACCAAACGCGAAATTCATGTTGGATGGTATCCTTTAAAGTCCCTATGAAGACATCAATCATATGTTCCTCTGAAATATCAGTTACCCTTATATTCAATTTTTGGAAGTCCTCAATGTGCTCCGCCACTAAACCCTTTTGTTTCAGATTTATCAATTGGCTAAATAAGGTGTTGCTCTTTGTATCCTCATAATGTGCTATAATTTCCTTTGTAAAAATTGACCAAGTGACAATTTTTTTACGGGAGCAAAGCCATCAATACCATACAAATGTATTTTGTTCTAAATGTAAAGTTGCAATGCATATCTTTTGTGTGTTTTGCACATTATTGAGATCAAAATATTGCTTCATCTGTAGTATCCATGTTACGGGATCCTTGCCATCAAACTTCCTCATATCCATATTTGGAATATGGCAGTTCTTCAATTCAACATTAGAGTTTATGAAATCATGATTAACATTTATTTTGTTCTCATCATGAGTTTCCTCTACTATATTTTCACCATTAGGAATCATTTCTTGTATCAACTTTGTCAAACCTTCGATGTCTGCTTTTATATCATTCTTCATGTTTTCCATGTTATCTTTCATTTTTTCTTCCACGCCATCCATCTTAGCTTCCACGCCTTGGACTATTAAATACATATCCCCCCATGGCTAGCTTGATATTATGGCATTTTCCAGAGCAATTTATAGTTCCTCCATTTGCAACCATCACTTGACATTCTGGTGTTGGGTATAGGAAGCAATTCAATTCCTTGGCTACCTTACAATGAATAAAATTATGGGTACTACCTGAATCAATCAACATTGTTACCTTTTTCTTCTTGATATTTCCTTCTATCTTGAGATTTTGAGGAGTGGTAATGTCTGCCAATGCATTACACGATATGGTCAGACTCATTTCTTCTTTCTCTAGGGTTGGTTCCTGGTGTATATCCTCTTCTTTTGAAGTTTCTTGTACATTTTCTTCCTCCTCTTCACAATCTATGTAAAGTAATTTCTTCTCATCACACTTATGACCTTTAGTGTATTTGTTATCACAACTATAGCAAAGCCCTTTTTCTCTTTTTTCTTCCAATTGTTGTGGTGTCAACCTTGTATGTTGTGGAAGTCTAGGAGTAGCAACACTTCCATCTTTATAGATGTGAGTGGTAGGCTTCCTTGTCGCCATAATTTTAAATTATTATTTTCTTGCCAACCTGAATGCCTTCTCCAATGGATCAAGTTCCCAAATGCGAACTTCATGTTGGATGTTATCCTTTAAAGTCCCTATGAAGACATCAATCCTGTGTTCCTCTAGAATATCAGTTACCCTTATATTCAATTTTTGGAAGTCCTCAATGTGCTCTAGCACTGAACCCTTTTGTTTGAGATTTATCAATTGGCTAAAGAAGGCGTTTCTCTTTGTATCCTCATAATGTCTATCATTTCCTCCGTAAAAATTGACCAAGTGACAATTATTTTACGATAGCAAAGCCATCGATACCATACAAATGTATTTTGTTCTAAATGTAAAGTTGCAATGCGTACCTTTTGTGTGTTTTTCACATTATTGAGACCAAAATATTGCTACATTTGTAGTATCCATGTTACAGGATCCTTGCCATCAAACTTCCTCATATCCATCTTTGGAATATGGTGGTTCTTCCATCCAACATTAGAGTTTATGAAATCACGATTAACATTTATTTTGTTCTCATCATGAGTTTCCTCTACTATCTTTTCGCCATCAGGAAACATTTCTTGTATCAACTTTATCAAACCTTCCATGTATGATTTTAGATCATTCTTCATGTTTTCCATGTTGTCTTTCATTTTTTCTTCCATGTCATCCATATTAGCTTCCATGCCAGCTTCCATTCCATCCATCTTAGCTTCCATGCCTTTCTTCAAAGCATCCATCTTCGCTTCCACACCTTTCTTCAAAACTTCCATTTCATTTTTTGTTTCTCTTTGCGAGAGCGAAATTTGGTGCACTTGCTCTTGTAATTTTGATAGATCATGTTGCAATTCTTCATCTTCATGAGTCATAGTAGAGTACTCTGAGGGCTTAATGGGTGTTGAATTCTTTTTACGAGGAATTTTAGAACCCAATATTGAAATATATGCTCAATAGGCCCTTGGAATCTCTTCAAACTGATTTTTTTACACAAGACTTATGTAATTCGGAAAAACAATACACACCTTTTTCTTGATTTTGAGGAGCTCGATATTGAATCTGAATTATATATGTGATTTTGGATTTTTAATATTTGAAATTTGGCCCTACGGTAGCCCTCTAAATCCTCTTTCGAATGCCACATGTCTAACCTGATTTCGATTCTTGAAGACAAAGTTGTATCCAGTCTCCTACGATGACCTAACTATGGACTGGTTCAGTAGAGCGAAATTGTACGACTTACTGCATGTCATTGTTTCCTCCTTCAGTTATGAAATTGATAGACAAGAAACTAAAATCCGTTTACTTGCAGCCACTTTTTACATAATTCCAATCCGATGCTCAGAGAGAGAGTTATGAAGATTTTCCCACGATCACCTCTTTGAGATGAAATTCGGGAGCCTGAAAAATAAATAACTTCCACATACCATATCTCCAAAAATATTGCGAACCAAGCTCTGAAATTTTGCGAAGATATTCTCAGGATTCCAGCTTCACGCTCTCCAAATTTCAGCTTCTGCACCTTCGCAGAAAAAAAGTTATAGCGAACATTCTGCGATGACCTGTTTAGGTTAAATTCAGGAGCCTACAAAAAGCCCTAACTTCCACAGGCCATATCTCTGAAACTGTTGCAAACCAAGATCTGAAATTTTGCGACGATGTTCCTCAGGATTTCGGCTTCGTACTCTAAAAATTTCAACTTCTGAAACGTCGTAGAAAAGAAATTTATAGCGAAAATTCCACGATGACCTGTTTGGAGTAGTGAAACCCTAGAATCCAAAGCTATGATACCAAATGTTATAAAACCAGCTCCAAAAATAAAAGAAAAGAGAGATCAACGCCTTAAAAATCAACGACTTCAAGGGGGAAACCTCCAATACATTACATAAATGAACAATTCTTGGATGATACAAACGAAAAAACCTCCTTTCTATATATAGGAGTCCATGGGGCCATAATGTAATTCTAGCCGACCTAACAATAATAATTGAAGGGCACAATAATAATAATATGGGGGTTACATGGGTACAAAAATAACAATAAGGGGGTTACACTAACAACAATAAGGGACTATACTAATAATATAGGGACCTAACAGAAAGGAGACCATCATTCACACAGATCGCCAGCCCTTGCAGTACCTCCAGTCGCAAACCAAGCTTCAACAAGCACGCCATTTCATATGGATGGGATTCCTCCAACAATTTCACTTGGTAATAAAATACAAGAAGGGAACCAACAACAAAGTGGCATATATGCTTTCTCGCCCTCCTATTTCTGTGTCTAGAGTTTTTCAAAATGCTTCTTTATATTTTGAAATTTATGTTGAATAATATGTTGATGATGATCATTTTAAGTAGATATATGAAAAACTAATGCATGGATTGCAGGTGGATAATTATCAATTGCAGGGAAAATTGTTGTACCATCTTGGAAAACTTTGTATTCCCACCAATGAAAGGATACATGTAATCAGAGAGGCACATACCTCTCTTGTGTTAGGTCCTTTTGGTGTAGAGAAAACTTTGTGTCATTTGCAGAGGTTTTGTTATTGGCCTCACATGAAAAATATTGTGACTTGATATGTAAAGGGATGTGTGTTGTGTTTAATTTTCAAGCCCTTTAATAGAAAATCGGGGCTCTACACACCAATACTTGTTCCGAGTCGTCCATGGGAAAGTATGTCAATGGATTTTGTAGGTATTTTTCCTTTGTCTAGGAGAGGTCAATACTATTTGTATGTCATTGTGGATCGATTTAGAAAAAATTGTGTTTTAATGCCTTGTAAGAAGAAGGTATTTGCAAAGCAGACTGCTCATCTCTTCTTCCAATTTTTATGGGTCCATTTTGGGTCACCCACATCCATTGTGTCTCATCGAGACTCTCTTTTTCTTGGAGATTTTTGGACGATTTTTTGGAGAATGATGGACACCTAGATAAAGGGGAGCACGAAATTTCATCTGCAGACTAACAGACAAGCAAATTTTGCCAGCTGCACAGTGGTACACTGACTCTGAGGCTATTGTGGCAAGCATCCCAAGTTGTGGGATGAGCAACTTCCTTATGTACAACATGTATACAACCGGGCAATGCATTCATCCACTCAGAGCTCACCATTTGAGACATGCTTTGGATGTTTTCCAAGGGATCCCTTAGACATGGCCGTTGGGAGAGATGAATATTCTAGTGGGAAAGATGACTGGGACAAAGCACGAAAGTTCATTTAGCAGATACATATGATTCACCAGGCTGTGTAGGAGTAATTGGAGAAAATTCAAGCCCGATATAAAGCTTGTCATGAAATGCACTGGATTGATCACCAATTCTAGGTTAGAGACAGGGTGTGGCTCCACATCAATAAAGGAAGGATGAAAGGGGAAGGAAATAAGTTGATACCAATCCAATATGGCCCATTCACCATATTAGAGAAGATTGGAGATAATGTTTTTCATCTCATTTTCCAGCATACATGTAGATGTATTTAGTGGTGAACATTGAAAAAATGAAGATTTATGAGCCTCCTTTGATCATGTACACCAAAGAGGTTGGATAGGTTGCTATAGTGGACAATTTTTCACCTGAATACTTGGATAAGTTACCAAAGGATCTCATTCTCGACGGGAAGACTAGGACTTCACGACGAGGAGATGTGGAGTACCTATGTATTGGTTTCAAGGGAACACATCCAAGTAAATCTCAATGGATGGAAAAGGAGAAAGTGAGGGAGTAATTCCCTCGCTTTCAAAGTGGCTGATAAAGGTTTTGGTGGTCCAAAAGCTCATTAGTGGGGAGGAATGATCCAGGTGACTCCAAAAATAGAAGTAGCCTTGAAATAGATTAAAAATAAAATTCATTGGATTGAAGTGAAACTAGGACCAGGTCATAGTGCTCATCTTCATGATTCCAACAATGCGAATGAAACTCAAATCTGATTTCATATTTTCAAGTTATATCTTGTCAAAATTCTATTCAAACGAGGCCAAGTGGTAGTCACTAACAAGGCAAAAATTTGGTGGAATCTTGGCGCACGGAATTTGGCCACTGGATGGCAAAAAAATTCGCCTCCTTTGTTCTCCTAATGACCACTTAAAATATGATATTTTGTTCATACGGTTGGTATTAAAAGAAAAATATTAAAAAAATATAGGGGGGCAAGCCACCAACCCCGCCACCCCATGCAACTATATTATATATTAAAAGTTTTAGAAACAAACCGCTTGGTGGGTAGTCAAACCATGCCAACCAATAAGGGATAACCTCGAGTTAAATGTGGCAATGGTGCGGTCTAACCGCAACCACCAAAGAATGTATATATACCGTGAGGTCGATGGGATTCGAACCCACCCAGCCTGGGGGGCCGACCTGCCCAACATGGGCAACCTCATATCTATTCAAATGGTGGAACCAACATATAAATCACTACACACTATTTTTAACATGAAGAAACCAAAACAGGAGGCATGTGGTTTGGAACCTGAGACCTCCCAACAAACCAACGCCTTAATATAGCACCACCAACCAACTGGTCGTTGGCCCAACGTTGGTTGGTCTGCCACACTATTTTATTTAAACTTCAAACAAATTCCATTCAGTGACTGGGCGAAGGAGCGTAGCGGAGGAACCTTGAGCGGTTCAGGCGTGGGGGAACCTAAACTAGGAATCTTTTTTTGATGCTGAGAGATTCTTTTGGGGTCCAAAAGTGCCAGTGTTAGAACGAGACAATTTTATAGTCATTTTTGCACGATTTTTCACTAGGAATCCAATTGTGCAGTCTGTTTCTCCATCTGGGGTCTCCAATTTCAGGCCATCACCAGAATTGGAGGTATAAGGTGTCATTTTTGTAAAGTTGCTTGTAATTCAATTTTTCTACCATTTAATGAAAGAGGACTCCCCACATTGAACAGGGCCCGGAGATGTAGCCCACACTAGGTGAACTCCATAAAAAAATCGTCTTGTGTCTTTTGATCTCATGTTTTCTTATGATTTCTGCTTCTTTTCACGTGTTTAATTTACTTGGTTATACACTCTTTTATATGTAATTCGGTATGCATACATAAAGTAAAATATCTGGATCAATCAAGTACATGATTTCTCTTCCAATTTATTACCCATGCAAAATTAATTGAATTTTGATATATAACCATTGACCAACCTATAGAATTGGCCTTGGAAAAAAGGTATGACAAATTTGTACTCTTTAGTCCTCCTTGGATTAAGGAACGCAATGCAATCATTAAATGCATCAAGAACTTTGCTCAAAAGAAAGGCCATAAATACAACCATTATAACATACAAAAGTATTACTCCCTAACATTCTAGATGCCAATTTGTTGTTGTTAGTGATTGGAAGAAGGTTTTCAATACTTGAAGAAATGAAACATATTAAAAATAAAAAATTGTAATCTACAATAATGTATTACTATTGTGACTTTTCTATTGATGTTCTTCAAGAAAATTAATTATTGACCCAAAGGACAAACTATTGAATTTGATTCCATTTAGATTCCTCCTTTCAATTCAGTATAATATTGTGGGTTTTACATTTCAATAAAATAAATAAAACCACTCAGTAATGTGGGGTGTTCAAAGACCAACCAATGAAAAACATGTCATTTAATCAATTTTTTCAACCAAAGACTTTTCCTATATCAGATAAAAATAGAAGTTCAGAAAAGGTGACCTTTTGTCCCAAGTGAGCACCAAGTGCTTAACATAGGCCGATAGTTGTGGCAGACTTCCCTTCCACTAGAGGAGTGGGAGTAATTACTCCAACAACCACATAGTATCCATCCGGGGAATGTTGTAGCTCCTCTGCCACAGTTAAAACAAATTGCAAAGTCACTCCAATAAGATACAATAAAATCATATTCAAATCCACAAGTTCATAATAGGATATGGATCTACATCTAGAATGAAAATTAATGACATATCTCCAAGAGAATGAAAGTGAGAGTGAAAGTGGACATCAATCCATTTAAATTTTTGATGATTATGAGTTGATATGGGGGTGTTTCTATGAGGAAATGAAAGAAAAAAACATGAGTTGAGAATAAAGAAAGTGATCAAACATTGGTAGTGTAACTTCCATACAACTCATAATGATGGGGTTGAAGGCTAATCTCATGTGCAATTACTGGTATGTGATGGGGTTATATATAGATAAGTGAAGCACACATTTGGGGTCTTATAATTTCCGTAGTTCGGTTTGGGATTTCAATGGTTAGTTTTGGGGTTTGTGGGAAAAAATTTGTGAATAAAGCACTCTATTGTTTTTCTACACGTCAATACCTTTCAAATGGTACAAAGATCAACTCAATCAATGCTTTTATGAAGAAGTTATGTTAGGAGAGTTATACTTCCTCACTCTTGCGCTCCCCTAAGGATCATACAGTTGGGCCCCCTCAGCCCCAATCACTCTCCAAAGGAAGAATCACATGATTGGACCCCCTCAACCCCAATCACTGCCCACAATAATGATTTCTCTAAAGGAAAATAAAGGTTTAAAACTAGGGTAATTAAATTTATTTTCCTTTGTGAAAATGTTGCAATTTTTTTTTCCAATCTGAGCTCATTGCAGTATTTGAAGACATTAGGTTACACCTTCACCTTGATTATCACTTCACAAAATTAAAAGGAGATTTGAAGCTCATCATTGAAATTTTCATAGGGAAGGGCATGAACAAGAACCAATTTATAAACAAGTTATATTGGGTATGTAAAGTCGTGCATGAAAAAGGGAAAAAAAAATCATATGAAAAAGTTAAGGTTGTATCGATGATTGATTCTCTAGTTCAAAAGAAGTTGGATCCATGCAGCCTTTTGTTTCTAATTGTATATTAATGTTGTCAAGGACTTTGGATTTGAATTTGTTATTATTACCAATGATAAAATAAAGGCCCTATTTTACACCTCAATGGACAAGAAATTATATGTGTGTGGGGAAATTTTATTTTCTATGAGGACTATTGTTTTTTTCTAGCCTTATAACAGATTGTAAGGTGAATACTTACACAATTAGAAACCTAGGTGCATAAGATAATATATAGTTTTATATTAAAACAATGTATATTTATATATGTATATATACAACATGACATGATAAAAGGGAGGATGACATGCCATAAATCCAAATGGATAAAAAAAAATATAATATGGAACATGATGATAAATAAACATCTTATAGATAAATCAGTTTTTATATTTTTCAGGATTTGCATAGTATAAAAAGGGAAAGGTTTGGGAGAATTCTTGGGCTGGACATTGGCCACTCTCAACAGTCCCTTCCTCTTAATCAAATTGGTTCTCTGCTAACGGAAATAAACTTGATTCCTGTAGCTGATTTAATAGTCCATGTGACAAATTTTCCATGGAAATATGACAAGAAATCATTGGTTAACCCAACTGGAGGAGAGGTAAAGTCCATTCAAAGTGCTCTTGTTGACTGCCATTGCTTTCCAGAGCTAGAGTAACTCGAAGGGACATGGAACCTACTCAGTCAAAGAGGGCTATTTCCAATTGTTCAAGGATGAGGAAATATAAGCTCTACATCCTTTCTTAAAATGAATTTGGACTCATATTCCATGGAAAAAAATAAATGCATTAATTTGGCTTCTGGTGAATTTAGATAAAAATATGATTCAAGAAAACATGCAATGATTAAGTATTCATTAACCCATGATTTGTGGAACCTAGAAATAATCAAAAGAGGTTAATTTTGATCTCTCTTTTTTTTTCCTTATGTTTTGGACAATTGGTCAAATTTAGCTTAATTTATTTGATGTAAATTCATTATTCCATTCATCCACTTAACTAACTCTGAAATGTTGACTTAGGAAAACAAACCATATAAAAAATTTAGTAAACAACCATCATATAGGGTCTAAAGTATGTGAGAATGGAATGAATATTCAAGAAATAATCCCCACCCACTGAAAAATTTGGGACCAATATAATACTTTGTTCAAGAATTCCACCAAAGGTTAATCCCTGGGAATCTAAAATTATCTCCCATCTCCTTTGGAAGGAGAGGCTCTATCCTTTTGTGCAAACAAAGATATCTCAGTTTTTTATGTTAAGGAATTTTTTTTGGGATTGGGATGGCTATGAATACTTGGATTCTTTAGTTAAAAATAAACTAGATGACAATATAGTGGAGGAGTGAGGATGGAAGGAAAATTTGATGAAAAAAAAAAAATTCATAGCTTGGTAGTGCCTGCCACATGGACATTGATATTAAATTGTTGATTGACAGGGGAAATGATGTTCATGGAAAGTAAGCTCGAGAAGACAATCACATACTTTAGCCACATTTCCCTTTGCTCTGCACAATCCTCTATATCTAGTTGTATATATGAATGTTGTTATAGGTGTTAGGAAAAAAACATGTCTGCAAGAACATATTTGTGTGTAGACTGTATTGCAAAAGTAGTAAGTAAATGTTATTATTGATAAAAATTGGATGGTGTACAATACCTTCATGGCAGTTTTCCCATATAGGCATTGACTGGCCACAAAGGATGACTAGTCATGTCTTTTGAATATTTACCTCTTCATAAATAAAAACCAATTTAATAGTTACTTAATTTTTTATTTAATTAATTATTATTTTTATATTAATTATTTTATGAATATTTCATTCATAACATTGTCACCCCCTTTAGAGATGCTTTGTCCTCAAAGCATGCCCAGAAGGGTTTCCTCTT
Organism: Pinus albicaulis; assembly: GCA_034641835.2. NCBI lineage: Eukaryota > Viridiplantae > Streptophyta > Pinopsida > Pinales > Pinaceae > Pinus > Pinus albicaulis. Next base: position 106,607,455 of record CM076577.1, read on the forward strand.
GTTGAACATGTTGTTGTGGAGTGGCATCTTTACGTTGACTGGAGCAATCCTCATGAGTATTTGTACCTTCATTTAAGTTGGGAGTGTTAACACCATATAATTTATAATGTCATCCTTGCTAGTTAAAATCCACGAATTGTTCTTCAAGGTTTTTACTATAGCTTCCTAGTTGTATTAATCATTCTGCACCTAGACACTACATCCATTTCTTTGAGTGGTAGGACAAATAGATCTATTTGTAGCTCTAGTTCTTGTACCCAGATTGAAGCCTTATGGAATTCTTCTATTTCTTTGAAATTTTTCCTAGTAGCGACATACATGGCCAGGTCCTTAATTGGACATATAAAAAGATCAAGTTGTTTAGCACGATCAATGTTTATACAATTGTGAGTGCTGAGAGAATATACAAGTATATTGACATTTATGCCTCTTATGAGTCCTTTAGGCTTTAGGGTTTTATGGTGTAATATCCTCATCATTTTTATTGGTGGTGTAGTAATATTAATGCTCCTTCTTGGAGGCTGGTTTCTCTTATTTCAAAGATGTGATGGAGCATATTTTGCAATTTCTTGTTGTTATTAATATTTTCATCATGGTTTTTCCAATCACATAAAATTGCAACTAATCACGGTTTCTCATAATCCGAATCTATACCTTGTGTGACAACGATTTATTAATCATGTTATTTTACTTCAACTTGCTTCCCATCTACTATTCTATAGTAGCGCAAGGATGTGTCTTCAGATTTATGTCTGGACGTCCAATTTTCTCCACATTTGCGACAATTATTATTATTATTATTTTCTTTTTTTATTTGGTGCATTACTTTAAGTGTCTGATTCCTTCTCGATTTCATAAGTATATAACTTCTTGTTAAGGCATTTGTGTCCTGAAGTCCATTTGTCTCCAAAATGCCTACATTTGTCTGTTTCTTTTTTCATGAGTATCGTTATTGGCCTTCATCTTCCTTGAATGATGATATTCTGAACCTATGTTTTTGCTCAATAATTATTGTTGCATGTTTATATTCTTCAATATTTTTGGGTTTGTACAACTTCAATTATGCTCAACTATACTCCATAAGTCCACATCTATACATTTTTAGAAGTTATTCATCAAAAAATCATCTTTGTCTTACAACTAATACTTCCCATTCGTGGGTGATTTCGCTTACCGACCCTTTTGCTTGAGAAGAAAGATTTTTTCATAAATATCAACTTCTTCTTCGTCATGAAACATTTTTAGTAGGGAATCCGCAAAATTTTTCCAATGAAATGAACGAGCTTCACATTTGTTGGACCACCATAGTAACCAATCATATGCTTCAGCTTCCAAGTTGTTGGATGCGATCATGATCTTCTCTCGCTCACCTATTGACGGTTGTGACTAAAAAATGGCCTCCATTTTATTAACCCACAAAATATCGTCTCTATTATCTTTACCATCGTACTTAGGTAATTCTCTTTTAATTCGTTGGTAGTCCTTTTCTGTAAATTTCATATAGTACTGACTTCCTTGGAAGTGTATTTACGACATTTGCAGAATTTCATGATTTAGAAAATATTCTCCTTCTGGAGTTTTGGGACTTTGTGTTGGTTGTTGAGTAATTAAGGGATTAAAAATTGGGTTAAATCCTCCCATTAACTAGGCCTAAAAAAATTCTCTCAATGTTATTTACTTTTTTAATATCGTTGGTAATTCCTTCTTGAGTCGCAAGTGGCCTATTTTTATCCTCTCCTAATTCTTCCTGCTTCTTTTCGACATTATTGAGACATCTTCACATTTTATCAAGTTCTTCTTGAAATTTATTTGAATTGACGTTTTCATTATATATATCTATATATATATATATATATATATATATATATATATATATATAAAAGCTAAATTGGTTGGCTTCTAGGAAGGGACACTGTTTCTGAGCATTAATAGGGTTTAGCGTTGCATGTTTTTCTCTGACAGTGTCGACATTCTCTTGTTTGGATACGCATGCACAAGCCCTTCAACAATGCACTGACAGACGATCAATCCAATCAATGAATGGCCCCTCATTTCGGCATGAGGGGCCGCCGACTTTCAAAGATGTGGTAAACCACACTCCTTCATCCAGGGCCACCTAAGAAATAGAGCAATGGGCATTGATGCCACTTCGAAAACCCCAGTGATGGGGGATCAATAGCAAGCCAAAGAAGGGTGGAACCACTGCCTGCCTAATGTCGCGATTAATCTAAAATTTGTCATTCCAAACAACCAACTAGAAAAATCTCACCAATACATAAAGGACCACGCTGTAATCTTAAAATTCTTGGGGATCTGGCCCAAGGAGAAGGACATTATGGTTTGGATCTAGCACAAATGGGCCCCTCAGGGATAATTTGAGCTTCGAATATGAGCCAAAGGATTTTTTACTATTATCTTTGAACATCTCGAAGATAGGAAGAAATTATTTGAGAATGGATCGTACTTCATGAGCAGCGCGGACCTATTCCTTCGCTACTCGAAAGAATGCTATAACCCTAACAAGGAATAATTTATAGTTGCGCCAGTATGGGTCAGACTGTACTCGCTACCAGATGACTTCTGGGAACCAGACATCCTAGAAGGGATTGGCAATTCCATTGACCAATTTGTCAAGGTCTCCAAGATCAGAAAGTGAAGGAGGCACACTGCCTATGCTAGGATCTACGTCCACATGAATATTTCCCAACCCCTCCCTGAATCGATAAATATGATCTACCATGACAATAGCTAGATCCAATAGCTCAATTACGAGCACGTCCCATTCAAATTCCGAAGATGTCATGAGTATGGCCACCTATTCCAATATTTCCCACTGACCATAGCAAAAGAATCTAAATACGCATCTCAACACTGAGATGAAGATGGATTCCAAGACGTTAATGGGAGGCATGCCCGTCCTAATCGCCCTCAGCCAGCTCATGCCCAAACTCGCCCTGAGCATTAGGAGGCCCCCCAAACCCGACCTTAACAAACCCTGAAAAATCTGGCCTCATTGAAACCTTTAGGTTCCAACAACCCATTTTCATTCCTGGCATCGGCCGAAGGAGATCCAACCCTGGTACATTCACAAGAGGCCCCCTCCTCGTCTAAGGAAATACCCCAATCCATAGAGGTGGATAAGAAACTCACAGTCCCAGGCGAAAATATGGCCACCAAAAGGAAAATTCTAGAACACATAGAGGCTAATAAATGGGTCAGTAAAACATTCCTCAACACTAGACAGATCCTGGAAGTAGAAGAGAAGCACAACGTAATAGGCACTAAGGAAAATAAAATGTTAGAGATATTCAAGGTCTGGAGCAAAGCGGATGTCAATGAAATCCCAGGTAATCAAATTTCCCAATTTGGTCACTTATTTACTCAATGGTTAGCTCACTATGGCCACTCAGAATCGGACCTACGAGAGGTAAGAAAAGATAGGAATGCTATGACCCTAGCCCTTCTAGATCCGGGGGATTGGAGAAAAGCAAGAAGGGCGGGAAGTAAAAAAAGGAGTTAATTCGAGAAGTTGGAGAATTATTTCCGATCTCAGGAAAAATGGGACAACTTATGGATTACTTTCCTAGATCGGTCCAACCATCCCAATGAGTATCATATCTTGGAACATAAGAGGATTTAATAGCTCAGGGAAGATCTGTTCCCTTAAAGAAAAAATTGGTAAGTACAAACCAGAGATATTCCTTCTACAAGAAACTAAGGCGGCTGATGAAAAGGTCAAGGAAAACAGCCAGCGCTGCTGGAGGAATAGTTAAGCCATGTCTATAGAGGCGGTTGGAGCCATGGGAGGTATTGCGATCCTTTGGGACCTTGGCAAAGTCATTTTATAAGACTAGGTAGAAACTAGGTTCTCTTTGTAAGCATCCTTCCGCTTGATTGGAGAGAAACGATAAATGATATCGACTATAGTGTATTGCCTCCCATGCCCCGTGAAAAAGCCTTGTTTCTGTCTCATATACAGGGCCTGAGTTGTTCTTGGGAAAAGGAGGACTAGATCCTGGGGGGCGATTTCAACATGCTCATGAATATTGATGAGAAGAGAGGGGGAGTCTGTAGGTTAGAGCCCTCAGCTCAAGAATTAAATGACACCATCGAGGCCCTTCACCTGGTTGACGTCCTTCCTCAACAAGGACTTCATACTTGGAAAAACCATTGTGGAGATTCCAATCAAATTGCATGTTGGTTGGATTGGTTCCTTTTATCTGAGCATATTATGCTGCAAGACCCTCAGATAATCTCATAGATCCTGCCATTTGCAGGTTTGGACCATTGGCTTATCAATGTAGATCTGATCTCATCATCCGCCCCACTGAAAAAACCCTTCATATTTGAAATCTTCTGGTTGCACCATCCGGTGTTCATAGAAAAGCTTGAAACCTGGTGGATGTCTATGGCCACCCCACCGGGAAACAAGATGCAATCCTTTCAGAATAAGCTCTAGGCCTTGAAAACCGAGATCAAGATATGGAATCACGAAGAGTTTGGGAACATATTTAAGGAGAAGAGAAATTTGGAGGCCCAACTGGAAGAAGTGGAAATAACCATTATTCAGGAAGGCCGACCTCAAGAGTTGGCAGAAGTAGAGGAGCACCTTTCATGAGATATGGAGGAGAGAAGACAACAGGAAGAAATATTATGGCACCAGAAGTCGAGGATCCAATGGCTTCGAGAGGGGGAACAAAAATATAAGTTATTCCATAGATCTATGATACACCACCGTCAACGCTACAGAATAGCTCATCTACAGAGTGCAGATGACACTCGATTTGAACAACAACAAGAAATAGAGGAATAATTGAAAACCTTATTCTCCTCTCTGCTGCAAGATGAAGGCTATGATCGTTCAGATGCCAAGAGGACGGTCATTCAACACATTCCCTCCCTGATGTCCCATGAGTAGAATGAGTCTCTCTTAAGCCCCATCACACTCAATGATGTGGAAGAGGTAGTTAAGTCTCTGCCCATGAGAAAGGAACTTGGCCTGAACGGGTTCACCTCATAATTCTTCAAATTTGGGTGGTCATTATTGGGACAGGATATCTGGGATCTAGTCAAGGAATCACAGAAACTTAGATAGGTATGGTACAACTTGAATGCCACCTTTATAACCATTATACCTAAATCTCAAGAGGCAACCGACCCGAGTGAATTCGACCCAATCACTCTCTGTAATGTGATTTATAAAATTTTGTCCTCCATCATGGTTCACCGGTTGAAACCCCTTTTCCATCACATCATCAGTCATGAAAAATCGGGATTCATGGATGTAGGTTTTAACCCTGAACAGAAATCATCTACACACGAATCTTATAACAGAAAATAAACAATAGCGAGAGCATAAAACATAAAAAAGATAAACACAGATATTTTCCCTTGGATCCCAAATTGGGACGACCAGCTTGATTTTTCATTATATTCCTTTTAGTGTATATATACATGCCGAAGCATACATAAACCCCAATCCATTAACCCTGGATTAGAACATAACCATAGTTCCCTTGACTAGATCTACAAAATACTAGGGGCCGAAAACCATCATACCCCAAAACCATGTGCAAAATCATGCACAAAACATGGGTGGGTCTGCCTATGAGTGGGTCCGCACACTAAACAAATTTTTGCTGGGGCATTGCCCCAGACCCCAACAGTGGGGGTTGCCTCCCCCCTGCTGTGCCCGGCACAACGTACAACACATGGGGCTAGTCGTGGAAAGAATATAACACATACCCAACAGTGGAGGGACGCAAAATTCTTGATGGGATAGTCTCGGATCATGAAACCATTCACTCCATGAAGGTACACAAGGTGAGGGGGATGCTTTTGAAACTCGTCCAATCTAAAGTCTACGACCGCTTGAACTAGGACTATATACTAGAAGTTCTATAGGCCTTTGGCTTTGCGGCAGACTGGATCTAGCCATGATCTCCACTTCGTTTTACTCCATTCTAGTTAATGGTACCCCCACTTCTACCTTCAGATCATATCATGGAATCTGGAAAGGGAACCCAATCTCCCCATTCCTTTTCATCATTGCAGCAGAAGGCTTGGGGAGGATGATCAAAGCTGGTAAGCAATCAAAATTTTTGGAAGGCCTCCATCTACCTAGAACAAATGTGGATATGAATCACCAACATTTCGTGGATGATAATCTCCTCTTAAGGCAGGCTACGCTAAGGGAAGAAACTCGGCTAAATACAATTCTGGAATATTTCCAAGAGGCATCAGGTTTGCTACTCAAAAAACTCAAGTCAAACATTTACTTCTTCCATACTCCTAGACCTGTGCAGGTTTGCTTGGCTATAATGTTGGGCTTCAACATAGGATCTCTCCCCTCGAAATATCTCTGAGATCCCCTTATTTTCAACCCGCTTCGCATTTCCCCTGGAAAGATATGTGCATCAAGCTCACTAGTAAGCTCTCCAATTAGACCTTTCATGTTCTTAATCTGGTCGGGAGAGCAACGCTCTTGAAATTCATCATTCAAGCCATGCCAATGTACCAGTTGTCCACCCTTCCTACACCTAAATGCATCTACTTTGAGCTGTCAGTCATATTTCAAAGATTTCTATGGAGTGGACCAATGGATGATAGGAAATGGCCCCTAGTGGCATGGCCAAAGCTATGCCTCCCAAAGCTGATGGGATGAATCATCTTAAGATGTCATGATGTTCTCAATGCCACCTTGGGGGAAAAACTTTGGTGGAGATGGATAAAAGGAGGAGAAGAGCTTTGGAAGATAATTTGGACTCAAAAATATGGACTGGGAAATCCAGGGAGGAGCAGCTTTGAGATCCTCATCACTGCACTGCCTCAGCTATCTGGAATTTAGCTAATTCCAACAGTGATTTGATCAAGGAGCACCAATTCTAGGAAGTCAACAATGGAAGGAAAACATGATTCTGCCAGGAATCCTGGTAGCAATCACCTCGATTATCTTAGGACCAATCCCTGGCTGATCTTATACCACCCTTCCATTCGATCTCGACCACCCTAGTAGTGGATTATTGGAAGAATAATCCTGATGATCAGGGATGGTGGTGTTGGAAAACGGTAGAGGATTGGCCACCAAAAATCCCCTCACATATGGGAGACCGGTTAGCTTTGTATTTACAGCAAAAGAAAATTCGTGTATCCAATTACCTAGACTATATTAGATGGGGACAGTAAAAAATAGGTGGGTTTTTCGTTAAGAAGGATTATTTAACCAGGGCACAACTTCAAGCACACCAACACAACCCCTTATGGAAGAGGATATGGACTAGAAATTTGTGCCTAAAAGTGGCGCACTTCCTCTGGCTAGTCGGGCATAAGCGAGTGTTAACTTGGGATTGACTTCTAAAGAGAGGCCTTATCAGCCATTCCATGTGCCCGCTCTGTCGGCAGGCAGAAGAAACACAACTCCATCTTCTTGCTGAGTGTTCCACAACTAGATAAGACTGGTCTCAAGCCTCCAACGTTTTTGGCCCAGTGGCCCTCAACACCATGCTCTCAAAATGGCCAACCCAATGTTTCTCGAACCAGGTGGTAAGCCATGCGTGGTGGCTAACATCGTGGCTCCTCATGTGGAACACTTGGAAAGCAAGGAATCACTCCATCTTTGACGGAAAGCCTCCCTCAGTCATTCTTATATGGTACCAAAATTTAGAAAATATTCAGGAAACAATCTTAGTGGAGAATTGGTACCCTAATGACTGGCAAGCAAATATTCAGGAAGCGCAGATATTAGCCCTTCTGAACCTTTCCCTAACAATGGTCCATCCCCGTGTTGTGCGTGTAAGACCCTCTCCACCCCAATTCCCTACCCCCTTCACCTCTCCCCCGCAGGGGTGCATTCAGATAAATTTTGGTGGCACTTCTAAAGGGAATCCCAAACCGACTAGATATGGGGGGATTATGTGCGATTCCACAGGATCCTCATGTGTCACCTTTGCAGGGTCAAGTGGGACAACAAAAAACAATGTGTTGGAGTTATCAGGGCTGGAAGCCAGTCTTAAATTGGCTTCACAACTCCATTATGAAAGGATTCGCATTGTAGGGGACTCTCGCCTTATCCGGGACATGGTACAGAGGATAATAAATGGCTCAGATCCTCAGAAGGTGGCTAAAAAATGGCAACTGGAAGCCCAACGCTATCGAATCCAAAGATCCCTCATATCATTTGAATACGCTTCCACAAGCCATGTATTAGGATATGGAAACAGGGTAGCGGACTAGTTGGCCAATAGAGATACAAATGAGCCTAAACGCGAGTTCTGTGCTGCTTGGGCGGATATCATTCTAAAGTGGACCTTGACACAGGAGAGCTTCAAACTCTGCATTCCATTATGGAAACATACCTCAGAGTCCCCAATGGGGGTGTCTTGTCACATAGATAAATGGTGGTTAAGCGAGCGGGAGGGTCCTATCTGCAGCCACGCGCCAGACTGGAGCATTAATACCTCGAACGTTTGAGGTGATGGACCTTCATCCTGCATTCTATCATAGCGAGTGGAGGAATATATCAAGGGAGATGGAGATGTAGAGCACATTCAGTCATGGTTAGGTGATGGTGATTGTTTAGCGGGAGAGACCACCCTGTGCTACGACGTCTGCTCTCAATCCCTGGCTTGAGCCGTATGCATAGGGTGCGAGTTAGAGAAACAATGCAATTTTGATCTGGGTATGGTTTTGTTTGTGACCATGGGATCCTCAAAGCCAGTCGTTGGATGTACAATGCGCAGCAGTGGAGGTAGCCTCGACTCTGCAGGTGGTGGAAGTGAAGCTCAAGTGCATGGGTCTATTGGGTGGTGAACAACCCTGGTTGGTGGTGTGGTTTGTGGTGGCTATGGACAAGGAGGGGGAGCAATATTGGAGCAGGCTCAGGTCAAAATTTGGAGCAATTCCACTTTGGTGCACACGTTGATACCAGAGGCCTTCAACGAATAGAATGAAAGGGGAGAAGACTCTTGGAATTGTGGTCGTAGCAAGCCATCTGGTGGGCATCGACAGCAAGGAGAGCAAGGAGGGTCTCGACACCGGTAACCGGGGAAGAAGTCAAGAATCTTGTGCAGGTGAATTTTGTTCTTTCTTGGTGGGAATGTGGAGTAGGCATAGGGGTTTCATGTCGCGGCAACGAGGTAGCTCGTAAAAGTGGCCTCGGATGCGACATGGAGGAAATAAGATCGAACGGGGAGCAGAGCTTAGAAACAAAATCTATTGAGAGCCAACATTCAGTGGTAGCAATGGTGGTGTCTCCATCCCTTTCACAGGGACAAGTCAAGGCTCTAGTCACCCTAGATGTGATATCATCCCAGCTCCAACATATTCAACTCAATTTGGACAACATGAGGGAGAAAAGGTATGAAGAACACAATGAGATTATTGCTTATATAAATGATATCCAGCACATGCATAATGAAACTTTGGATGCTCTGGAGAGTCTACAACGTCAACTGAGGCATTCCCATGACCACATTCAAGCGCTGGAAATCCAGGTAGAACACATAGACTACCATGTCCATCCCTGCATAGGTTTCTTTGCAATACCGCAAGTGGCTCCTCCCAATACATCACCATGAAGTTTTATTTTTACTGTCTTTTGTCAATCTTATGCCAAAAATAACCATTGGCACCATTTTTCGTGGCATGTACTCAAGACTTCCGATTGTGAGTCCCTTGATCTAGTTCTCTTTTAAGCTTGGGTTGCTCAGATGTAATAAAACTATGCTGTTGTGTTTTGTACATTTTGAAATGATAATATAAATATGCTTTTGGATGACAAAAAAAAAACTATATATATATATATATAATGATAATATTTTTATTTTTATTTTTTTATAATTTAAATAAATTTATTTATTTATTGATAACTATATAACTACAACTTTAATTTATATTCCAATTTTATATGTAATGTTAAAAAAAACAAAAGGACGTGAATGCCAAGAAGCAAACGTGATGATTTGTTTTGACTTGGGTGAATACATATCGGTCGAAGTGTTGACTATCAGAACGTTGTCATACACAAAACTAGATATGAGAGAGAGTGGTCATGTTGGAAGGGTGTGTCGTTGGTAGAGGAGAGAGGACATCGTCGACACGGTGGGGTAACATAGGGAGGAAGACAAACGGAGTAGGAAACAGGTGGCCCAGAACAGAGGTTTATAGGGTGGAACAGACAACGAGAGCACGACGATGGCTCGCAGGAAGGAACACAACTGATATAGGGTTGATGGTGAGGAAAAATAGGCAGACAGGGGAGAAGGTGTGGTGGGTGGATGAAATGTCGTAGTGTTGGCAGTGACACAACATGTAAATAGAATTTGATTCATATTGCGACAGTTATCAATTTGAATATGGTGAAATATGGCGCAGATAAAAGACATAGATGGTAGCGAAATGAGGAAGTGAGTATGTGCAATGAAGTCAGACTAGAACACGTGGCTCTGATAGCAATTTTAGGTAGAAATCTTGTATGCAAGAACATATTTGTGTGTAGACTGTATTGCAAAATTATTAAGCATAGTTTTAAAAACTATAATTGGTTACTGGACCGGTCCACCTAATAAACCAGGTTTCAAACCGAGACTGGTCGAATATCAATTAATCAGTTTAAAAAAAATACATTAAATACTTTTTTTTTAATGAAAAGAAACTATTTTTAAGATTTAAAACAACGATTCCAAGCCAATAGAGACAAAATATGAAATTTTTTCTCATCTATATAGCATGTAAAGGTGAATATATTAAAATGACATTGAGTTCAATACATATCATTGACAAAAGACATAATAAATAAGGCTCTAAATGGCCCATAAAGTCCAAACGCAATGCTACAAGCTATGAGGCCATTGGCCTAATACAAGACTATAAGTCTACACATGATCAATCATCAAATTCATCACCAATACTAGACACAAGATCACCAATAAGAGATACATAGAAATCATCTGGATCAGAGTTTGAGGATGCCTCAACCTCATTTGCAACCTCAATAGTAACATTGCCACCAATAAAAATAGAAGTGGACCTAATGGAAGCGCGAGTTGGTCGAGTTACACAACTAGTGTCTTCCATTGATTGTTTGTATTTTCTTGATGTGGCTACTAATCATGGTTCTGATAGTGCTACCAAATCTGCTTCATCCCCCCTAACGCCATGTCAATATCAAAATCAAAATCAAGATCTTCAGTATCCTCCACCCATTCTGATGTTGGATCAATATATTCCAACACAATGGGATCTAGATCACGTCTTTTGTTCATCATTTGGTTGCACCTTAGTCGAAGGTTGTATTACATGAAGACAAGATCATTTCACAATTTGTGTTCCAGATGGTTTCTCTCCTACATGTGTATGCGCTAAAAAATAGACAAATTGTACTCACAACCTAAAGCACAACAAGTTTGGTTGGGGACTTGTTGAAGCATCGAAAATCACTGCTTCAAACATCGGGGGAAAACCACCCGGTCGGGACCTTAGGACAACTCCTTTTCCGTTTGGTGTGGTGGCTCCAAATGGATTTATAGGACCAGTTTCCTAATAGTGAATGGATTGATAATGAAGTGTTTGTGTAGGTGAATAATGGAACTAACTGACTGATATAATCTATTTAAATTAAACTATAACTTGCAAATAATTCTAAAACTAACCCGGGCCTTAAGTATGAATATGACTTAAAGATGGTTTCAGTTAAACAAATAACCATGAAAATGTATTATTATTCAACAGAAAGATGTAGTATCATATAATGATAACTCTGTTTAAGAAATTAAATAGAGTTATAATAACACATCACATTCATAATTCTATATATCATTTTCATATACTATGATAGATAAACATTTCTATATCTTCAGAAATGATATGAAAAAGAAATATTTGAGAAAACAAGCATATATAAATGATAGCAAAATTTCAAAGAGAATACTTCATTACATAAGGAAAATAACAGTAAATCGATAGAAATACCAGATTCATTTGAGATATTTTCTTAATGCAATTCAATATCCAGATCATGCGTTTTAACTTAAAACAACCTCCAAGGTACAGAAATGCAAATCTTAAAGGTAATTCACCATAAATTACAGGATGCGATCCTTTATAAAAATAAGATGATCAATGGAGTACAGAAATGTATCATCCAAGTCAAAATTATTACAAATTCAGGACCCCTTTCTAAATGCACAAAGAGGTTTAAATAGGAAATTAACAAAATAGATTATCTATAACTTATCCTAGAAACTATCATCAGAGACCCTGAAAAAGACTTGCGATATCAAAATAAAACAGATTCATTGATTTTCTCCTGTATTCAATGTGCTGAGATGGCAGATTTTGAGCATATCCTTGACCTCGATTAGATGACTCAGCCTCGAATGCAACTGACCAGTGTACGTGGCATCAAATGACTCTGGAATGATGCAATTGATGGCATTTGAAAGGCATTTGATTGTCATTTGTTGACTATGTGGTTTAATTAAGTATGTCCACATGACTTCCCATGTAATATCCTGAATTTTACTGATTTTCTGATTCTTGTTGATTAATTCCTACTTCCACCTGGTATCAGCTTCTTTCACCTTTGGTAATTTACCTAGAATACAATCTGAAATTAAATTAATAGCATATAAGCTATCATTAACTAATTGTGTCAGATTGTTCATCATAGCTCTGGCTCTTGATGTAGCTTGTTCTTCTTTAATCAACTGCTTTTCCCATTCAGAAAATAAAATTTCTTTATGTCTTTCTTCGATCCTGGGAAGATTTGCATTTTTTCCTTCTTCTGATTTTTGCCATGAAAGAAACTCTGATATCTTCTCATCTGCATTCTCAAATTCAAGTCTGAGGCTGACTGATCCATCAATAAGGAAAGATGTTATTTCAGATAAAGGCTCTGTTTGTGCAATATTTTGACAGAGATCATCTAACTGCTGAGACAATAGCTTATTTGTTTCCAGAGCCTCAGTTTTAAATTGGTTAATTTTAGGATAATCCTTAAATTTATCCAATTTTGCTTGAAATATTTTTCCTTGCTCTGCTTTGGCAGTTTTCTCATTCTGCAGCAGGGTTTGTAAATGGACACCTCTTGGGACAACTGTTGTTGCTTATTCAAAGCTTGTTGATCAAGCTTTTTCTTTTCCACACTCAGTTGTTCTTCCAGCTGCTTGGTTCTGAGTTTTTCTTCTGATAACTGCTGCTCCAATTGCATTATCTTTTGCTGATCATTAGTTTTCTTTTCTTCTAGTATTGTAATCTGTGAGTCCTTTTGTTTGATCATTTGATTGACTTCAGTAGCTTTATCTATAGTGGCTGCACTATATGCACCTGCATATTGTGATAATTTAGTAAGATCCTCTAAAGGATCTACCTTAGTATTCTTCCAGACAATATTCATGAATTCAACCTGTGGGGATGAGAGTGATTCTTGATTTGTCCTCCTTCTTTTCTTTTGTTTCCTGACAATATCCCTATGCTTAGGACTATAAAAGATATCCAAAGGAGGTATTTCTTCAACTTTCAACACAATTTATTCTTATGGATGTTCGGGGATAATCTCCATATCTTGATTATTTAGGCTATCAACTTGAGGATTATTTTGTCCTCCAATTTTCTGTTCAAATTTCTCATATGGTCTTAGCAATTGGGGAGTAATAATAATTTCAGTAGAATTTACCACTCTTTCTGTGGTTGTTTCTCTTTCAAGTTGATCATTGGGTTTATCACCTGTATTTCTTTCCTCAGACTACATATCGGTCTTGGTACCTGTATTTTCTTTCTCTGTCTGAACATCAAGTTTGTCAGTTGTATGTTCCTTCTTAGTATGCATATCAGCTTCGCTGGTAGACACTTCTTTTTCTATCTTGCTAGATGTGTCTTCCTTTTTCTTTTGTTCTGTTTCTATACTTTCAGCTTCTTGCAAAGGTATCCTCAGCTGGTCAAGGGTAGCTTTCAATAATCTCTGACTTCTAAACTGAAAAAATTTGTTCATATCCTCCACTTGAAACTTGGATTTAGCCAAGTCATAAACATTGGAAAATTTCTCAATAGAGACAAATAAATCATCAAATTCATCGGGTTCATGCTCAAAACTAGAAATTTGAACCAAAGTTGTGAAATTGAAAGGTACTTTATTTGGATCATATTGTCTCCCTGGGACAGTTGCAAGCTTAAGATCTCTTATTTTAATGACTTCCTTCTTAGCATGTTTGAAATCATTCAGAGTATAATTTCCACAATAAAAGGGGAAGGTAGGCCACATCAATTTCTTGGCATTCTTTAAACATCTTGACATTCCTCTCTCTATCAACTGGTAAGAAATTTCTTGGGCTAACAGTTTGTCAGGGACATATAGAGGTAAGATGTGGGGTTCCATAATGCTTCCAAAAACTCTAATGTAATTAAATCTTACTTCTCCAAACCAATTATCAATAAGGGATATATCATTCTTTGCTTTTTGAGAGAGCCGAGGAGGAAACTGGTTAAAAATGACTTGATAGACAGGCAACAAAAAACTGTGACAAATCCTATATACATGATTTTTAAAATGGACCTTCCACAAGAGTTTATGATAAATGTGGATCGGAACAGGTTCTTGCGGAGTCCATCTCCAACCTAAAATAGGAAATTTTGAATTGAAACACAGGGCATCTAAGATATAGGCACAAAAATGGAAAGGAGTTGTATTTCCAGCGTCTTTATCCTTTCTATATTCCAAAATTCTATTAGCTATCTTGTCAGAAAGGATAACTGACCAATCCATAATTTCAGAATTTATAGCAGCATGAATAAGAGGTACCATCTGAATTGAAACCTTTCAAAATTATTATTTCCGAAAAGCCTACACATCATTGCAGCAGCATAGCAATACGAGGGTGCAAGAGACTCCACGGAGTACATACTTGATGCTTCATTTTTGTGTTTTTCTGGAGCTCGTCTCCATTCCCTTATTGGTTTTGATTGAGTTTCATTGTCTGCGGAAAAATATTTAATGAAGGCTTTGTTATAGATTTTTTGAGGGTCTCGAAGATGGTACATCGCTTTTATATATTCTGCTCTGAAAGACCCAAAGTTGTTCCTGCAGCTGAAACAAATGTCCTATTTGTGATGGTGATATTGTCTATCACCCAATGTATGACATCATAATAGGGGAATATATTTGCCCGAGTTGCAATTTTGTGAAGAAAATAATTTGCAAGTGCTTTGAGAGGAGTTTCAGAATCAGAATCTCAGTCTTCTTCATCTAGTACTATCGCCTTTGCTACTGTAACAGTAGGTTTTTCTACTTCAAGAAAATTGTAAAAATCTTCCCATTAAAGCTTCCCAAGACCCAGACATGTCGTATCTATAACCGGCTTGATTTTGGCTGGTTTTCCTTTTGGGACTGAGGGAGTGACAACAGTCTTTGCGGTAGCAGCATTTCTTGCTTTCTTAAATTTCTTAGACATTTTCTCGTCTGGTATCGTTTCATTCGCTCAGTGAATGAGAGGGTTGGATGGTCTATGGCTCTATAAATGAGAAAAAATATTTCAGAACGGGAAGGAATAAAGTTAGAAGAACAACTGTGTGACAAGATTTTATTAATGATCCCAATTGATTAACCTGTCTTAAACTTAAATGCCCTCCATAAGAGTCACATTCACGCATTCATATAGGATCGATCACCATTAATCGTTTGGTTTTCTAATTAATAATGATCGTACAATCGGATATCGGCGATTTGAAATGTTAACGTGAAACTTTCCTTTTGGATTTTTAGATTGCGATTGATAAATAACATATGCGCGGTGAAAATAGTAATAAACAAATACTTAACTATCCATCACATCGGAGATTTCGAAAGGGAATCAAATATCATTTCATATATTTCGCCGATTTTGTCATTGCGATGATAGTATATCGCATCGTACATCCTCAAAGGAATTAAATTGTATTTGATTTCCGCCGATTTGTGATTGCAATGATGGTGGGGTCCATCACATCAGAGTTTTGCAAAATAAGTAGATATAATGTTGTTCCTCCGAAATGCGATTTTTAATAAGTCGTATCGCATCGGGATTTTATAAATGAAATAAAACATGATGTTACTTCTTGTGACTACGATGGATCGTAATGTATCGAAGTTTTACAACAGACCGAATGAAGGGTATCTTATTCGGAATGTGATTGCGATTAGGTTACATCGCATCAAAGTTTTGGAAAAGAAAAGTGAAACCTTTAAGACCTTATCGATTTGCAATTGCGATTTACTTTATCGCATCGGGATTTTTAACATGAATAATCCTATGCTTTTTGCCGATACGATATAAGACTTGATAGTTAATTGGATCGAAAAAATTCAATGTCACATTTGTTCACTTGTATTTGATATATGCGATATGCGATATATGACTTTTAAACAATGAATCTTTTTATTTTTTTATATAAAATAATCAGATTTTCTCAAAGTGTTTTATTTTATCTCAAAATAAAAGGGCACCTATTTCTAAACAAACTTTATTCTAAAATTATGAAATGGGGAGGGTTGTTGTACCGTACAACAATTGGCGATTCAGTGGAAGAAACAATTATCTCTAAAAAATAAAATGAACACTATATTTTAAATAAGTAAAAAAAAATTTAAAATAATGAAAACTATCTTAGAGAAATTTAAATAAAATCTAACTCTGAAAAAGAATAAAAAATCACTTACAATTTCTTTCTAATTTCTCAAGAATAGAAACATTTTTGGGTCTTTTTAAGCTCCGATTGGTTGATAATAATAAAGTAAGGGGGCCTTTCCAATTTTTAGCTTTTGTAATATACTCTATTGTCATAGGTATTGCCTCTGCTACCTACAAACATTTATAGTCTCGACAGGGTTACCTCTTAACCATCAATCATTCATTGTCCTATCCAACTAAGATTATGACTTTTTAAAAGATAAATTCATAAGACATATTATCTCATGTTTTTCTCTTTTATTTATTTTTTAAATTAAAACCATTGTTTTGGTTTGGTAGCCAGTTAATAACAATGTCATTCACTAGTTGTAATTAAACTGAACAAGTTGGCTCGTGATGAGACCCCTTGTCTTATAATTATAAGCCATTACCCTGTTTTGGTATGCAGTGTTGGTGATGTCAGTTTTATTACTTCTTATGATCATGGTAAGCAGGATCGTGATGAGACCTCTTATCTCTTAATTTTTTACAAAATTTCTTAGAATTACATTCTAAAAAATCACAACCTTAATGGATGGGGTGAACTGATTGTTCTCCTTAAGAATCAATGGATGACAATTTTTTAGAGTTTTGAATGCTAAAGCTTGAAAAAGTCTTTACTTTTTATGGATAACCTTTCTTTGCTCAATAAACTTATAATGATTTACAATTTCCTCAAGGTTTCAAAAGATTTTGCAAATGTTTTTACAAACTTCCAAAGTTTAATATTTTATTTTAACTACCCAAAATTGTAATCATCTTTATAAAAATTATTATTTACATAAAATAATTACTTATAATATTTTCTTGAAGATATTTTCAAATAGTAAAAATCCAATTAAAGACTATTCATAACCTTATTTACAGAATAAACAAAATTGCAGAAAGGAATATGTACAGGTAAGAAGGGGTTACCTCCTTATGAAAAGAATTTCTTTAAGACAAGCCCATTCACAGGAAGAGATTCTTTCTTTCCTGATAAGTCTTGCAATATGAACGTATATGAGCCTTTCTTTTCAGCAATTTGAAATGGTCCAAGCCACATTTTTTGAAATTTGGTATGCTTACCCTTATCTTCATGTGCTTTGTCCCATTTCAGAACAAGATCACCAATTTGCAAAGTTTTGGATCCGGTGAAACTTGAATCAAAAGAAGATTTTACCAATTGTTGGTGTTTAGCATGAATACTTTTTTCTTTTTCTCTATCTTCTTCTAACTTAAGAATTTGATCAAATCTCAATTGAATAGATGATGAAGGATTTTCTTCAATAAATTGAACTAGGGATAATGATGGAGGAACTAGATTTGATGGTATCATATCTTCTTTTCCATAAAATAGATTAAAAGGTGAAGTACCTATTGAAGATTTATGAGTAATACGATCAACCAATAGTTCAAAAATTAAAGACTTATGCCAATTCTTTTGATTCTGATCAATGGTATTTTTTATGATTTTGATGAGATTTTTATTAGTAGATTCAGCTAAACCATTACCTTGTGGATAATAATTTGCTAAATATTTCAATTTGAAACATATTTTGATTGCAAATTCCATTATACTATTTCCAGAAAAATAAGATGCATTATAAAAAATACGAGCGTTAGGTACACCAAAACTGGTACTGATGAATTGATCAATGAATTCAATGATTGCATTAGAATTGGATACCTTTGCTTCTACCCACTTTGTGAAGTAATATGTTGTTGTAAGGATGTATCTATGTAGTTTGGAAGAATGTGGTACTATTTCTCCAATAATATCAAGCCCCCATTGTTCAAATGGTTGCTCAATGTTTACTGGTTGTAGAGGAAAAGCTGGCTTCCTTTGTCTTCCACTAGCAGTTTGACAAGTCTCGCACTTCCTTACATAGTCATGTGTATCTTGGAAAAGGGTAGGCCAATAATATCCATCATGGATGATTTTGTGAGCTGTGGTATCACCTCCAAAATGTCCACCTGCTGGTCCATCATGTAATTCCTGCAATACCTTTTTTGCTTCAGTGTTTTTAAGGCATATTAATAGAATTGAATCATAATTTCTTCTGAATAACACATCATCAATGATTTCATAATGTTTAGCCTTTAATCTTAAAGCATGCTTTTTCTTATAGCTAAGATTAGAAGGAGCATACCCATTTTTCAAGTAAAAGATTAGATCAGGATACTGAGATTCAGAATCTATAACACTTATCTGATTTACTTGAACA
The DNA here is from genome assembly GCA_034641835.2 of Pinus albicaulis. Classification (NCBI taxonomy): domain Eukaryota; kingdom Viridiplantae; phylum Streptophyta; class Pinopsida; order Pinales; family Pinaceae; genus Pinus; species Pinus albicaulis. The sequence goes on from CM076577.1 coordinate 106,626,359, forward strand.
ACATTATCTTGATCTTGATTTTCTGGTATGTTGGAAGCTCCTGCTAACAATCTGCAAAAACCTTGTCCTCTAACAATCTTGGCTGGCTTAATATCAATATCATACTCTTGTAAAGTTGTCACCCAATTAGCTCTCTTTTCTCCTACTTCCTTTTGAATTAACAATTGTCTCACTGCAGAGAATGGGACAATAATTTTTGTACGTGTCTTTAGGAGAAAAGGTCTAAAATGTTTGATTGATTTAAACACAGCGAAGGCTTGTTTTTCCACATCAGAATAATTAAGCTCAACTCCTTGCAGATTTGAGCTAAAGAAAGAAATTGGTGCTTCTATTTGTTAATCATTGATTTTTGTTAAAACAATAACATACGATGTTTCAGTAGCCAAGGTATATAGAATAAATTTTTTAGAAAAATCAAGAGTATTCAATGCAGGTGCATTAATGATTGCCTTTTTTATTGCATCAAAGGATTATTTTTCTTTATGTAACCATTTGAAAACCGAATTTTTCTTAACCATATTCTGCAAAGGTAAAACTATTTGAGAAAAATCAGGAATGAATCTTTTTACAAAATTAATTTTCCCTAGAAATGATTGCATGGATTTTTTGTTATGTGGAGAAGAAATATCAGAAATTTCTTTTACTCTGTCAAGGTCAATATATATACCATCTTTTGACACAACAAATCCTAAGAGTTTTCCTTCATTGAGAGCAAAGAAGGAATTCTTTGGATTTAGAGAAATACCATATCTTCTGTATCTTTCAAATATCTGTTTCAAATCATGCAGATGATTGGCTCTTTTCTTTGAAAATACTGTTATGTCATCAAGATAGATAACAACTGATCTATTAATCAGACCCTTAAATTATATATCCATGGCTCTCTGGAAAGTAGCTCCTGCATTTATCAAACTAAAAGGCATCCTTTGATAAGCATAAGTTCCCCATTTGGTTCTGAAAGTAGTTTTCAACCTATCATTTGGATGTACTAATATTTGGTTATAGCCTGAAAAACCATCAAGAAAAGACATGAGCTCAGAACCAGCTAGCTTTTGAAGTATTTATTCTATCATTGGCAATGGGAAATTGTCCTTTTGACATGCCTTGTTTAAATTTCTAAAATCAATGCAGATTCTAATATCTCCATTCTTCTTTCTGACAGGTACCATGTTAGAGACCCAATTAGAATGTCTTATAGGAAAATTGATTTTGGCCTTCAAAAGTTTATTGAGTTTTGTCTTGATTTGACTTTCCAGATTTGGATGAATTTTTCTTAACTTCTGTTAAACAGGTTTCACATCAGAAATCATTGGAATTGTATGTTGAATAACATAAATATCATAAGTTTTCAAGTCCTCATAATTCCAAGCAAAAATATTTTTATACCTATTCAAAATCTTGATGAAAGCGATCCTTTCTTCTGAAGTTAACTTGAGTCCTAGATTAATATTTTGAGGTTTAGACTCAGTGCCAAGGTTTACTAATTCAAACTTTAAAGTAGAACTTTGAATTTTAGCATTAGTAACTTTCTTGAATCTATCTTTTATATCATATATATCCTCAATTTTAACTACAGATTTGGGAATAGGATTTTCATTAATTTTTGAGGTATTTTGAAGATCATGATCATTTTCATCAATTATTTGTTCATCATAAGATTTCTCTGAGGTTAAAAAATTCAAGATATCTTCATCATGATAGAATACTCTCCAGTTTGTGATATTATCGGGAACAGATGGTCGAAAGATTAATTCGACTGAAAACCTATCTGGACTGTAATCTTCAGCGGGGAGGAGTTTGGAAGCAACATTAACTAACAAATCAACTGATGTATTTTGATTTCTAGGAATGGAAGAGATATTAAATGCTAAAAATTGAGTGGTAAGATCTTGCACAAGGGTTTGATAATGTTTGAGATGTCCTGAAAGAAAATGTATAGTATTCCTTACTTGTCTGATAACAATTTCGGAATCACCATACACTTTCAGGTACTTAACATTCAACCCTATTGCTTTATAAAGCCCTTGGATCAAGGCTTCATACTCTGCAGTGTTATTGGTACATTCAAATTCTAACCTACATGAAAGCATAGTTTTCTCTTCTTCTGGATCAATTAAAATGCATCTTGCTCCTGCGCCATCACTGGATTTTGATCCATCGAGATACAAAGACCAAAATAAACACTTATTTACAGGTTTATCTATAGATGTATCAGAAACATTAAAAATTCTTGAAGAATCAATTTGTGAAAAATTTTCAATTTGCGAAATAAAAGTATTTACAGAAAAAGGTGATTGTGGCGCTGTAAAATTTCCAAGGAATGATTCAGCAGAATAACCTCCGAGAATGTTGTTATTAAAAGCCACAGGTTCATTTGGTTGTTCAAATTCAGTTACAGTATGCATCATGTGTTTTTCTCGCTCAACCTTTATTTGATTTGGTTTCCCTTTGTAGGGAAGCCACATGTGAGAATAATCAAAGGCAATGTAACCATTAAGATTTGCAGACCAATCCCTGCTCAATATTAATCCATAGAACTCAAAAATATCTGCAATCATTATATCAATTCTCTGGACTATCCTGGGATTAGAGGCTAATCTAATGGTAACTGAATTAATTTCTCCCACAACTTGCACTTTAGTTCGATCTAATTGAACAATATGAACAACAGACTTTTGTGGTTCAATATTCAATTTTGCACAGACAGAAGTAGGCATTATATTAGATGATGCTCCTGAATCTATCAAACAGTTATGCAAATTCTTGTTATAGTTTCATAAGTCAAAAGAAAAGGAGGTGCCTGAGAATTTGATTTTTCTCCAATAAGAACAGTATCAGTAGCATCTACTTTATATGGTGGCTTACCTGATCCTTTGGCTGCTTTGGAAACTACACCACTTGGTAGAGGAGTAATAGGTGTTGCATTTAATTCTTTCAATAACAGCTTATGTTGATGTTTAAGTTTGCTAAGTTCATGTAGAGAGATATTCGCTCTAGTTTTCTTCATGTCTTCAAAAATGTTATAATCCATAGGATCAGATACCACCAGAGTTTTGGATGTTGTTATAGGAGGACTGGAATATGATGGTTGATTTTGAGTTGGTAAAGAAGAAATTTTTTTTACAGTGGATTTGTCTTTAGTAGTCAAAGTTGAAATTTTCTTCTTTGGGACTGTTTGGACAGGCTCTGCTGTAGATTTACTTCTTGTACTTACTGGCATGGCTTCTTATTCCTTTTCACTGTCTGAATTAGGAAGAATGAAATCCAACATCCCATTTAATTCAACTATTTCTTCTTCTTCATATTCTTCTGATAATGGAGGTGTATCATATTCCTCGTCTTCTTCTAGATCTGACTCTACGTTAGAAATTGAATTGGGTGGTTTTGATTTAGTAGTTTGATTTCTTTTGAAATTTCTGAATGGAATTTTGGTAGAAGTTTCTGCCACTTTATTTTTAATCTCAACCATCTCATTAGACAAAGTCTTGATAACTTTCTGCAAACATTCCATATCATATGGATCTCTTGGTGTTTTCTTATTTGAATCTTCCTTAAAGCTGACCTTTTTGGATTTTCTGTCTTCAATAGCATTTTTCTTATCTAAAGCAACAATCTGTCTTTCAACTGTAATTGCTTCTTTCATGTTTTCAGCCAAAGTAGGTTTAGCAGCTCCATCAACAAAAATTGCTATATTTGAAGGCAAAGATATTATATACCATTCACTTCGAACTTGCTCACTGGGTTTCGATGTTGTAGGGATTTTATTCAAGATTTTATTGAATCAGGACTTAAAATCTTTGATGGGTTCTTTGGGTTTTGCTCTCAAATTAGAGAGATCATTGATTAGAGTTGTTATTGATCTATCATCTCCAAATTTGGTTAAGAAATGTTCTTGGAAAATATCCCAACTTGTAATAGATCCTGATGGTAATGAAAATTACCATAATCCTGCTGCCCCTTGCAAAGTATAGGGGAATAATCTGACCACAACATCTTCATGTTCTACTGCATTTAAATTTACAGAAAGCATAAAGTTATTGATGTGTTCTTCGGCTTGTATGTTAAGGTTAGGACTAAATTTGGCAGGCATTGCAACGGCTTCTGGACTAGTCCATGGTCTTTGTGCGATTGTTGGGATAACATTGAGGGACTTGAAGAAACAACTGGGGTTTGAGTAGAGGTTGTTGGAATAACTATGCTCTTCTGGGTTTGAGTCTGGGAAGCAGATGAGTGGGTTTGTGATGAAGAAATGATATCACTACCTGATTCTGAGGATGTTTTGCTGGTCTTAACTCGACTTGGTAAAGGAAATTCCTTTGGAGGAATACCAAGTTTTTCACTTTGTGACCTAGTGAGAGGTCTGGAAGAAACAATTTGTGAAGTAACACTACCTTCAGATATTTTAGACTCTTCTAATGATAATGATAACCCTTGGAGTTTATGAACTAAAGCTTGTATTTTAGGGTACTCATGAGGTTGATTATCTGATTGATTTGAGACTTTGGTAGTGGGTGTTTGAATATTTCTATCAATTTCTTCCCTAGAGATTTGAGATGTAGAAGAAATTGAAGAAGGTGATGAGGGTGAATTGCTCTTAGAATGGCCTACATATTTGGATTTACTTTCCATTCATAGCTTAAGCCCTCCTTCTAGTGCCAAAAATGTTGACGCATTGAAAATCGCTGCTTCAAACATCGGGGGAAAACCACCCGGTCGGGACCTTAGGATAGCTCCTTTTACGTTTGGTGTGGTGGCTCCGACTAGATTTATCAGACCAGTTTCCTAATAGTGAATGGATTAATAATGAAGTGTTTGTGTAGGTGAATAATGGAACTAACTGGCTAATATAATCTATCTAAATTAAACTATAACTTGCAAATAATTCTAAAACTAACCCGGGCATTAAGTATGAATACAACTTAAAGATGGTTTCAGTTAAACAAATAACCATGAAAATGTATTATTATTCAACAGAAAGATGTAGTATCATATAATGATAACTCTGTTTAAGAACTTAAATAGATTTATAATAACACATCACATTCATAGTTCTATATATCATTTGCATATACTATGATAGATAAATATTTCTATATCTTTAGAAATGATATGACAAAGAAATATTTGAGAAAACAAGAAAATATAAATGATAGAAAAATTTCAAAGAGAATACTTCATCACATAAGGAAAATAAAAGTAAATCGATAGAAATACCAGATTCATTTGAGATATTTTCTTGATGCAATTCAATATCCAGATCATGCATTTTAACTTAAAACAACCTCCAAGGTATAGAAATTTAATTCTTAAAGGTAATTCACCATAAATCACAGGATGTGGTCCTTTATAAAAATAGAATGATCAATGGAGTACATAAATGTATCATCCAAGTCAAAATTATTACAAATTCAGGACCCCTTTCTAAATGCATGAAAGGGGTTTAAATAGGAAATTAAAAAAACATATTATCTATAACTTATCCTAGAAACTATCATCGAAGACCCTGAAAAATACTTGCGATATCAAAATAAAACAGATTCATTGATTTTCTCCTGTATTCAATGTGCTGAGATGGCAGATTTTGATCATATCCTTGACCTCGGTTGGATGACTCAGCCTTGAATGCAACTGACCAGTGTACGTGGCATCAGATAACTCTGGAATGATGCAATTGATGGTCTTTGAAAGGCATTTGATTGTCATTTGTTGACTATGTGGTTTAATTAAGTATGTCCACATGACATCCCATGTAATATCCTGAATTTTGTTTTTCTGATTCTTTTTGATTAATTCCTGCTTCCACCTGGTATTAGCTTCTTTCACCTTTGGTAATTTACCTGTAATACAATCTGAAATTAAATTAATAGCATATAAGCTATCATTAACTAATCATGTCAGATTGTCCATCATAGCTCTGGTTCTTGATGTAGCTTGTTCTTCTTTAATCAACTGCTTTTCCCATTCAACAAATAAAATTTCTTTATGTCTTTCTTCGATCCTGGGAAGATTTGCATTTTTTCCTTCTTCTGATTTTTTTCCATGAAAGAAACTCTGATATCTTGTCGTCTGCATTCTCAAATTCAAGTCTGAGGCTGACTGATCCATCAATAAGGGAAGATGTTATTTCACATAAAGGCTCTGCTTATGCAATATTTTGACAGAGATCATCTAACTGTTGAGACAATAGCTTATTTGTTTCCAGAGCCTCAGTTTTAAATTGGTCAATTTTAGGATAATCCTCAAATTTATCCAATTTTTCTTGAAATATTTTTCCTTTCTCTACTTTGGCAGTTTTCTCATTTTGCAGCAGGGTTTGTAACTGGACACCTCTTGGGACAAATTTTGTTGCTTATTCAAAGCTTGTTGATCAAGCTTTTTATTTTCCACACTCAGTTGTTCTTCCAGCTGCTTGGCTCTGAGTTTTTCTTCTGATAACTGTTGCTCCAATTGCATTATCTTTTGCTGATTATTAGTTGTCTTTTCTTCTAGTATTGCAATCTGTGAGTCCTTTTGTTTGATCATTTGATTGACTTCATCAGCTTTATCTATAGTGGCTGCACTGTAGGCACCTGCATATTGTGATAATTTAGTAAGATCCTTTGAAGGATCTACCTCAGTATTCTTCTAGACAATATTCATGAATTCAACCTGTGGGGATGAGAGTGATTATTGATCTGTCCTCCTTGTAGAAATTTATATAACTGATATGTTATATCTGAGATTCTCCTGATCACACACTATTTGACTTCATGCACAATACAGAATCTCTTCTACCATTGATCATTAATTGCGAAAATAAAAACAATAGCATGCGCACAATAAAACCATAAACATTCACACATATGAACACAATATTTAATGGGAAAGCTTAAAGCTGAAAACCCCCAACTATCTGTATATCATATTTCATAGAGATCATGTAACAATCATTATACAAAGCTCCTCACAAGCTCTCAATACAATCTCCAATTGCTACACACTAATCAGGTCCGATCTAGCAAAACACATGCTCCAATCTCTGCCACCTGCTAGCCTGCCTCTACTGCGCAATCACTGCTGAAGAATGGCTCTGAATGAACTCGAATTGGTCCAGCCTTGCTCACGCAATCCTCATTGGCATCTCCAACCACTGTGTGTTGCAAATCATGCAACACTATAGTCACAATTGATAGTCACACTGCTCTTTCACCTACCTCTTCACTGGTCTCCATTGAAACTGTCCATGCACTGTAGTTAACTGATGTATTCTTTAGTTGATTAATGAGTTAATAATTAGTGAATTAATTAATAATTAATTCACACCACTTTCACTAGTGTATCAATCAGTTAGACTAGATACAACTAGCTCAACTATGTTTAACTCAGTTAAACTGAACACAACTCCACCAACTACCTCAATAACTCCACCAAACTCTGTCACATGAGTTCTAACTAAAGCATCCATGCAATAGCTCCACTTAACCCTCAGGAATAGCTTAATTCCTTATGTCAGCTCCTGTGCCACATCTGTGCACTTAACTGAAGTGCTCCAAGAGAATAAGATAATGTTTATAGTCCAAATATTATTAAGAGCTAATAATATTCGACATATCTATTTTTAGACTGGAAATATAAAAATAGATTATGCCCAATATGTATAAAAATAGAAGTCCATCTATTTTTCCAACTTGACCAACCATCCACAAATAGCATCCTGCAACTCATAGAATATGATCGACGTGTCTAAAAATAGACTTGCGCCAAAAATAGCCTGTGGGCCCACTTAGTGAAGGCGACTCTTTTCACTAAGCTCATCATCTTGTTGCAATCTCAACACTCCTTCATTTCCTTTGTTTCCTAAAAACAGTCCTATGCTTAGGACTATAAAAGATATCCAAAGGAAGGATTTATTCAACTTTCAACACAATTTCGTCTGATGGATATTCAGGGATAATCTCCATATCTTGATTATTTAGACTATCAACTTGAGGATTATTTTTCCCTCCAATTTGCTGTTCAAATTTCTCATATTGTCTTAGAAATTGGGGAGTAATAATAATTTCAGTAGAATTTACCACTCTTTCTGTGGTTGTTTCTCTTTCAAGTTGATCATTGGGTTTATCACCTGTATTTCTTTCCTCAGACTACATATCGGTCTTGGTACCTGTATTTTCTTTCTTTGTGTGAACATCAAGTTTGTCAGTTGTAAGTTCCTTCTCAGTATGCATATCAACTTCGCTGGTAGACACTTATTTTTCTATCTTTCTAGCTGTGTCTTCCTTTTTATTTTGTTCTGTTTCTATACTTTCATCTTCTTGCAAAGGTATCCTCAGCTGGTCAAGGGGAACCTTCAACAATCTCTGACTTCTAAACTGCAAAAATTTGTTCATATCCTCCACTTGAAACTTGGATTTAGCCAAGTTATAAACTTGGGAAAATTTCTCAATAGAGATAAATAAATCATCAAATTCATCAGGTTCATGCTCAAACCTAGCAATTTGGACCAAATTTGTGAAATCGAAAGCTAGTTTATTTGCATCATACTATCTCCCTGGGATAGTTGCAAGCTTAAGATCTCTTATTTTAATGACTTCCTTCTCAACATGTTTGAAATCATTTAGAGTACAATTTCCACAATGAAAGGGGAAGGTAGGCCACATCAATTTATTGGAATTCTTTAAACATCTTGACATTCCTCTCTTTGTCAACTGGTAAGAAATTTCTTGGGTTAATAGTTTGTCAGGGACATACAGAGGTAAGATGTGGGGTTCCACAATGCTTCCAAAAACTCTGATGTAAGTAAATATTTCTTCTCCAAACGAATTACCAATAAGGGATATATCATTCTTTGCTTTTTTAGAGAGCCAGGGAGGAAACTGGTTAAAAATGACTTGATAGACAGACAACAAAAAATCGTGACAAATCCTATATACATGATTTTTAAAATGGACTTTCCACAAGAGTTTATGATAAATGTGGATCGGAACAGGTTCTTGTGGAATCCATCTCCAACCTAAAATAGGAAATTCTGAATTGAAACACAGGGAATCTAAGATATAGGCACAGAAATGGAAAGGAGTTGTATTTCCAGTGTCTTTATCCTTTCTATATTCCAAAATTCTATTAGCTATCTTGTCAGAATGGATAACTGACCAATCCATAATTTCAGAATTTATAGCAACATGAATAAGAGGCACCATCTGAATTGAAAACCTTTCAGAATTATTATTTTTGAAAATCCTACACATCATTACAGCAGCATAGCAATATGGGGGTGCAAGATACTCCACGGAGTACATACCAGATGCTTCATTTTTGTGTTTTTCTGGAGCTCGTCTCCATTCCCTTATTGGTTCTGATTGAGTTTCATTGTCTGCGGAAAAATATTTAATGAAGGCTTTGTTATAAATTTTTTGAGGGTCTAGCAGATGGTACATCGCTTTTATATCTTCTGCTCTGATAGACCCAAACGTTGTTCCCGCAGCTGAAACAAATGTCCTATTTGTGATGATGATATTGTCTATCACCCAACATATGACATCATAATAAGGGGATATATTTGCTGGAGCTGCAATTCTGTGAAGAAAAGAATTTGCAAGTGCTTTGAGAGGAGTTTCAGAATCAGAATCTGAGTCTTCTTCATCTAGTACTGTCGCCTTTGCTAGTGTAACAGTAGGTTTTTCTGCTTCAAGCAAATTGTAAACATCTTCCCATGAAGCTTCCCAAGACCCAGACATGTCGTATCTGTAACCAGCTTGATTTTGGCTGGTTTTTCTTTTGGGACTGAGGGAGTGACAGCAGTCTTTGTGGCAACAACATTTCTTGCTTTCTTAAATTTCTTAGACATTTTCGCTTCTGGTATCGTTTCACTCACTCAGTGAACGAGAGGGTTGGATTGTCTATGGCTCTGCAAATGAGAAAAAACCTTTCAGAATGGGAAGGAACGAAGTTAGAAGAACAACTGTGTGAAAATATTTTATTAATGATCCCAATTGATTAACTCGTCTTAAACTTAAATTCCCTCCATAAGAGTCACATTCACGCATTCATATAGGATCGATCACCATTAATCGTTTGATTTTCTAATTAATAATGATCGTACAATCGGATATCGGTGATTTGAAATGTTAATGTAAAACTTTCCTTTTGGATTTTTCGATTGTGATTGATAAATAACATATGCGCGACGCAAATAGTAATAAACAAAGACTTAACTATCCATCGCATTGGATATTTCGAAAGGGAATCAAATATCATTTCATATATTCCGCCAATTTTGCAATTGCGATGATAGTATATCGCATCGGACATCCTCAAAGGAATTAAATTGTATATGATTTCCACTGATTTGCGATTGCGATGATGGTGGGATCCATCGCATCGGAGTTTTGCAAAATAAGTAGATATAATGTTGTTCCTCCGAAATGCGATTTGCAATAAGTTTTATCGCATCGGGATTTTATAAATCAAATAAAACGTGATGTTGCTTCTTGCGATTGCGATGGATCGCATCGCATCGCAGTTTTACAACAGACAGAATGAAGGGTATCTTCTTCGGAATGTGATTGCGATTAGGTTATATCGCATCAGAGCTTTGCAAAAGAAAAGTGAAACTTTTAAGACCTTACCGATTTGCGATTGCGATTTACTTTATCGCATCGAGATTTTTAACATGAATACTCCTATGCTTTGTGCCGATACGATATAAGACTTGATAGTTCATCGAATCGGAAAAATTCAATGTCACATTTGTTCACTTGTATTTGATATATGCGATATGTGATATATGACTTTTAAACAATGAATCTTTTTATTGTTTTATATAAAATAATCAGATTTTCTCAAAGTATTTTATTTTATCTCAAAAGAAAAGGGGACCTATTTCTAAACAAACTTTATTCTAAAATTATGAAATGGGGAGGGTTGTTGTACCGTACAACAGGACTCTAATTACAATTTTTGTCAATTAAGGAGATTGGTTTCCAAATGACCCCCACCAATGTGTTGCAAAGAAAAAGGCATTAATTAGTAACTTATTTCATTTCATTACTTATTTACAAATTACAAGTATTTATAGATAATTTTAATTGTAAATTTGTAAACAATTTAACTTGAAAATAAAAATAAATTGTAATTGCTTACATGGTTGATCCACATCTCTTCTCATCTTTGCCAATTTTTTCCCAAAGGTACTAGCTGCCATACTGAAATGAGTAAGTTTTTTATGTATTTCCAACTAGTCGGCATGGTTAGGTACCATGCATTCCAAGAAATCAATAAATCCATCTCTGAACTCCCCAACTTGTTGATCTCCTAGTTGAGATTTATAATGATACTTTGGGTTCAAAAAATACTCAACTGCATTTATAGGATGATGGATTTGATTGTTCCATCTATTATCAATGATCTCCCACATACGTCCATATTTAGCTAACTTATCCATGTAAGCTTCTCGTATCTTCTCCTTTGCATAATACATATCCTCATAAATGTAGCCCATGGCCAATTTTTCCCCATCCACCATCCTTAGTGGTATCACCAAATTGGTACTAATGGGTTGCTTCAATAGTCAACTTGGAGTAACTATTTCAAACCACTTATAGCTAGAAATTAGCCTTTCCATCCTAAGAGGGCTCTCTCAAAAGGATAAAGGATATTAAATGAATAAATTGAAAGCAGATGTATAACTTTGAATTGGATTGAATGTGTTTGTATGTAGGTGAAAAATGTATAGGGTTTACAACCATTGGGCTTATGGAATCAGTGCTAGAGAATTCAGTGACAATGGCTTTCCTTGTGGAAGTTAAGGCTTGTAGATGTTTCAATGAAAGTAAAACTCACACAGAAAATATTCAATAACTTAATGTTCAAAGGAAGTTAGAGAATGAGAAACATGAGTTTCGAGTAATGAGACATCAAGATATTGAAAGAAAAATATTAAGAGAGATATATCATAGCTTAATGCTTAAAGGAATTCATAGCATGATGTACATGAATTATGAGTAATCAAGCATTAATACATTGGAGGAAAAACATTAAGCAAGATAGAACAGTCTCTCATTGAAACATACTAAGAATCTCAGGTGAAGAAAAGTTGTACTGTCACTGTATATTTCTCAAATCCCAAAGCTTTACAAAGTAGTCTTCTGGAATAACATTTTCCAACCTTTTTTCCTTCGAAATCCTGCCTATTAATATGCATTTCTCTTTTCCCTAGGGTCTGCACAGTTGGCAAGACCATCGAACCCTTCCCTTTGACACATCATCTAACTAAAATCTAAATATATAGAAATAAAACAAACATTGGCTAAGTTTAGGAGTTAGAGTCCTAATAGAACTCAACTTCCTATTAATTACATTTTCAACTGAAATGAGTGCATCTTTACAATAGAGAAGATGATGTGCTTATGTGCCAATGACCATGATCAAGACATTAGAACATCCACTAGATTAAGAAACAGATCTTCCTATATTTAAGGAGATGACAATAATGACCATGAAGCCATGTCTTTAGGCTGATTTTTAGCATAAGAAAACCTCATTTAAGGAGATAACCTTGCTGGCATATTCCATTGCTATCCTTTTTTCTTTCCACGTGCTTGGTTGGCCTTCAACTTTCCTCTAAAATTCAAAAATTCCATCAAAACTATGCGCTGCAAAAATTGGTGCTTCTATTTGTTTATCATTGATTTGTGTTAAAACAATAGCATAGGATGTTTCAGTAACCAAGGTATATAGAATAATTTTTTTAGAAAAATCAGGAGTATTCAATGCAGGTGCATTAATGATTGCCTTTTTTATTGCATCAAAGGCTTCTTTTTCTTTATGTAACCATTTGAAAACCGAATTTTTCTTCATCATATTCTGCAAAGGTAAAACTATTTGAGAAAAATCAGGAAGGAATCTTTTTACAAAATTAATTTTCCCTAGAAATGATTGCATGGATTTTTTGTTATGTGGTAAAGAAATATCAGAAATTTCTTTTACTCTGTTAAGGTTAATATATATACCATCTTTTGACACAACAAATCCTAAGAGTTTTCCTTCATTGAGAGCAAAGAAGGATTTCTTTGGATTTAAAGAAATACCATATCTTCTGTATATTTCAAATATCTATTTCAAATCATGCAGATGATTGGCTCTTTTATTTGAAAATATTGTTATGTCATCAAGATAGATAACAACTGATCTATTAATCAGACCCTTAAATGCTATATCCATGGCTCTCTGGAAAGTAGCTCCTACATTTATCAAACCAAAAGGCATCCTTTGATAAGCATAAGTTCCCCATTTGGTTCTGAAAGTAGTTTTCAGCCTATCATTTGGATGTACTAATATTTGGTTATAGCCTGAAAAACCATCAAGAAAAGACATGAGCTCATAACCAGCTAGCTTTTGAAGTATTTATTCCATCGTTGGAAATGGGAAATTGTCCTTTTGACATGCCTTGTTTAAATTTCTAAAATCAATGCAGATTATAATGTCTCCATTCTTCTTTCTGACAGGTACCATGTTAGAGACCCAATTAGAATGTCTTACAGGAAAATTGATTTTGGCCTTCAAAAGTTTATTGAGTTTTGTCTTGATTTGACTTTCCAGATTTGGATGAATTTTTCTTAACTTCTGTTAAACAGGTTTCACATCAGAAATCATTGGAGTTGTATGTTGAATAACAGAAGTATCATAATTTTAACCCAACATTTCAGACTTCATAAGTGAGTCCATCATCAGGGGTAAACGCTTAGTGATCTATCTTCTTCTTCTTTTCTTTTTTCTTTTTTTTTATCTTTGAATTTTTTTTCAAAGATCACTAAGCGTTTACCCCTGATGATGGACTCACTTATGAATTCCGAAACATTGGGTTAAAATTATCATAACAGGTTATTCCTCTACTTTGAAAAACCAATTCACCTGTATGGAATCACTTTTTAAAAATAAGTATCATAAGTTTTCAAGTCCTCATAATTCCAAGCAAAAATATTTTATACCTACTCAGAATCTTGATGAAAGCGATCCTTTCTTCTGAAGTTAACTCGAGTCCTAGATTAATATTTTGAGGTTTAGACTCAGTGCCAAGGTTTACTAATTCAAACTTTAAAGTAGAACTTTGAAGTTTAGCATTAGTAACTTTCTTGAATCTATTTTTTATATCATATAGATCCTCAAGCTTAACTACAGATTTGGGAATAGGATTTTCATTAATTTTTGAGGTATTTTGAAGATCATGATCATTTTCATCAATTACTTGTTCATCATAAGATTTCTCTGAGGTTAAGAAATTCAAGATATCTTCATCATGATAGAATACTCTCCAGTTTGTGATATTATCGGGAACAGATGGTCGAAAGATTAATTCGACTGAAAACCTATCTGGACTGTAATCTTCAGCGGGGAGGAGTTTGGAAGCAACATTAGCTAACAAATCAGCTGATGTATTTTGATTTCTAGGAATGGAAGAGATATTAAATGCTAAAAATTGAGTGGTAAGATCTTGCACAAGGGTTTGATAATGTTTTAGATGTCCTGAAAGACAATGGATAGTATTCCTTACTTGTCTGATAACAATTTCGGAAACACCATACACTTTTAGGTACTAAACATTCAACCCTATTGCTTTATAAAGCCCTTGGATCAAGGCTTCATAATCTGCAGTGTTATTGGTACACTCAAATTCTAACCTACATGAAAGCATAGTTTTCTCTTCTTTTGGATCAATTAAAATGCATCTTTCTCCCGCGCCATCACTGGATTTTGATCCATCGAGATACAAAGACCAAAATAAACACTTATTTATAGGTTTATCTATAGATGTATCAGAAACATTAACAATTATTGAAGAATCAGTTTGTGAAAAATTTTCAATTTGCGAAATAAAAGTATTTACAGAAAAAGGTGATTGTGGTGCTGTGAAATTTCCAAGGAATGATTCAGCAGAATAACCTCCGAGAATGTTGTTATTAAAAGCCACAGGTTCATTTGGTTGTTCAAATTCAGTTACAGTATGCATCATGTGTTTTTCTCGCTCAACCTTTATTTGATTTGGTTTCCCTTTATAGGGAAGCCACATGTGAGAATAATTAGAGGCAATGTAACCATTAAGATTTGCAGACCAATCCCTGCTCAATATTAATCCATAGAACTCAGAAATATATGCAATCAGTATATCAATTCTCTGGACTATCCTGGGATTAAAGGCTAATCTAATGGTAACTGAATTAATTTCTCCCACAACTTGCACTTTAGTTCGATCTAATTGAACAATATGAACAACAAACTTTTGTGGTTAAATACTCAATTTTGCACAGACAGAAGTAGGCATTATATTAGATGATGCTCCTGAATCTATCAAACAGTTATGAAAATTCTTGTTATAGTTTTCATAAGTCAAAAGAAAAGGAGGTGCCTGAGAATTTGATTTTTCTCCAATAAGAACAGTATCAGTAGCATCTACTTTATATGGTGGCTTACCTGATCCTTTGGCTGCTTTGGAAACTACACCACTTGGTAGAGGAGTAATAGGTGTTGCATTTAATTCTTTCAATAAAAGCTTCTGTTGATGTTTAAGTTTGTTGAGTTCATGTAGAGAGATATTCGCTCTAGTTTTATTCATGTCTTCAAAAATGCTATAATCCATAGGATTAGATACCACCAGAGTTTTGGATGTTGTTGTAGGAGGATTGGAATATGATGGTTGATTTTGAGTTGGTAAAGAAGAAATTTTATTTACAGTGGATTTGTCTTTAGTAGTCAAAGTTGAACTTTTCTTCTTTGGGATTGTTTGGACATGCTTTGCTGTAGATTTATTTATTGTACTTACTGGCATGGATTCTTATTCCTTTTCACTGTCTGAATTAGGAAGGATGAAATCCAACATCCCATGTAATTCAGCTATTTATTCTTCTTCATATTCTTCTGATAATGGAGGTGTATCATATTCATCGTCTTCTTGTAGATCTGACTCTACGTTAGAAATTGAATTGGGTGGTTTTGATTTAGTAGTTTTATTTCTTTTGAAATTTCTGAATGGCATTTTGGTAGAAGTTTCTGCCACTTTCTTTTTAATCTCAACCATCTCATTAGACAAAGTCTTGAAAATTTTCTGCAAACCTTCCATATCATATGGATCTCTTGGTGTTTTCTTCTTTGAATCTTCCTTAAAGCTGAACTTTTTGGATTTTATGTCTTCAATAGCATTTTTCTTATCTAAATCAACAATCTATCTTTCAACTGCAATTGCTTCTTTCATGTTTTCAGCCAAAGTAGGTTTAGCAGCTCCATCAACAAAAATTGCTATATTTGAAGGCAAAGCTGTTATATACCATTTACTTTGGACTTGCTCACTGGGTTTCGATGTTGTAGGGATTTTATTCAAGATTTTATTGAATCAGGACTTAAAATCTTTGATGGGTTCTTTGGGTTCTGCTCTCAAATTAGATAGATCATTGATTAGAGTTGCTATTGATCTATCATCTCCAAATTTGGTTAAGAAATGTTCTTGGAAAATATCCCAACTTGTAATAGATCCTGATAGTAATGAAAATTACCATAATCCTACTGCCCCTTGCAAAGTATAGGGGAATAATCTGACCACAACATCTTCATGTTCTACTACATTTAAATTTACAGCAAGCATAAAGTTATTGATGTGTTCTTCTGCTTGTATGTTAAGGTTAGGAATAAATTTTGGCAGGCATTGCAACGGCTTCTGGACTAGTCCATGGTCTTTGTGCCATTGTTGGGATAACAATTGAGGGACTTGAAGAAACAACTGGGGTTTGAGTAGAGGTTGTTGGAATAACTATGCTCTTCTAGGTTTGAGTCTGGGAAGCAGATGAGTGGGTTTGTGATGAAGAAATGATATCACTACCTGATTCTGAGGATGTTTTTCTGGTCTTAACTTGACTTGGTAAAGGAAATTCCTTTGGAGGAATACCAAGTTTTTCACTTTGTGACCTAGTGAGAGGTCTAGAAGAAACAATTTTTGAAGTAACACTACCTTCAGATATTTTAGACTCTTCTAATGATAATGAGAACCCTTGGAGTTTATGAACTAAAGATTGTATTTCAGGGTACTCAGGAGGTTCATTATCTGATTGATTTGAGACTTTGGTAGTGGGTGTTTGAATATTTCTATCAATTTCTTCCCTAGAGATTTGAGATGTAGAAGAAATTGAAGAAGGTGATGAGGGTGAATTACTCTTAGAATGGCCTGCATATTTGGATTTACTTTCCATTCATATCTTAAGCCCTCCTTCTAGCGCCAAAAATGTTGACACATCGAAAATCGCTGCTTCAAACATCGGGGGAAAACCACCCGATCGGGAAATTAGGATAGCTCCTTTTCCGTTTGGTGTGGTGGCTCTGACTAGATTTATCGGACCAGTTTCCTAATAGTGAATGGATTAATAATGAAGTGTTTGTGTAGGTGAATAATGGAACTAACTGACTGATATAATCTATCTAAATTAAACTATACCTTGCAAATAATTCTAAAACTAACTCGGGCATTAAGTATGAATACGACTTAAAGATGGTTTCAGTTAAACAAATAACCATGAAAATGTATTATTATTCAACAGAAAGATGTAGTATCATATAATGATAACTATATTTAAGAAATTAAACAGAGTTATAATAACACATCACATTCATAGTTCTATATATCATTTGCATATACTATGATAGATAAATATTTCTATATCTTCAGAAATGATATGACAAAGAAATATTTGAGAAAACAAGCAAATATAAATGATAGCAAAATTTCAAAGAGAATACTTCATTACATAAGGAAAATAAAAGTAAATTGATAGAAATACCAGATTTATTTGAGATATTTTCTTGATGCAATTCAATATCCAGATCATGCGTTTTAACTTAAAACAACCTCCAAGATATAGAAACGCAATTCTTAAAGGTAATTCGCCATAAATCACAGGATGTGGTCCTTTATAAAAATAGGATGATCAATGGAGTACATAAATGTATCATCCAAGTCAAAATTATTACAAATTCAGGACCCCTGTCTAAATGCATGAAAGGGGTTTAAATAGGAAATTAACAAAATAGATTATATATAGCTTATCCTAGAAACTATCATCGAAGACCCTAAAAAAGATTTGCAATATCAAAATAAAATAGATTCATTGATTTTCTCCTGTATTCAATGTGCTGAGATGGTAGATTTTGAGCATATCCTTGACCTCGGTTGGATGACTCAGCCTCGAATGCAACTGAACAGTGTACGTTGCATCAGATAACTCTGGAATGATGCAATTGATGGTGTTTGAAAGACATTTTATTGTCATTTGTTGACTATGTGGTTTAATTAAGTATGTCCACATGAAATCCCATGTAATATCCTAAATTTTGCTGATTTTCTGATTCTTGTTGATTAATTCCTGCTTCCACTTGGTATCAGCTTCTTTCACCTTTGGTAATTTACCTGGAATACAATATGAAATTAAATTAATAGCATATAAGCTATCATTAACTAATCATGTCAGATTGTTCATCATAGCTCTGGCTCTTGATGTAGCTTGTTCTTCTTTAATCAACTACTTTTCCCATTTAGCAAATAAAAATTCTTTATGTCTTTCTTCGATCCTGTGAAGATTTGCATTTTTTCCTTCTTCTAATTTTTTCCATGAAAGAAACTCTGATATCTTGTCATTTGCATTCTCAAATTCAAGTCTGAGGCTGACTGATCCATTAATAAGGGAAGATGTTATTTCACATAAAGGCTCTGCTTGTGCAATCTTTTGATAGAGATCATCTAACTGCTGAGACAATAGCTTATTTTTTTCCAGAGCCTTAGTTTTAAATTGGTCAATTTTAGGATAATCCTTAAATTTATCCAATTTTGCTTGAAATATTTTTCCTTGCTCTACTTTGGCAGTTTTCTCATTTTGCAGCAGGGTTTGTAACTTGGACACCTCTTGGGACAACTGTTGTTGCTTATTCAAAGCTTGTTGATCAAGCTTTTTCTTTTCCACACTCAGTTGTTCTTCTAGCTGCTTGGATCTGAGTTTTTCTTCTGATAACTACTGCTCCAATTGCATTATCTTTTGCTGATTATTAGTTGTCTTTTCTTCTAGTATTGCAATCTGTGAGTCCTTTTGTTTGATCATTTGATTGACTTCAGCAGCTTTATCTATAGTGGCTACACTATAGGCACCTGCATATTGTGATAATTTAGTAAGATCCTTTGAAGGATCTACCTCAGTATTCTTCTAGAAAATATTCATGAATTCAACCTGTGGGGATGAGAGTGATTCTTGATCTGTCCTCCTTGTAGAAATTTATATAACTGATTGTTATATCTGATATTCTCTTGATCACACACTATTTGACTTCATGCACAATACAGAATCTCTTCTACCATTGATCATTAATTGTGAAAATAAAAACAATCGCATGCGCACATTAAAACCATAAACATTCACACATATGAACACAGTATTTAATGGGAAATCTTAGCTCTCAGTACAATCTCCAATTGCTACACACTAATCAGGTCCTATCTAGCAAAACACATGCTCCAATCTCTGCCACCTGCTAGCCTGCCTCTACTGAGCAATCACTGATGAAGAATGGCTCTAAATGAACTCAAATTGGTCCAGCCTTGCTCATGCAATCCTCATTGGCATATCCAACCACTATGTGTTGCAAATCATGCAACACTATAGTCACAGCTGATAGTCACACTGCTCTTTCACCTACCTCTCCACTGGTCTCCACTAAAACTGTCCATGCACTGTAGTTAACTGATGTATTCTTCAGTTGATTAATGAGTTAATAATTAGTGAATTATTTAATAATTAATTCACACCACTCTCACTAGTGTATTAATCAATTAGACTAGATACAACTAGCTCAACTATGTTTAACTAAGTTAAACTAAACACAACTCCACCAACTACCTCAATAACTCCACCAAACTCTGTCACATGAGTTCTAACTAAAGTATCCATGCAATAGCTCCACTTAACCCTTAGGAATAGCTCATGTGCCACATCTGTGCACTTAATTGAAGTGATCCAAGAGAATAAGATAATGTTTATAGTCCAAATATTATTAAGAGCTAATAATATTCGACATATCTATTTTTAGATCGGAAATATAAAAATAGATTCCGCCCAATATGTCTAAAAATAGAATTCCATCTAGTTTTCCAACTTGACCAACCATCCACAAATAGCATCCTGCAACTCATAGAATATGATCAACATGTCTAAAAATAGACATAGTCTAAAAATAGACTTGCGCCAAAAATAGCCTGTGGGCCCACTTAGTGAAGGGGACTCTTTTCACTAAGCTCATCATCTTGTTGCAATCTCAACACTCCTTCTTTTCCTTTGTTTCCTAAAAACAATCCTATTCTTAGGACTATAAAAGATATCCAAAGGAAGAATTTATTCAACTTTCAACACAATTTCTTCTGATGGATGTTCAGGGATAATCTCCATATCTTGATTATTTAGACTATCAACTTGAGGATTATTTTTCCCTCCAATTTTTTGTTCAAATTGCTCATATTGTCTTAGCAATTGGGGAGTAATAATAATTTCAGTAGAATTTACCACTCTTTTTGTGGTTGTTTCTCTTTCAAGTTGATCATTGGGTTTATCACCTGTATTTCTTTCCTCAGACTATATATCGGTCTTGGTACCTGTATTTTCTTTCTCTGTGTGAACATCAAGTTTGTCAGCTGTAAGTTCCTTCTCAGTATGCATATCAACTTCGTTGGTAGACACTTATTTTTCTATCTTGCTAGTTGTGTCTTCCTTTTTCTTTTGTTCTGTTTCTATACTTTTAGCTTCTTGCAAAGGTATCCTCAGCTGGTCAAGGGGAGCTTTCAACAATATCTGACTTCTAAACTGCAAAAAATTGTTCATATCCTCCACTTGAAAATTGGATTTAGCCAAGTCATAAACTTGGGAAAATTTCTCAATAGAGACAAATAAATCATCAAATTCATCAGGTTCATGCTCAAACCTAGCAATTTGGACCAAATTTGTGAAATCGAAAGCTAGTTTATTTGGATCATACTATCTCCCTAGGACAGTTGCAAGCTTAAGATCTCTTATTTTAATGACTTCCTTCTCAGCATGTTTGAAATCATTCAGAGTACAATTTCCACAATGAAAGGGGAAGGTAGGCCACATCAATTTCTTGGCATTCTTTAAACATCTTGACATTCCTCTCTCTGTCAACTGGTAAGAAATTTCTTGGGCTAACAGTTTGTCAGGGACATACAGAGGTAAGATGTGGGGTTCCACAGTGCTTCCAAAAACTCTGATGTAAGTAAATCTTTCTTCTCCAAACGAATTACCAATAAGGGATATATCATTCTTTGCTTTTTGAGAGAGCCGGGGAGGAAACTGGTTAAAAATGACTTGATAGACAGGCAACAAAAAATCGTGACAAATCCTATATACATGATTTTTAAAATGGACTTTCCACAAGAGTTTATGATAAATGTGGATGGGACCAGGTTCTTGTGGAGACGATCTCCAACCTAAAATAGGAAATTCTGAATTGAAACACAGGGCATCTAAGATATAGACCCAGAAATGGAAAGGAGTTGTATTTCCAGTGTCTTTATCCTTTCTATATTCCAGAATTCTATTAGCTATCTTGTCAGAAAGGATAACTGACCAATCCATAATTTCAGAATTTATAGCAACATGAATAATAGGTACCATCTGAATTGAAAACCTTTTAGAATTATTATTTTTGAAAAGCCTACACATCATTGCAGCAGCATAGCAATATGGGGGTGCAAGAGACTCCACGGAGTACATACCTGATGCTTCATTTTTGTGTTTTTCTGGAGCTCGTCTCCATTCCCTTATTGGTTCTGATTGAGTTTCATTTTCTGCGGCAAAATATTTAATGAAGGCTTTGTTATAAATTTTTTGAGGGTCTGGCAGATGGTACATCACTTTTATTTCTTCTGCTCTTACAGACCCAAACGTTGTTCCCGCAGCTGAAACAAATGTCCAGTTTGTGATAGTGATATTGTCTATCACCCAACATATGACATCATAATAAGGGGATATATTTGCTCGAGCTGCAATTCTATGAAGAAAAGAATTTGCAAGTGCTTTGAGAGGAGTTTCAGAATCAGAATCTGAGTCTTCTTCATCTGGTACTGTCGCCTTTGCTACTATAACAGTAAGTTTTTCTGCTTCAACCAAATTGTAAACATCTTCCCATGAAAGCTTCCCAAGACCCAGACATGTCGTATCTGTAACCAGCTTGATTTTGGCTGGTTTTTCTTTTGGGACTGAGGGAGTGACAACAGTCTTTGCGGCAACAACATTTCTTGCTTTCTTAAATTTCTTAGACATTTTCGCTTCTAGTATCGTTTCACTCACTCGGTGAACGAGAGGGTTGGATTGTCTATGGCTCTGCAAATGAGAAAAAACCTTTCATAATTGGAAGGAACAAAGTTAGTAGAAAAGATTTTATTAATGATCCCAATTGATTAACTCGTCTTAAACTTAAATGCCCTCCATAAGAGTCACATTCACACATTCATATAATATCAATCACCAATTAATCGTTTGATTTTCTAATTAATAATGATCGTACAATCGGATATCGACGATTTGAAATGTTAATGTAAAACTTTCCTTTTGGATTTTTCGATTGTGATTGATAAATAAAATATGCGCAACGCAAATAGTAATAAACAAATAATTAACTATCCATCGCATTGGATATTTCGAAAGGGAATCAAATATCATTTCATATATTCCGCCAATTTTGCGATTGTGATGATAGTATATCGCATCAGACATCCTCAAAGGAATTAAATTGTATATGATTTCCACTGATTTGCGATTGTGATGATGGTGGGATCCATCGCATCAGAGTTTTGCAAAATAAGTGGATATAATGTTGTTCCTCCAAAATGCGATTTGCAATAAGTTGTATCGCATCAGGATTTTATAAATCAAATAAAACGTGATGTTGCGTCTTGCGATTGCGATGGATCGCATCGCATCGTAGTTTTACAACAGACCGAATGAAGGGTATCTTCTTTGGAATGCAATTGCGATTAGGTTACATCGCATCAGAGTTTTGCAAAAGAAAAGTGAAACTTTTAAGACCTTACCGATTTTCAATTGCGATTTAATTTATCGCATCGGGATTTTTAACATGAATACTCCTATGCTTTGTGCCGATACGATATAAGACTTGATAGTTCATCGGATCGGAAAAATTCAATGTCACATTTGTTCACTTGTATTTGATATATGCGTTATGTGATATATGACTTTTAAACAATGAATCTTTTTATTGTTTTATATAAAATAATCGGATTTTCTCAAAGTCTTTTATTTTATCTCAAAAGAAAAGGGGACCTATTTCTAAACAAACTTTATTCTAAAATTATGAAATGGGGAGGGTTGTTGTACCGTACAACAGGACTCTAATTACAATTTTTTTCAATTGAGGAGATTGGTTGCCAAATGACCCCCACCAATGTGTTGCAAAGAAAAAGGCATTAATTAGTAACTTATTTCATTTCATTACTTATTTACAAATTACAAGTATTTATAGATAATTTTAATTGTAAATTTGTAAACAATTTAACTTGAAAATAAAAATAAATTGTAATTGCTTACATGGTTGATCCACATCTCTTCTCATCTTTGCTAATTTTTTCCCAAAGGTACTAGCTGCCATACTGAAATGAGTAAGTTGTTTATGTATTTCCAACTAGTCGGCATGGTTAGGTACCATGCGTTCCAAGAAATCAATAAATCCATCTCTGAACTCCCCAACTTGTAGATCTCCTAGTTGAGATTTATAATGATACTTTCAGTTCAGAAAATACTCAATTGAATTTATAGGATAATGGAGTTGATTGTTCCATCTATTATCAATGATCTCCCACATACGTCCATATTTAGCTAACTTATCCATGTAAGCTTCTCGTATCTTCTCCTTTGCATAATACATATCCTCATAAATGTAGCCCATGGCCAATTTTTCCCCATCCACCATCCTTAGTGTTATCACCAAATTGGTACTAATGGGCTGCTTCAATAGTCAACTTGGAGTAACTATTTCAAACCACTTATAGCTAGAAATTAGTCTTTCCAGCCTAAGAAGGCTCTCTCAAAAGGATAAATGATATTAAATGAATAAATTGAAAGCAGATGTATAACTCTGAATTGGATTGAATGTGTTTGTATGTAGGTGAAAAATGTATAGGGTTTACAACCATTGGGCTTATGGAGTTAGTGCTAGAGAATTCAGTGACAATGGCTTTCCTTGTGGAAGTTAAGGCTTGTAGATGTTTCAATGAAAGGAAAACTCACACAGAAAATATTCAATAACTTAATGTTCAAAGGAAGTCAGAGAATGAGAAACACGAATTTCGAGTAATGAGACATCAAGATATTGAAAGAAAAATATTAAGAGAGATATATCATAGATTAATGCTTAAAGGAAGTCATAGCATGATGTACATGAATTATGAGTAATCAAGAATTAATACATTGGAGGAAAAACATTAAGCAAGATAGAACAGTAACTCATTGAAACATACTAAGAATCTCAGGTGAAGAAAAGTTGTACTGTCACTGTATATTTCTCAAAACCCAAAGCTTTACAAAGTAGTCTTCTGGAATAACATTTTCCAACCTTGTTTCCTTCGAAATCCTGCCTATTAATATGCTTTTCACTTTTCCATAGGGTCCGCATAGTTGGAAAGACCATCGAACCCTTCCCTTTGACACATCATCTAACTAAAAACTAAATATATAGAAATAAAACAAACATTGGCTAAGTTTAGGAGTTAGAGTCCTAATAGAACTCAACTTCCTATTAATTACATTTTCAACTGAAATGAGTGCATCTTTACAACAGAGAAGATGATGTGCTTATGTGCTAATGACCATGATCAAGCCATTAAAACATCCACTAGATTAAGAAACAGATCTTCCTATATTTAAGGAGATGACAATAATGACCATGAAGCCATGTCTTTAGGCTGATTTTTAGCATAAGAAAACCTCATTTAAGGAGATAACCTTGCTGGCATATTCCATTGCTATCCTTTTTTCTTCCCACATGCTTGGTTGGCCTTCAACTTTCCTCTAAAATTCAAAAATTCCATCAAAACTGTGCGCTGCAAAAACAGAGTGTTGTAGGCAATTCCGCAGCAAATTTTCGTAGCGCCTCTATTTTAACCACTTTTGCAAGTCATTTTGACTTTCTTCTGCCATCAGCCTTTAAAATAGGTTAGGAGGGCTAATACAAAACTTCCCAAAATTTTAATTTCAAGTCTAACCACCCTTTTTATCAAAAAGACATCTACAGAAATTTCGTAGCGCTTTTTGGGCTTCAAGCCTGGAAAGCGCCATGAAAATACCTAATCTGTTAGAAACGCAATAAAGAGACCCAATTTTAAAAAATTTCACCTTTTGATGAGTAGAAACTAATGGGTGACATCTTCAAAACTAACAAAAATTTACCCTACTCCTCAAACCTTGGTAGTTCTATCCTTCTCTATCATTTGAAGCTTGAATGTCTTTAGGCTCATTAATGACTGTAATTTGCAGGCCTTTCTTTTTTAGTTCATCCTGTATCATTTCCATCTACTCTTGAAGGTCCTTTAATTGATTCTTCAGTGATATTCTTTCAGCTTTCAAGTGCATATTCCTCTTTCTGGTATGTTTGGCCAAAAGCCTTAGAGGTCGTGTTCTTTTCAACAATCTTTTAGCATCACTTATGGATCCTTTAAAAATTGAAAGTTCAATGTTCCAATTCTCCATCATCTGATTAAACTTAATATTTTCAGTCTTGTGTTTCTCTGCATCCAATTTTAACTCAATTATTTATTCCCTTGCTTCTCTTAGTTGTTCTGTGAGGAGCTCCATTTTTTATTTTTCAACCACCTTCTCCTTTCCTTTTCTTTGCACAGTGATAACTTCCTTTACTGGAGAGAGATCAATAATTTCTTGTATCAAAGGCTGCTTTCCTTTATCAATAGCTTGAGACATAACATATTTGGCCAATTGTGATCTAGTCAATGGTTTTCTTGGTTGGAAGACAAACTCTGCCTATTCTCTACTAAAGTCAAGATTTTTGGCAGTGATAACTTTCTTTCGCTTTCTGCTCCCTCCAACATCAACAACCTAGACTACTGGGATTCTTCTATATCATATCTTGAAGGATGGCTTCCAAATTACCTTTCTCAATTTATTGACATTTTGTTTTAATCCTTGTCATCCTTTCATGTTTATTCTTTCTACTGACTTTTGGTTTTTTTCTTGCAGTTGTTGACAGTGGGACTGGTGTCCCTTGTGCATGTCATGTATCAATCTCCATTGGTTCTTCTTCAGCATTCATAGGTTGTACAATATGCTCTAGTTCTTGATTTTCCACCTCTGTTTCATTAAAAGGCTGCTCATTCTGAATCGAGGGAGTGCCCTTAGGTTTAGGGGTCACTACATCAACTTCATATCCACTAAGAAAGAGAAAAGAAAACCAATATTTGTTTATTTTTCCCAATTCCTCCAGCACTAACAGCTTAATAAGCTCATGATGAAATACAGATGTATCACTATTTTGTGGCCTAGCCTACACCTTATCTTCCATCTTGTTCAAGCCTCTAAATAGGTAAAAAAGAAGATCAATGGCTTGTTTACCAATGAAATGCAGCTGAAGCTTGAAGTGATATTGGTAAACCATGTGGAACCTCCCTTAGCAAGTGAAATACTTCTAAATTATCATTATCATTTTAGAGTAGTCTTCTTTCAAATATGTTCTTGGAATCCCAACAGCTATGATAGTTCCAACATATTCAGCCTTCATGAATTCATCACAATTTTGTAGCTTGAATTTGGTGGACTTAAAGCACTCTTCACCTTGCCTTGGGATCTCTGTACCTTGTGCTATTGTCTCAGGGGAGATAGAAAAGTTCAACATTCCTACTTTAGATGTTGTGCCAGTGAAATTTGTTGCAAAATCCTTTCATATTTGAACATGAAAACCATGCACCTTCTGGTAGAATCTCATGCAACCCACATTTCTGAAGGCTTCAACGAAATTGGGTTCTTCGTTCAACATCTTAAGATCCATTGGTTTGAATCTCATACAAGAACCTCCCTTATGTACCTTCTTCTTGGTTTCCATCCTCTTTATACTACGTAGCTTCCTCACTATTGTGACACCTGAAAATAGAAGGATGGAAAGAGTTGCTTTGGGACATAGATGAACAAGCTTTGGTGACAGTAGAACATTACATGCAAGAGATCAAAACTGTCTATGACAGGTAGGATCTAAACGGGTTAATGACAGGGTAGGAGTGAGTGGAAATATATTAAAACAAAGTTAAATCCTAATGGTGGAAAAGATGAAAAATGAAGTGGAAAGGGGGAATAAAAGCGCAACAATCATGATTTAAAATGATAATGACTACCATAACTAACTGAAAAACCCCACTTTTACCTAAACCAATGAAAAAACGCCATGTCATTCAAAACTCTGTCTCCCGCAGAAAAACATGATTTCGCAGCGCCAGTAGTTTAAATTCCGACAGATTCGCTACATAAGGTTTAGGTGTTTCCGTAGCGCAAACTGTCATTTCGTAGTTACGTCTACTACGAAATCCGGTAAAGGCAGACATGTTGACAGTGAAGTTTAAAAATGAACCTTGAGATGATATGCAATGACAACTGACTGACAAGACATGGTTTATGATGATTTTTATCCTCAGGATAGAAATGATTTCCACCCCTCTTTATCAATTTCATGATCTAAATTGACATAATAAAAAAAAACTAGGAAGACCCTATCTAAGAAACCTTTGCAAAATTTTGAGTGTGATAAAACTTGGCACCTTAACAAGGGGCTTAGTAATTTTCACAAGCTATGCAGACCTTCTCCAAAAATAATTTTCAAAAAATTTATTTTTGGTGTCTTTTCCATCTTGTTTACGAGCCCACTAAGATTCAGTCTAATCATCAGAAGAAAAAATTTTATGCAGGCTTTTTTTGTTGAGAACTGAGACATTGCAACGTGAGGAAGTGAGTTGAAAATCTCGTAATTGTAGGCCTAACAAGCTCTTTGTCCCCAATGTTTTATCACATTAGACTCGATACCCATGAGTGGTTGTAGATGTATTTTTTAATGCACTTGGCATGCTCTACATTTTTTTTACCCACTCCACTTTTCCTATGTCCTCAAGCATGATTTCTATGCAATGTGAAACACATGGAGTGCAAAACATGGTCTAATATTTGGACTCAGGAATCTTTCCAGCAAGAACATAGTTTGAGGTATTACCTGTGACGACCCGCACAACATTCTTCTCCCCCAATTCCTGAATAATCTCATCCAAAAGCTCAAATAGAAGGGTTGCATCCTTCACCTTATTATATGCATCAACTAATCTCAAAAACATGGTTCCTTGAGGGCAAGAAACAAGGAAATGACTGATAGTGTGGTTCTTTCCATCTGTCCATCCATCTCACATGATGGAAAAACATATTTTGAGCCATGATTCTCTATACTCAACCAAATACTCATCAATGGAAGAAATATGTTTTTGCAAAAGAGCTCCTCAAGTTATGCATAATAGGGTCTTTGAAGCCCTTTCTTGTAACTATAACATAGTCCCACATAGCTTGGTAATAAGGTGAACGAGAAACATTAAATGGGATATCTGCATCATACCACCATCTAGCAATGTATTGATAAAAAAATTATTTGCATTATTTTTTCCAATGTTCATCCAAAGTGGATTGACGACTTGGATGGGAGGAATTGGGATTAGCAGAGGCAGTGGCAGCAGAGGATTAAAAATAACGTTGGATGTTTGTTCTCTTTGTTCCTTTAGATTGTTGGCCAAGAGCAAGAGGAACATAGGGAAAGGGGTCATTAGTGGAAGGGAGAGAATAGGAGTCTTAAATCTCATAATCATCATACCCACTCTCTTTCATAGCTTGTAATAATTCCCTACTCCTTGAATGGCCTTCTCCCTCACCTTATTCTGCTCAAACTTTTCAAATTTTGCAAGGTCTTGTGCCCTAACAGGACCTAACACTTCCTTTGGTGCTTCACATGGCTTTACTTGACCTCTTATCCCAGCCAAGTGTTGTTTCAATATGAGAATACCCCCGTCTCCAATACATTTATTGCAAAATTGCATATCATTTTTCCATCAATCACATCACAATGAGCCCATGCAATGTCCTTGGATTTTGGAGCCATGTTGGCTTGAAATAATTAGAATTTGCAAAGAAATTTTCCATTTAAAAAAAGTTGTAGCTAAGAAAAATGGAAAACCTAAGATAGATTTAGGAAAAAAAATGCATATGTAGCCTACAAAATTTGATAGCATAGAACACATAACAATATTTAATACATGGAAAAAAGTGAAATGAGGAAATTTTCTAGTGAAAATCCTTACCTGCAAATGCAAACTAGCTTCCTTAGCCTCTTCTTGAATATGGCAACTTTACTAACAACTCCAAACTATCTCCAAAATAACTCCAATTCCAACTTCAAGCCTCCAAGATGACTACTCCAGCAAAAACTCAACACTCTCAAGGCTCCCAATCAAACTCAAAAAAACTCCAAATGAGATGTGTGAGGCAAATGAGGGGGGTGAGCTCCTTTTAAATGCTTGGAGAGGGTGTTTTTGGAGGGAAACAACCCTTACTATCCTCCAAAACACCCAAGAAGCTTCCAAAAAGAGTATGTGTGTGTCCGTCACCATCCGTTGCAGCCTTGGTAATGAACCGACCAGTTTATGATGAAGTCGGCCAGTTTGACCATAAAGCAGTTGGTTCTGTCATAAATTGGTTGGTTTGGTCCGGTGATTTTTTGGTGAAGGCATCCATTGAACCAGGTTTTTGCTTGGTTCGACTCGATTTCCTAATGAACCTCCCAATTTAACCAGATTTCGATTCATGTTGATGAGTTTTCAAAACTATGGTAGTAAGTAAATGTTATTTTTGATAAAAATTGAATGATATACAATACCCTCATAAAGGTTTACCTATATAAACATTGAATGGCCATGAAAAATGAATAGTCATGTATTTTGACTATTTACCTCTTCATAAATAATAACCTTTTTAATAATTACTTAATTATTTTTTTAAATAATTTATTTTATTAATGTTTTATTCATAACAATGGGCTTTGTGATTTGAATCTGTTATTGCTACCATCAAAAAATTCCCAGTTTCACACATCGATGCATAGGATGTCTTATGGAGAAAATGTAGGCAATTCAAACTCCGTCTCCTCACGCAATTCATAATCCATTATGGTGTATTTGCATTCAACCGAGACTACACTAAGTGGAGAAACATTTGAACTTCCTTGGCATTCTGGTCCAGGTGCACCATCATTTCGCTTTGTAGTCCTTTGGTCTAGAAAGTAACGTGGACGCAGAATTAAAAAAATCTAAAATAACTAGAAACAAGGGAGAATCTAAAAAAGATCAACAGTCGGGAAAGCCAAAATGTAGCATGAATAGACTACACCGATAATAGTTAGTTTTCTAATAAAACACATGAATAACTAATGGTTAGTTCTTTAACTAAAACAACTACATTAAAAATATTAATGTGATTATAATTAATGTTAATTATTAAGTTATATTAATTATTATTTAATATTAAATGTTATTTATTATTATTTAATTTTATATAATAATAATAATAATAAATAAATAAATATGATAACTACTTTCAAGTTTTGATATAGGAAAATTAATACTTGGATTTATCCCCTGGAAAATATGGTTTATTATTATACTAGTATTTTGCAGATGGATCTGCAAAAGAAAACGCCGAAGGTCAACGGAGACAGTTGCGCGACAGTGTTCAGATTTGGAGAGTTTTGTTGTTTTACGACGAATCTCTACAGTGTCGTGAGGTAAACGCTCACAATAGAACACCTTCGACGTTAATTAATAATTGATTTATCTTTTATTCATCATTAATATTTTGAATATTAATTATATTAATATTAATATTGTCTATTTAACAATATTAATATTAATATGGTTGATATAAATATTGTTAATTAATATTTTAAAAATATTGTTAATCAAAATACTCTATTCTAAAAATCTAAAAAATTATACACCCAAAGAAAATTTATAAAATAGATATAAAATTCAATTTTATAATTTTTTTTGTTTTAATTTAACTAATCTATATAATATTATATAGATTTTACAATTTTGAATGTTTTTATATGAATTTTAAATTTTGTATATCATACTATCATCAATCAACATCAAAGTTATCTTTCTTTTCTTTTTCTATATATATATATATATATATATATATATATATATATATATATATATAAATTTTAACTTTAATCTGGATTTGCCAAAGATATAATTCTAATTCTAAGTCTAAACATTTAAAATATAACTTCCAAACAACTAACTACCTATATGTAAATAAGAATCACATAACAAATAATAATACAATTTGAAAAGCTACATGCAAGAAAAAAAAAAAAATTTTTAACAAAACAAAACAACTTATCCTATAACCACAAACCAATTTTATCCAGATACCACTCCCTCTAAGCATTTTTGATTTGGATATCACCCTCTTAGTGTTGAATTAATGGAGAATATGTATTATTGGAGTGAGGTTGTTTCACTCTTATAACGTGTGTCCTAGATTAGGTTCAGTTCCTATTATCTCGGTGTTAGTTCCAATATCCCTATTCTAATGTAAACTTATATATTTGAGATTATAATGATTAATGGATAGAGCGTTCTCTTCTTGGGCAGTCTCCGTGCATCTTGCTCCCCTATGAGCTACTAGTTTTCAATATATAAGTTTCATCCTTGTGTATTTTTTAACATGGTATTAGAACCCTAGTAGTTGGAGAACCTAGTGGCAGTGCACAACCTTGGTGGTTGGATCCAAGAGCCATGGTGGCTGAAATTTTGAGCCTTAGTGGTTGGAGAGAAAAAAAAATTTCCCTGTCACATAGGAGCAACACAAAATTTTGGTATTATAGGGGCACTCGTCAACGAAATTTTGGTCAGGAGACAATGCGCGTATGAGGCCAAATCACGCGTTGATCGACCCTTTCTTATAAATATTTGAATCAACGCTCCCTAGAAGCATGGACCCGACACTACCATTACGCGTTGGTATCCCTGTGAGATGTGACCAGTCTTGGGTTTGTAATCATGTTTGGTGTGGTTGCTGGGATAGTCGATCTGTCTGTTGTGTTGCTTGAAGTCGATTTTGTCATGTGAGTGTGAAGAGGTTGATGTGAGTGCCGAACTGGAGCAATGGAGGTTGAGATCATGTTTGAGCATTGATTTGGAATTTTTCTTAGCATTATGCTCGGAGATGTTGAATTTTTCCAATCGTGGGGACAACGAGTCGAGCTTCCGACAACATTAAGACGAGGAGACCACTTGTGTCATTAATCAACAGTCACAGGTGAGGATCTGGATCATATCAGATAAGATTGACCTATCCACATCGTCGAAAGTCTATTGGTGAGCTTCAGAAGTCTGTTGAGCTTCCTGATTCATGTTAGCAAGCGTCAAAACGTGACTGGAGTTTGGGCTAAGGAGACCTAGCGTGAGGAAGAAGCGTGGCACAGCAGAAGCGTGGGTCAATGTTTTGGAGTGGATTTGCCCGCAAGCTACATGGTGTATTGAATTATTGTCACTTTGTTGTAAGTAGATGAGTGAGCACATTTTTTTATTTTCATTTGATTGAATTATGGTGGTGTGTTATGCCCATCGTGGGGCCTCCATTGGAGAGAGATTTTTTTTTTTTTGATATCACACTTCTAGATCTAGAGATAGATCAATTGGAGACAGATCTAGTAATTGAATTCGTTTTTTGATTAATCGCTGGAGGTTGGAATTTTTTAAAGGTAGATATATAGATCAACCTGTCATCGTGAATAATCAGATGGCAGAGGTGTACATGAATGATAGCAATAAGCTCGATGGATCCAATTATTCTAGTTGAAAATTCAAATTGTAGACCCTGCTTAAGGGGAAAAGTGCATGGGCGATTACAAATGGGGATGAATTGAAGCTGACTTTAGCTAGAGGCGGAACAGTTGCAGCAATTCAAGATTGGGAGAAGAGGGAGAACAAAGCGAAAGTGTTGCTAAAATTGTCAGTGAAATATTGTATTATCCCTCACATCATAGATTGTAAGTCGAAAAATGATATCTAGACAACTCTCAAATATTTTTATGAGATAAAGAATACAAATCATTTATTGTTCATGAAGAGAAATATTTTCTCCATCAAAATGGAGGAGAGTGAATCAGTCGCTGCATACATCTCTCGAATCAAAGACCTTAGAGATAAGTTGGGCGATATAGGGGAGAAAATGTTGAACACTAATATTATCATAGTTACCTTGAATGGTATGACTGGTGATTATCAGATGTTTATTACAGGCCTGAACGCAAGGGAGAAAGCCCCCAATTTCAAAGAATTGACAGGGATCTTGATGCAAGAGGAAGAGAGGCGGATGACTCTGAAACCCCATAATTCATATCTTGCATTAATGGTGAAGAAAAATCCTTTCAGAGGAAGAGAAAGCGTAGGAAAGAAAGGCGGAGTTACACCACAGAGAAATCCACCTCAAGGTATATCTTCGACCAGAAATGATTCAGGGATCAAATGTTTTTACCGTGGTAAATCTGGTCAGATTACTAGGAATTGGAATAAGAAGAAGTTTGATGAAAATCAACATAGACATAAGAAGTGTGCATGCCACTTTGCTAATGAAGATTAGAATGCACATTGATATAAGTGGGTCGATGCAGAAAAGGTCATTAGGAGGTGCATATTATTTTTTATTATTTGTTAATGATTGCACAATATTTACCTGGGTATATTTTCTCAGAAAGAAGAGACATACTTTTGAATATTTTAGAGAGTTCAGAAGAATGGTTGAAAAAAAAACAAGGAAGTTTATCAAAATTATCCGCTCAGATCAAGGGGGAGAATGCAAGCAGAGTGGATTCATAAAATATTGCAAGGACCATGGGATAGTTCAACAATTCACAGTACTCCACACTCCTCAATAAAACGGGGTTGTAGAGAGGAAGACCAGAACCTTGGTGGAGTGTGCACATAACAGGTTAAAAGGTAAGAACCTATCTAACGGTTTTTGGGCAGAAGCAATAAATATTGCAGTGTATTTAAAGAATAGGATTCCAACAAATATCCTTGATCTTAAAACTCCATTCGAAGCTTTATTGGGTTTTAAGCCTGCAGTTAACCATTTAAGAGTTTTTGGCTCTAAATCATTTTCTCATGTTCCAAAAGAAGATAGGAAGAAACTGGATTCAAAGGCCATTAAATGTATTTTTGTTAGGTATTGTACAAAATTTAAAGCTTATAAATTGTTTAATCCCTCTACTCATAAAGTGTTTTCAAGTATATACGTAGTATTCCATGATCAGGTGGATGAAGAAAATAGAGACAAAGGCCATGAGGAGTGGCACATTCCTTTCCTGAGTGAGGACACAATGAGGAAATTAAAGAAATCCATGAGCAGCAAAGACAACAACAAAAAAATAATTAAGTTATGCAGGTACAGTCAGCAAGCCAATTCCATCAAGAAGTCAGCAAGATAGATTTGAGGCAAGTCCACCACTGAGGAGATCAGGTAGGCAGACTCAATTACCTACACGATATAGGGATCATGCTCTTATAACTAGTATGTTAAATGTTTTTGAACCCTCAAATTATAAAGAAGAAAGTGAATACGATGAATGGAGGGAAGCCATGGAAGAGGAATATGAGTCAATACTTAAAAACAAAACATGGTATTTAGTTGAATTTCCGAAATAGAAAGAACCTATAGGTTGCAAGTGGTTATATAAACCCAAATTTAAATCCGATGGTAGTGTAGACAAATACAAAGCTAAGTTGGTAGCTAAAAGTTACTCACAAAGAGAAGGAATTGATTATGAGGAAACATTTTCTCCGGTAGCTAAGCTAAACACTATTAGAATGATGATAGCTTTAGCTACAAAACATCATTGGAGTCTACAACAACTAGATGTGAAGTCTGCATTTTTAAATGGAGATTTTAAAGAAGAGGTTTATTTAAAACAACCAGAAGGGTTTATCACACAAGAGCAGGAGCACTTAGTATGAAAAATAAGGAAGGCATTATATTGTTTAAAATAGGCATCTAGGTCGTGGCATGAAAAAATTGATTCATTTTTCCTGCAGCATAGTTATAAGAGGAGAAAAGAACGACCCAAATATGTATACTATTTGGTGAAAAGGGGATTTTTTTTTCTTTATATATAAATGATCTTATTATTATAGGAAATGATGTTGAGCTCATTAAAGAAATAAAAGTGCACATGTCACAGGTTTTTGAGATGAAATACCTTGGATAGTTACACTATTGTCTGGGTCTTGAAGTCTAGAGGGATTCTAGCTAGAATTTTCTGTCTCAAGGAAAGTATGTCAGGAGCTTATTGAAAAAGTTAAAAATGGATCAGTTCAAAGTTGCCTTAGTGCATTTATAGTAGAATGTAAAACTTCAAAGTGATGATGGCTCTAAGGAGGTGGATGCTAAACTGTATAGACAACTAGTTGGGAATCCGATTTATTTGACTACAACTAGACTTGAATTAGCTTTTTCAGGCATTGCATTGAGTCAGTTTATGTCAAGGCCTCTTGAGATTCATTGGGTGGCAGTGAAAGGTGTCATAAGGTATCTTCATGGAACCTTAGACTTTGGCATAAAATGTACTGATTCTTTTGATGTTAGATTGATAGTTTTTTCAGATTTAGACTCAACTGGAAATCTGGATGATAGAACATCCATAAGAGGTTATGATTTCAGCATTGGGTCCAGGGTCATTTCCTGGAGCAACAAGAAGCAGAATAGTGTATCCTTGTCTTCAATAGAAGCAGAGTACCAAGCTATGTGTGCAACCACTTGTGAAGCGATTTTGTTGAGAAGACTTCTTCATGATGTTGGAGAAGAAAAAAAAATATGCTACAGTAATTCGATGTGACAACCAAAGCTCAATCAAGTTGGCGAACAATCCCATGTTTCACAAAAACACAAAACATATTGATGCTCAATTTCACTTTGTTAGGGAAAAGGTTCAGTCTAAAGAAATTTCCATTGAATATTGTAGTATGTCCTGTAAGAATGATCCAAATTTTTTCACCAAGCCCCCTGGAAGAATTAAATTTAAATTATTTAGGGAGATGTTAGAATTGCAAGTGAACTATTTCTCCATTAAGGGGGAAGTGTTGAAATTAATGGAGAATATGTATTATTGGAGTGAGTTTGTTTCACTATTATAGCGTGTGTCCTAGATTAGGGCCAGTTCCTATTATCTAGGTGTTAGTTGGACAATCTCCATATTCTAATGTAAACTTATATATTTGAGATTCTAATTATTAATGGATAGAGCATTCTCTGTCTGGGCAGTCTCCATGTGTAGCTTGCTCACCTATAAGCTGCTAGTTTTCAATATATAAGTTTTTTCCTTGTATAATTTTTAACACTTACATCTGAGTATTCATGACATATCTAACAACCTGGATAGATGTGGGCAAGATATACGATAATAACAAAATATTAAAAAAAAACATAACAATCAGTTCATATTCATACAAGAAAAATGACAGGAACAAAATGATAAGAATTATGTAGTTGATTTGCACTCAGTAATAGAACAATAGGTTTACCCATGTCAGAAAGAGATATGTCAAAGGATATGTTAAACCGATTGGCTAAACCTCCAATCTGTAATTAAATCTAAGAATACCAAAGTTTTATTTATCAAATGAAATCAAAACTTCGATAATTTTCAATGGAAATAAATTATTTACTTTTTAAAAAATCCCTTCACCCAAAAGCAATCCTACCTTAATCCACATCAGATCCTTCCCTGAAAACTTGGAAACAATAAACCATTGCAAAAACTCACCCCATTAGTACAATATAGATTGCCTTCCAAGCACGTCCCACTCAGTTGTGAAACTCCTTGGGGCTTTCTTGAAACAATTGATATCCTTTATAATTTTCTCCTTAGTGCTAAATGCAGTTAGTCTTCATGCTTCCTTAATGGCGTCAAGGCTGGCTAAATATATCTCCACTTCCTCGTACACTTCGTTTGGATTGGCTCCATAATTCCCATTGAACTTTGGAATGTCAAGTTCATAATAGGTATTGAAATGTTCCTCACATAGGAACAACCATCGATTCACCAACTGTAGCAACTATGGAGGAAGGAGGTTTCAGATCAGAGTGAAGAGACCAATCAATGACCAAATTTGTGCAATCATGTTCTCCATCTTCAAGAAATGATTTCCCTCGCATTTGATGTAAAATTAAAGTTGTAATGGTCCAGATCGCCGAAAGACTTGCGAGAAGATATGATTATTGTCTGTGATTCAATTTCCTTTTGACACATTGTACATCGCATTTCATTTTTTTTCCAAAAATTTATTAAAATCCACATTAACACACCACAACCATATGTTTATAGGCATTCAAACGAAGCATCCTCTGAGCATATTCCCTTGAGAATCAATTTAGGTCGTCAATTTAAAAAAAAAAACAACAGGTCCTCATCCACAGGTTGAAATAAGAAGCCTTAAAGATAATTAAGAACATGAATAATTTTAGAATAATAGTCTAACCAGCTTGCTTTTTTTCCCTGAAAATTATGGAAATTATTGCAAGATTTTAATGAAATCAGACAGGAATTTTTGTAAATCCAGGTTACAACTATCAAACTTCAAGATTTTGCTTACCCCAGAGGTTTTTGATGGTGTTAAATCCATTTCCTCCATCAAGAATACTATTCGAACACAAGTACTACTTCACTTTTTGAAAATTTTCCCCTGATTCCGACCATTTTTAACCGTTTGGGAAATTCCTCTACCTCAATAGACTTGTCAAAATAAAAAGCAATTATTTGTATACCTTGTTTGAGTCAAAATGCTTTGACTTGTAATTAATTTGTAAATTTTTAGAAACTATTTCCAAAGTTTATTAAATTTTTGGTAAAATTAAATACTAAACTTATTTTTTTAGAAATTGGAAATTATTTTCTGAATTTATAAAATTTGAATTTCTAATTTTTAATTGGTGGAAGACTAATTTTATGTGGTTTATAATCAATTTTAAAATTTGTTTCACACAAATATAAAAATACAAAAAAACCTCTAATG
Organism: Pinus albicaulis; assembly: GCA_034641835.2. Classification (NCBI taxonomy): domain Eukaryota; kingdom Viridiplantae; phylum Streptophyta; class Pinopsida; order Pinales; family Pinaceae; genus Pinus; species Pinus albicaulis. Next base: position 106,664,553 of record CM076577.1, read on the forward strand.
GCCATAAAATAATCATCCAATTTCTTTTTCAAATATTTGGATTTCCATAATTAATATTTTATTTTCAAAAAAAATTAAATATATAGGTTTTTCCATAATATTTTTTTCCATTCATTATCATATTTATTAACCTATAATCATTTCTTGTTTGTTTTCTATTAATTGATGTATCCTTTCTAATAAGAATGGTTTTTATAATATCAATGTATTTCACATTTTTCCATTAATATATTTTATTAATCACAATATTTTTTTATTGTTTAATTATTTAATTATTACGACCATTTTTTCATAAAACTATGTTATCATGTAACAATAGATTATTAGCAATTTGATTCCCCCTCCACAAACGTTGCGGTGCTTAAATCTTGCACTTAATATAACTAAGTTATATGATCACATTCACCCCATATGTGTTCTCACTTATTTATATTTGTTTTTTATAATAGAGAATCTAAAAAATTTTGCACTTGGGAAAGCTAAAACATAGCATGAGTAGACTACCTCGTTCACTAATGGATAGCTTTCTAATTAGGAGCATGTACAACTTAGTAGGAATTTGAGCCTATAGAGAAAAATTTGTAGAAAATAATAGAAATTTTCTATTGCTTATGAAATCAAACTGAAATAAAGAGATTACGAATTTCCTCTACTATTTCACGGAATGGAAATCACAATTTAGAAACACATGCAATGACATGTCATCATTAAAACTACAATAACACAATGATTTTATAGGGGAAACCAATAGGGAAAAACCCCTCCACTACTTTTCATTAATCAAATGAGAATGAGAAACTATTACAATTTCTTTCTTTTATCCTAAAGCACACCCTCCACTATAAAACTATTCTCCTGTTGATTGTCTTGCTTTTGCCAACACTTAGCCAATTCAAGGCCCCAACTGTTGAATCTCTGATTAAACTGAGAGGGGGGGGGGGGGGTGAATCAGTTTAATACATTCCTGATCTTTTAAACTTTTCAATAAACTTATTTACACCTTCATTTCAACTCTATTTGATGAGTAATCTTTAGAAAATAATTGAAAGTATTAGTTTAATAGAGTTAAAGAGACTTAATTTGAGAGAAGTAGGTATTCAAATGATACATATCATATCAATACATAAATATCATGCACAAAGACACCAGATATAAGTGGAAACCCATAAAGGGAGAAAACCACATCTTATTATTGTTGTGATGCAAAGGCAAGCTCCAACTCCCTCTCACCACTGTTTTTCTGCAGGCACCAACCTACAGGAGGCTCCAACCTCAATTCTGAAGCTACAACTTGCAAGGAAGCACCAACTCCCTTCAATTTTCTGCAGGCACCAACCTAAGGGTAGAGGGTCTGACCTCAATCGCCTACAATCGACTTACCATCAAGTCAAGAATTCTGACAGGGAAGCTTCAACTTCCCAATTTATCAAATCGAATGTTTGTCACATTTACCTCCTTATCTCGCCCTCCGTTCTCCGTAGCAACTGCGCTTTTCTATCTTCTCGCTTTCACTCTTCTCGTATCTCCGCCTTCTTGATTTACTCTTCTTCTCAAAAACTCACTCGCATATCAAGATGATATTATTTATAGAATTCTCACATGATCGTTTGTATTCTCGCTTAGAATTAAATGCAAAAGTCATGTCTTCTTTGCGTTCGCTTTCTCACTCTTTTATCAAATTTTACCTTAAATTATAAATCGTAGGTGTCAATTTTAACATTACAGTGGGAGTTTGTTTTCTCTCAGAGACTTGCCAATGCATCAAAAACAATAAAAACAATTAAAACATTTACATTCGAATTACAATTTGAACTCCAGCTCACTCATTTTGTCTCTTGCCTTTCTGCGCATTTGTCTTTTCTCTAACTGTCTCTTTGTCCCTTTCTCTTCTCTGTATGCCTTTCTGTTTATGGCTGCTGCGTAACTCCTGAATTTATGAACTGCATTTTTATTTTAGTTTTATACCAGCGCTTTATATATAAATGAGTCTGCTGACTGTAATTCAATCCTTTACACGCAGCAAGTGTCTTGTTGATGTGGCGAGTTCCGCAGGCCGGAACATACATATATTACAATTGTATTACATTAATAATCACCCTCCCGTTAAGCTGAGGCCCGTGGGTCTACACACCATGCTGCATGTTTTAATACAACCGCAACAATGTAATATATATACATATAACAGCGCCCTTTCATATATACAAATAAGTAATTTCAACTCTTGGCATACATACACACTTCCTTTTTAAATCAATTCTCAACGTAATATAGTGAAGACATATTAAACATATAAGAACTCCTTTTGGGCCCACTTAACACACTTCCCGATGCAATGAGTCTTCTCCGAATGCTATTTATCTCTCCTGCTCCGATTCCGATTCAATCGGAAATCGCCAATCGATTGAATTGATATCACTCAACTATTGCAGCTCCAATGTGCTCCGATTTCGATTCAATCGGAAATCGCCAATCGATTGAATTGATATTACTCAACTATTGCAGCTCCAATGTGTTCCGATTTCGACTCAATCAGAAATCGCCAATCGATAATTGCAATGCGCTTCCACCTTTGGACTCTTCACAATTTCTGATCCGATTGGGGAGGGGTCCCACCTTATAAAACTTTGGTTTATGCGCTCCATAATATATATGCTTTGGACCATTGCAGAATATGAAATGCGTGACATTTATATGTATTGAGATGGATATTATATATATATATATATGTGTCCGCCAACAGGTTAGGCGATTCCTGGAATAATGTTTATGAATTATGTTAATTCTATACCGCCGGTTGGAGTGTGCGATTCCCAAAATTTGGTTTTGTGCAATTCCCAGAATATTTGTGTTATGTATAACGCCTATTGGAGTGTGCGATTCCCGGAATTTTATAACAGCTCTCTGCTTCTACCTCTGCCTCTGCTGCTCCTGTCGCTCTGCCTCTGCCTCTATTGTTGAGATAACGGTTCTGCCTCTATTATATTTGTTTCCTCTGCCTTCATTTTCTTCTTTGCTGCCTCTTCGCTTCAGCGCTGCCTCCTTTTCCATCAATGACAATATTTCCAACAGTCTCCCCCTTTGGATTTGATGGCAATCCACTTTCTCTATTTGCTTTCTCTTTCTCTTGTTGCTTGCTCTTCCTGTTTGCCTGCTCTTCCTCCTGTTGTTTGTTCTTCCTCCCCCTTTGACATCAATGGCAAAGGACGATGCCTCATTTCTCTGTATGGGTTTTTTCATTGCATTTCCTTTCTCTGAGTTACGTTTAGGTCCTCTTCTGCTGAAATTGGACTATGATGCTCCAGAGTGATGTATGAAACTTGTTGAGAGAACACTTTGGTATAGTGAGACGATATATGTTTTATAGCTGTGATTCATTTGTAGTGCCTGTAATATGTGCTAGATTGCAAACAGAGATGATGCATTTTACGATTTAAAGGTTCTTGTTGCTTCTGAATGCTGATAATATTGATAATGCTGATAATACTAATAATGTTGATCCTGTAGACTTGTTTTATGCTTATCTTGCTGGCTGTTCTCCCCCTGGAATGATATGTTCGTTTTGTTCTCCCCCTGAGACTGTACTTTCTCTTCATATTAGAGAATAGTATCTACAGATACTACCCCTAGTTTGTCTCTCAAGTATTCGAATGGTTCTCTGGCAAGTGGTTTGGTAAATATATATGCTATCTGTTCTTTCGTTGATACATAGTCCAGTTTAACTATCTTCTGAGCCACTTGTTCTCGAAGAAAATGATACTTGATTGGTATATGTTTAGTTTTTGAATGAAGCACAGGATTTTTAGATATACTTATAGCACTTGTATTATCACATTTGATTGAGATAGGTTCATTAATGCTTACCTTCATGTCTTGAAGTGTCCGCTTCATCCACATGACTTGTGTGCAACATGCTGCTGCTGCTATATATTCTGCTTCAGCTGTAGACAGAGAGATGGATGTTTGTTTCTTGCTTAGCCATGCCACCAGAATTTCTCCTAGATAGAATGCACCTCCACTTGTACTCTTCCTATCATCCACACAGCTGGCCCAATCTGCATCTGTGTATGCTGATAAAGTGAATTTTTTGCTTTTAGGATACCAAAGTCCATACTGTATTGTTCCTTGTAGATATCTGAATATTCTTTTGACTGCCAGAAGATGGTTTTGTTTAGGTGCTGATTGATATATTGCTACTAGTCCTACTGCTAGCATGATGTCTGGTCTAGATGCTGTAAAATACAGCAGGCTTCCTATCATGGATCTGTAGAGTTTTTGATCTACATCTGTAGTCCCATCATCAGCACACAACTTGCATCCCGTGATCATGGGTGTTGTCACAGGTTTGCAGTCCTCCATTTTGAATTTTTTCAGCATTTCTTTTAAGTATTTTTCTTGAGAGATGAAGGTGCCTGTGTTCTTTTGCCCTGAATTTATGGCCTCAAGTTGAAATTGTAGTTCTCCAATCATAGACATTTCAAACTCTATTTTCATCTCATCAGCAAACCCTTTTGCTAGTTCATCTTTGTTACTTCCAAACATAATGTCATCAACATATACTACAACAATCAGGAGTCCATCTTCATGGGATTTTATGTATAGATTGTTGTTTACTCCACCTCTCTTAAAACCCTGTTTTTGCAAATATTTGTCCAGTCTTGAGTACCAAGCACGAGGAGCCTGTTTCAGTCCATATAGGGCCTTCTTCAGTCTGCACACATAGTCTTCTTTTTCTGTCAATGAGAAGCCTTCTGGTTGTTCCATGTACACTTCTTCTTCTAGATCTCCATTAAGAAAAGCAGACTTTACATCCATTTTATATACCTTGAAGTCTTGATAGCATGCAAATTCCAGGAACATTCCGATAGCTTCCCATTCTAGCTACAGGGGCAAATGTTTCATCATAATCAAGTCCTTCTATTTGTGAGTATCCTTTGCAGACCAGCCTAGCTTTATTCCTGATTACTTGTCCTTTCTCATTCATTTTGTTTTTGAATACCCATTTTGAACCAATGATATTTTTCTCAATAGGTCTAGGAACTAGTTCCCGGGTATTGTTCTTCTCAATTTGGTCCAATTCTTCATTCATTGCTTTTATCCAATACTTGTCCTTGCTGGCTTCGTCAAATTTCTTTGGCTCTATTTGTGATAGCATGGCTATGTATACTTCTTCTGTTTGTTCTGTTAGCTGCCTTCTTGTCTGGACTCCTGCTTTCTTGTCTCCTATGATCTGATCTTCAGGATGATTCTTCTGAGTGTATCTTGAGGGGGTTTTCGAGCTCAGCTCTGCATTATCTATTGTCTTGCTTGTTTCATCATCATCCTTGTCTTCCTCTTCATGGTTGTCTGATGGACTGCAGCAGTCTGTATTTCTTGTATTGTTTGGAAGTTCTTCATCAAATCTCACATCAATACTTTCAACTATCTTTCGAAGGATCTTGTTGTAGCACCTGTACCCTTTGCTTTTGGAAGCATATCCTAGAAAAATCCCTTCATCTACTCTTGCATCAAATTTCCCAAGGTTTTCATCATTATTCTTTATGTAACACTTGCTACCAAAGACTCTGAAATGTTTTATTGAAGTTGGCTTTCCATGCCATAGTTCATATGGAGTCTTGTCACTGCTTGGCCTTAAGTGAGCTTTATTAAGGATATGTACTGTTGTGTGTACTACTTCTTCCCAGAAGGTTTGAGCAATATTATTCTCTTGCATCATAGCTCTTGCTATTTGTTGTACAGACCTGTTTTGTCTCTCTACTACTCCATTCTGCTGAGGTGTCCCTGCAATAGTAAATTGTTGCTTTATTCCATGTTCATTACATAGGTCTGCAAAGTCATAATCAGTGAATTCACCTCCTCTATCTGATCTGATGCATTTCAGCTTGCATCCTGTCTGATTTTCTGCTAATGCTTTAAATGTTTTGAATTTGTCCAGAGCTTCCGATTTATTCTTGAGAAAAGAAACCCATGTCATTCTGGAGAAATCATCTATTATCAGCATAAAGTAGGACTCTCCACTTGGTGTTTTAGTTCTTGCAGGTCCACATAGATCCATGTGCACAAGTTGCAGTGGTCTTCTTGTTGATAACTCTTCTTTAGATTTAAAGGATGTGCGAGTTTGTTTCCCCAACTAACAAGATTTGCATATTGTGTTTGAGGGCCTTTTTATTTCTGGCATATCTCTGACAGCTTTCTTCTTGCTCAGTCTAATGATATGGTCAAAGCTGAGATGTCCCAATCTCTTATGCCATAACCATGACTCCTTGAGTTTGCTAAGATGACAGGCTTCATCCTCCTCTCTCACTATGTACACATTAATCTCTGTTCGAACACCTTTGAGTAGAGTTTTTCCTATTGTTCTTGATCTGACTACACAATCTTGTGCTCTAAAGAGAACTTCACAGCCTTTATCACACATCTGACTGACACTCAGTAAATTTGCTTTCAGTCCATCTACATATAATACATCTTGGGCCTTTCCTCTGCCATTATCTATGCTGACTGATCCTTTTCCCTTGATCTTTCCTGATTTGTCATTTCCAAAAGTGACATTGCCCGATTTCTTTTCGTCAAGAGTTAAAAACTTGTTTTTATCTCCTGTCATGTGTTTAGAGCAGCCATTGTCCAAATACCATTGACTCTTCAAATCTTGAGCAGTTAAAGCCAAGTCACATTTATTCGCCTTCTTTATCCACTGGAGGCCCCCTTTTTTTTGGTATCTTTTGTGAGGTGATGAATTATATCCCTTTAGAGAACACTTGGAAGATATATGCCCAATTTGATTGCATATACAACATTTGATTATAGTTTTTGTAGAATTGTGAGCATGAACAAAATTTCTTTGACTCATAAACCTCCTTGAGGTATTGAACATCAGTCTTTGTCCATACTTTCTACATTCAATAATTCTATGGCCAAAATCCTTACAATAAAAACAATAACCATAGAAATTACTTGCATACATGATGTAAGGTTGTCTCTTCCATGCTTGCCTCTTTTGCTGGTTTGAATCATTCCTCCTTGCATGACAATATGCAGCAATGTGTCCCTGCTTGTGGCAGACATAACAGGTGGCATTCTTCATAGGAGGGAAGAATCTCCTTTGATGGCTTCCAAATTTGACATCCTCAGGAGCATATGATCCTTTTTCTGTTATCTTAGTAGTTATTGCATTCTTTGTTACTAGAGGTTTCTTCTGCTCTCTGTCTCTCTTATTGCAGATTTCTTCTTTTGTAGGAATTATTTGAGCTACTTCCTCATCCTTCTTTGCTTTTACAAAAATATTCTCTCTGTCAACCTTTTCTTTTCCTTTACTTGATTCTCCTTCGTAGCCTATTCCAGTCTTTATCATAGGGGATCTTTGAGCAACCAAAATTTCATTCAACTTAATAGAGCTTGTTGTTTGAGAAGGGTATATAGAAAATTTCTGTTGAGATTTTTCTAATTTCTTTCTCGGACACAGAATTTCTTCTTCCAGCTTCTCTTGTTCTCGAGTTTTATCTTTGATTTGCTGAAGTAACATATCTTCTATCTTCTTGGCTTCTTCAAGCTTTACCTTCAGCTGCATGAGGACTTCTGAATTTTGTTCTTCTTTCACACATTTTAGGAGAATCTCTTCTTTTTTTTTCTGCATTTTAGTTTGAGTCTGTCAATCTCCTCCAGAGCACTTCTTAGCTCCCCTTCAAGGTCTACTTCCCCTTCTTCTTCTTCATCTTCTAGTAGGAGTCCCTCAAGATCTTCTATGGCCATCAATATAATTCTGAGGTTCCTTCTTCACTTGAGGGTTCATCTGAGTCTTCAGATGCACTGCTGTCTTGGTGAGCATAAAAGGATTTTCTACTGAATTTCTTTCCTTTCTGCCAGTTCTTTGATGTGTCTTTCTCTGATTCTTGAGCTTGATTTCTTACTTTCTTGTGAGGACATTTAGTAGCATAATGTCCAACTCTTCCACAGTTAAAGCATTTAAAAGGAAGTTTACCTTTGTATCTACCTGAGCCTCTATCCAATTTCTTGACAAATTTAGCCTCTTCTTCATCAGAGCAGGAGCATATGTCTTCCTTTTCTTCTTTCTTCTTTTCTGTTTTGAATGCTACCTCCCTTGTGCTTTTCTTCTTCTGTGGGAGCCTCATCTCATATGCTGTAAGATTTCCTAGTAGCTGATTCATGGTCAAGGTCTCCCAATTCGCTGTCTCTTCTATTGCAGATACCTTGGGATTAAATCTGGATGGGAGTGATCTTAGAATCTTTTGCACAACTATACTTTCTGGTATGGTTTCTCCAAGAACTTTCATATTGTTAACAATTTCTGCAACTTTTAAGAAGAAGCTGCCAACATCTTCGTCATCATTCATTTTTAAGTTTTCAAACTGGGCTCTATATACTTGAAGTTTGGCAGTTTTTACTTTCTGGTCTCCCTCATGTATGCCTTCAAGAGTATCCCATATTTTCTTGGCAGTGTCTTTGTGCATTACTTTAATAAACTCTGCTTCACATAATCCATTCAGGATGGCATTCATGGCTTTTGCATTAGCTACAAAGCTTTTTTTAGCTTCTTTTTCTGTATCAGTTGACTTCGGGGCATATCCTAATTCCACAGCAGCCCAGACTTCTATTCCTAGAGACATTATGTATGTCTTCATTCTGATTTTCCAGAAAGCATAATTTTCACCAGTGAAGAAAGGGGCTTTATTGGTTGAACATCCTTCTTTACTAGCCATCTTGGGAACCTAGGATCTCCTTTCAGTTGTTAGACTTGTACAAAGGAACCCGCTCTGATACCAATTGTTGAATCTCTAATTAAACTGAGAGGGGGGGGGGGGGGTGAATCAGTTTAATACATTCCCGATCTTTTAAACTTTTCAATAAACTTATTTACACCTTCATTTCAAACTCTATTTGATGTGAGAGTAATCTTAGAATGTAATCTGAAAGTATTAGTTTAATAGAGAAGTAGACTTAATTTGAGAGCAACAGGTATTAAGAAAATGATACATATCAGATCAATACATAAATATCATGCACAGAGACACCAGACATAAGTGGAAACCCATAAAGGGAGAAAACCACATCTTATTATTGTTGTGATGCAAAGGCAAGCTCCAACTCCCTCTCACCACTGTTTTTCTGCAGGCACCAACCTACAGGAGGCTCCTACCTCAATTATGCAAGCTACAACTTGCAAGGAAGCACCAACTCCCTTCAATTTTCTGCAGGCACCAACCTACAGGAGGCTCCAACCTCAGTCAGCTACAACTGACAGCTATCAAGTTGCAACTTGATAGGGAAGCTTCAACTTCCTCAATTTATCAAACTGAATGTTTGCTGATTTACCTCTGATATCAGCTCTGTTCTGTAGCTTCTCTTTCTGCTCTTCTTTTCTTGATCTTATCTGCTTCACTCTTCTGTATTCTGCCTTCTCTTGATTTACTCTCTCTTCTTCTAAAAAAAACTCACTCTGCATATCAAGATGATAATATTTATAGATTTCCTCACATGACTGTTTGTATTCTGCTTGGAATTCGAAATGGAAAGTCATGTCTCTTTGCCGTCTGCCTTCTCACTCCTTTTATCAGCTTACTCAGAAATTATAACTGTAGGTGTCAATTTTAACATTACAGTGGGAGTTTGTTTTCTCTCGGAGACTTGCCAATGCATCACAAACAATAAAAACAATTAAAACATTTACATTCGAATTACAATTTGAACTCCAGCTCACTCATTTTGTCTCTTGGCTTGCTGCGCATTTGTCTTTTCTCTAACTATCTCTTTGTCCCTTTCTCTTCTCTGTATGCCTTTCTGTTTATGGCTGCTGCGTAACTCCTGAATTTATGAACTGCATTTTTATTTTAGTTTTATACCAGCGCTTTATATATAAATGAGTCTGCTGACTGTAATTCAATCCTTTACATGCAGCAAGTGTCTTGTTGATGTGGCGAGTTCCGCATGTCGGAACATACATATATTACAATTGCATTACATTAATAATCGCCCTCCCGTTAAGCTGAGGCCCGTGGGTCTACAGACCACGCGGCATGTTTTAATACAACCGCAACAATGTAATATATATACATATAAAAGCGCCCTTTCACATATACAAATAAGTAATTTCAACTCTCGGCATACATACACACTTCCTTTTTAAATCAATTCTTAACGTAATATAGTGAAGACATATTAAACATATAAGAACTCCTTTTGGGCCCACTTTTGGGCCCACTGTATAACTCTGAACTAAATAGGTCTTCTAGAATGCTATTTATAAATCACCTTGAATTAGATTGGCCTGGAAATGCATGTCGATTGAGAAAATATCACTCATGCGGCTCAATGTGCCAGATTTACGATTCAATCGGAAATGCATGTCGATTGAATTGATATTACTCAACTATTGCGCTCCAATGTGTTAGATTTTATTCTGTCGGAAATGCATTGTCGATAATTACGATAAACACACCTTTGGACTCTTCACAATTTCCGATCCGATTGGGGAGGGGTCCCACCTTATAAAACTTTGTTTTATGCGCTCCATAATATATATGCTTTGGAACATTGCAGAATATGAAATGCGTGACATTTATATGTATTGAGATGGATATTATATATATATATATATATATATATATATATATGTGTGTCCGCTAGTGGGTTAGGCGATTCCCGGAATAATGTTTATGAATTATGTTAATTCTATATCGCCGGTTGGAGTGTGCGATTCCCGGAATTTGGTTTTGTGCAATTCCCAGAATATTTGTGTTATGTATAACGCCTATTGGAGTGTGTGATTCCCAGAATTTTATAACAGCTCTCTGCTTCTGCCTCTGCCTCTGCTGCTCCTGTCGCTCTGCCTCTACCTCTATTGCTGAGATAATGGTTCTGCCTCTATTATATTCGTTTCCTTTGCCTTCATTTGCTTCTTTGTTGCCTCTTCGCTTCAGCGCTGCCTCCTTTGCTTGAGCGATGCCTCCTTTTCCATCAATGACAATATTTCCAACACCAACTTTCTCTTATTTCCTTGCGTAATCCAAGAGAAATTGAGCTCCTAAATAATAGGGTAATTCCCTATTTCCTTGCTCAAATCCCAAGGAATTGATCACTTTCTTAATTTTCAAGGCTATACACTCAATCGATATACAATTGATGATTATAATGTGTATTTTCCTCCACTACAACTAAGAAATTTAAATTCCATGCATGTATTGTCTATTTTTAGTTGATTGACTAGTTTAACTGAGATATCAGTGAGTTAACAATATTTCTACTACTCAACTGACCTTTAACTGACTAAATTAGTAACTAGAGCTCAGTTAACTAAGTTCAACTGGAAACAATTGAACTAGATTGCTAAATTTTAGCAATCACTACAGGTACAACTCTACTCCAAACTTATAACTTGAATTTACTGACTTAACTAGTATACAAGGCCATGTCACTCTAGCTAACTACAATTCAAGTCATCCTATTGATGTGGAAAATTTGAATTATTTAATTTGACTAAGGCACAAGAAAAATTGAGTCTTTCTTGTTACAATTTCTAACATTCCCTCTTAGCAAGGAAGGGTTTTTGCACCACCCTTATCCCGCACCTATGGAATTCAAATTTTCCTCTTGATAATGTCTTTGTCAATATATCTGCATCATGCTCCTCAGTTGGAATGTACTGTAGCATCATAATTCTCCCGTGTACACAATCCTGCAAGTGACGGTACATGATATCAATGTTCTTGAACTTGTCATGAAATACTAGATTCTGAGAGAGTTTGATACAACTCCGATTATCACAATAAATAATTTTCGGATCCGTATCCTAACTGAAATTACCCACAAGTATTGTTCTCATCCATATGGCCTCACATGTTGCTTGACTTGCAACCATGTATTCAACCTCTGCTAATTTGAGTGTCACAAACCTTTCTTTCCTGCTATACTAGGAAATAGTTGTATACCCAAACTGAAGATAACACCTAAATTAATTTTCATGTCTGATGGAATCCCTTCCCAATATACATCAGTGAAGCCTTGGAGATTCACTCCCTCTGTCCTCTTTTACCATAACCCATAATCGGTTGTGTCTCTAAGCTATCTCAACACATGCTTTGTTGCCTTCCAATACAACTTGGTAGGTTAACCATGGCTTGACTAAGTTGATTAACTACATAGCATATTTTAGACCTTGTGTTCAATAGATACATAAAGGATCCTACAAGTTATTTGAAGATGGTAGCATCTACTACCTCTCCTGAAGAACCATGCTCCTTCCTCCAGTTGTAGCTAGAGGTGTGTCCATAGGCTTACAGTTCTCCATGTAAAATATTTGAAGTATTTCAGAGGAGTACTTCCCCTGACTCACAAACAAATCACCATCGCCCTGGCATACTTCCAACCCAAGAAAGTAATGGATCAATCCCATTTCTTTCATCTTGAATTATCTTGCAAGGTCCTCCTAGTAAGAGTGGATCAACTGCTCATCCCCTATAAGTATCAAGTCGTCAACATACAATACCAAGATAATAAAATTTCCATCTACCACAATATGATAGATATTTACATCTGCTTCACTTTTGGTGAAGCCCAATCCACTAAGATATGTGTCCTTCCAAGTGTACTATGCCCAGGGTGCTTGTTTGAGACCATAAAGGGCTCTCCTAAGTCTGCACACATGTGTATCCCTGTCATATGTCTCAAATCCCTATGGCTGCTCTATGTAAATTTATTCCTCAACAACATAATTGATGAAGGCTACCTTCACATCCATCTCGTGGATATTCCATCCCATCTATGCAACTAATGCTAGAATGATTCTGATCGAGGAATAGCTTGCCACTAGGGAAAATGTTTCCACATAGTCCACTCCCTCTACCTGAGATAATACTTTGGCGACAAATCTGTCCTTGTACTTCTCGATGCTCCCATCAGCTACATGTTGCACTTTGTAGAACCGTCTTGAACCAACCACTGACTTGGTCTCTGGTCTGGCACCACCTCCCATACATTTTTCTTCATGATTGAGTCATACTCCTCCACCATGGCATCAATCCACACTGGTTGAGAAATTGCTTCCTTAAATGAAGAAGGCTCTAAATCAATGAGTTCTGTCATGAGATCCATATACCCAGTTTACCTATCTGGTGATATCCTCTACCTACACTGAGATATAGGATATCCCACATTCTCTCATGCATCATGCACCAATATTTCAACTTCTCCAGTTCTCTTCCTCCCCTCTTTGGAAGATTTTGGTTAAGTGGGTGCCTCCACTCAACCTCCTATCTTCTCCCCCGCTTATGGCTGCTCCACAACATCCTAATGCTATGCCTAAGGCTCCTCCTTTGGTGGGATACTAAACTCTCACTCTAGAGAGAATATCATAGTATTCTCTTCATCAAAATTGACATCTCTCCTCACTATTGTCACACTGAGATAGGGAAAATACACCTAGTAATTATGTGGTGTCTTTGTGTATCCTACAAAGACTCCCATATCAGTTGTAGGCTCAAGTTTCTTCCTTCTATCCTTGGATACATGACAATACACAGTAGCTCAAAAAATTCAAAAATGAGATACATCTAGCTTCCTCCCAGATAAATCTTCTTTGGGTGTGATCAAACCAAGTATTATATGAGGGCTCATGTTCTGTGAATAAATTACGGTGTTGCATGCTTCTACCCATAGATGTGATGGAAACCATTGATCATGCAACATGGATCTTGTTTCTCCCACTGTGCTTATGTTCTTATTTTCTGCCACTCCATTTTGTTGTGGGGTATGGGGTGCTATCATTTCTCTTCTAATACCCTCTTTGGAACAAAATTCCTTGAAGGTGATAGAAACAAATTCTCCTCCATTGTCACTTCTCAGGGTTTTCAATTTCCAACCAATCTCATTTTCAACCATTTATTTGAATTCAACAAATTTTGAGAAAACTTCATCTTTCTTCTGTGTGAAGAAGATCCAACATTTTCTAGAAAAGTCATTAACAAAAATCACATAATACTTGTGTTTACTTGTAAAGGCTATAGAAAATGGTCCACACACGTCATAGTGGACTTGCTCCAATATTTCTCCTTATTTTATCTCTCAGCCTTGGAAGGTGGATTTGACATATTTCCCCAAAGTGAATCCCTTGCATACATCATGTTATTCAAGGGTGCATTTCAGGAGATCAGTGGAAATTTGTTGCATGATTTTTAAGGCTCCATGGTGCAAGTGTCCCATGCGCTTGTGCCATAGTTCTCCAACATCTCAAATATGTGATTTTTTTCCTTGATACTCAGTGCATCGCAAGCTTCCACCTCAATTTTGTAGATATTTTTCACTCTAACTCCAACCTATTTTTCTTTCCCGATAGCTACATGTCTTAGAAAGGCTTTACCTTTACTGAAAATAAAATCATAGCCTCTATCCTCCAATACAACAACAGAGATAAAGTTATTCTTCAGCCCAGGTACATACATGACATATTTCAAATGAAGATGGGAGCTTGAATCCCTCTTAAAGGTTATTATTCCAATTCCTTTGGTACTATACCTCCCATCATCCCAAGTTCTATGTACATATGGAGATCCTTCTCCTCTAGGCTACTGAATAATTCTTGACATCCTGTCATATGGAACAAGGCCACTAAATCTAAGTACCACACACTGCCCATTACAATGTTATCCATGCATGAAATTAGGGTGAAGTCTAATTCTAATTATGAGGCAGTTATTTTACCTCCTACTGCTCCTGAAGGCTTCTTGTTAGCCTTCTTGTGCAAACACTTTTTTGCATAGTGCCAATATTCGTGGCAGTGAAACCATTTTATCTTGCTTAGGTCCTTCTTCTTGCAATTTTTATCACTAGAATATGGCTTGATTTGGGCCTTCTTACTCTTAGATTTTTTTCCCTTCCCAACCAAGGAAAAATTCTCTTCCTCCTTAGCTTTGGATGTTACTCCAACTCTGGTATTCCTTCGAATTTCTTCCTGCACCAAATCAGACCAATTTCTCTCCCAATTTGGTAATTTTTCCCTTCTATTTATAGAGTATTTCAGAAGGCCTAGGAAATCTAGGTTCACTAGCTTAGAAGAGGACAAATTTACTCCTAATCCTCCAAGTTCATCTTGAACCTAAGTGAATTTGGAGAGGTAATGTGGAATGGTTTCATTTTTCTGCAATCAGATGTTTCTGAGCTTGTCCCTCAATGATAATTTCTTGGCATCACTGTTATTTTTTAATAACTCAGTGAGGTTCTTCTACATAGAAAATGGAGTTTCGTTGCCATGTAAATTTGAGACTATGTGATCTCTCAAACCCTCCAAGATGATCCTCTTGGATTTTGCGATATCCATATTCCACTTGGATAATTGTTGTGCATATGATGTTGTTGGTTTTTTAATGTCAGTTTTGGTGTATTCCAACACTACATTGTCATCAAGTACAACTTCCAAGTTCCCTCCAAGGTATACTTCAATCTCAATCCGTTGAAAGAAATTTTCCCACATAGAATAAAATTTCTTTTTTGAATTTGCAAATTGAAATTTCTGAAGGAGAAGATCTATTGACTGATTTCTAGCGTGATTTATGCTCTAATACAAGGTAAAATTAATAGAAATTTTCTACTAGTGATGAAATCGAACTGAAATCAAGAGATTATAAAATTCCTCTATTATTTTGCACAATGGAAATCAAAATTTAGAAACACATGCAATGAAATGCAATAGTTAAAACCACAAGAACACAATGATTTTACAAGGGATCCAAACTAGGAAAAACCCCTCCGCTTCTTTTCATTAATCATATGAGAATGAGAAACTATTACAATGTCATGCTTCGATCCTGAAGCATAGCCTCCCCTGTAAACCTGTTCTCCTGTTGACTATACTGCTATGGCCAACACTTAGCCAATTCAAGGCCCCAACTTCCTCTTATTTCCTTATGCAATCTAGGAGAAATTGAGCTCCTAAATAATAGGGGAATTCCATATTTCCTTATGCAAATCCCAAGGAATTGATCACCTACTTAATTTCCAAGAATGTACACTCAACTAGTAGACAATTGATGATTACAATGTGCTCTTTCCTCCACTCCGGTTAGACAATTCGAATTCCATGCATGTCTAGCCTATTTTTAGTTGATTTACTAGTTTAACTGAGAGATCAATGAGTAAACAAAAGTTTTACTACTCAACTGACATTCAACTGACTCAATTAGTAACTAGAGCTCAAATAATTGAGTTCAACTAAAAAACTAAACTAGATTGCTAAAATTTAGCAATCACTACATGCAAAACTCTACTCTAAGGCTATAACTCGAATTTTCTGACTTAACTAGTAGACAAGGCCATGTCACTCTAGCTAACTACAATCCAAGTCATCCTACTGATGTGGAAATTTTGAATTACTCAATTTGACTAAGGCACAAATCAAATTGAGCCTTTCTTGCTACAATTTCTAACAAAATTAGAGATATTAAAAAAATTGATAATTTTTTATAATAGAGAAAAATTATATAATTATTTTTTATGAACCATCAATGGAGTTTTTACTTGTGGGGGTCTTATTCAAAATATATATACATAAACCATCTATGATAGTCCTTCAGTTTTGCAATGAACCTCATTTTTTCTTTTGTTGAGATGATAAAAAGCAAACTACTCTCCCTCAATGATTAAACTTAATCTCATTTTTCTTTTGTTGAGATAATAAAAAGCAAACTAACATCTATAAAAATGTATTTTTCTTTCAACTCAAATGAAATATAATATATTTTTAAGGAAAATAATTAAACATGATGTAAAAGTATATTCTTTATAATAATTAATCTATCACTTAATAATTTCTAGAGAAGAAATGTGCGTTTCTTACTTTATTCAATTTATTGGTTTATAACAAAATTTCAATATATGTGAGAGGAAAACTCAACCATGGCTTATTTTACCAACTAGATTAATTGTATTAGTTAGAGAAGTAGAAATTATCTACTCACAGTGAATGTCATGGATTGATAAGTAAATGCATATGCCTTAACAAATAGTTAGTAGTCAGTCATGTCAATTGTTTCTCCAAACATTCCAGCCTCATTTTATATAACAAAACAACAATATTTGAACCAATAGAGAAATAGAAATTATCTTCTCACAGTGAATTTCATGGATTGATAAGTAAATGCATATGTCTTACCAAATAGTTAGTAGTCCGTCATGTCAATTGTTTCTCCAAACTCTCCATCCTCATTTTATATGATAAAACAACAATATTTGAACCAAGGGAGGATTTTTATGGCCTAATTGAGATGTGTCATGTCCATAATGCATATTGGCTCAAAAAAATAATTAAAATAAAATGAAAATAAATATCATGTGCACATGAGGTTATATGTGTGTGTGTGTGAAGTTCATTTTGTAATTAGATATTTGTAACAAACCTGGTGAAAATTCCATGTAATAAAAGTTAATAAAGGCAAAAATAATAGCCACGGTTGATGGGACACTTAATCCAAGTTGAATGTTGGGTAAAACATCCTAGTGGATGCTCATTTCAGTTAATATGGCTAAGGAAAATTTCAAAGGAAATGGAAAAGGCTTTAGAAAGACAAATAACATTTTTGGCACATTTATTTATGAAAATA
Organism: Pinus albicaulis; assembly: GCA_034641835.2. Classification (NCBI taxonomy): domain Eukaryota; kingdom Viridiplantae; phylum Streptophyta; class Pinopsida; order Pinales; family Pinaceae; genus Pinus; species Pinus albicaulis. The sequence goes on from CM076577.1 coordinate 106,682,153, forward strand.
ATAGAAATTAGGAGAAAATGGAGGTGAAAGGTCACATGTTGCATGTGAGGAGGAAAATGAAGGAAAATAATGGAAAATGAAGAAAATATAGGCCTCATCAATAAAAATTATTTTGGGGATCAGTTGGTACCTTTTGCCAGTTAAGTTTTGGAGCTCTCTCTCTCTCTCTCTCTCTCTTGGACACTTAGAGTTTTCTTGGAGCACTTTGGTATTGGATCAAGAAAGGAAAAGAAGGAAAGAGGAAGGAAGAGCAGGATCAAAAAACTACAATAGGATTCTTTGTAGGTATCAATTTGAATTTATGTTTTCCTTGCTATATTTTGCATGCATGGTATTGCATGTGGTTCTTTTTAGTCATTTCATGGGTTTTTATAAGTATGACAATGTTTTTAGCCTAGCCTTGCCATTTCTAGATATCCATGGTGTGATGGATTTCTCATGTTTTGGTTGAGATGGATTCAAATCTGAGTGACGTGGATCTCCAAAATGATATAACACATGGCCTAGTAACCCCTAAAATGGATAGTGTGTGTTAGGTCCCTATATCACTAGTATAGTCCCTTATTATTGTTAGTGTAAACCCCTTATTGTTATTATTGTACCCTTGTAACCCCCATTTTGTTATTATTGTGCCCTTAAATTATTATTGTTAGGTCGGCTAGGATTACATTGTGGCCCACTAGGATTACATTATGCCCCCATGGACTCCTATATATAGAAAGGAGGTTTTGTAAATTGTATCATCCAAGAATTGTTCATTCATGTAATGTATTGGAGGTTTCCCCCTCGAAGTGGGTTATTTCTAAGGCGTTGATATCTCATTTCTTCTATTTTTGGAGTTGGTTACACAACATTTGGTATCCGAGCTTTGGATTCTAGGGTTTCGCTGCTCCAAACAGGTCATCGTGGCATTTTCGCTATAACTTTTTTCCTACGAAGTTTCAGAAGCTGAAATTTTTAGGGTGCGAAGAAAAAATCCTGAGGAAGCTTGTATAAAAATTTCAGAGTTTGGTTCGCAATAATTTCGGAGATATGATCTGTGGAAGTTAGGTATTTTTTCAGGCTCCTAAACAGGTCATCGTGGAATTTGCGCTATAAATTGTTTTCTACGAAGGTTCAGAATCTGAAATTCATATGGTGCGAAGCTGAAATCCTGAGGAAATTCATCAAAAAATTTCAGAGCTTGGTTCGCAATATTTTTGGAGATATGATCTGTGGAAGGTAGTGCTTTGTCAGGCTCCTGAATTTCATCTCAAAGAGGTGATCGTGGGAAAATTTCAATAAATCTCTCTCTGAAGATTGGATTGGAGTGCCGTCAAAATTGGTCACAAGTACACGGCCTGTAGTTTCTTTTCTATCATTTTCAGAGACAAAGGACAAAGCAGTGACACGTGGCAAGTCGTACAAGTTCGCTCTACTGAACCAGTCCAGAATTAGGTCATTGTGGGAGATTGGACACAACTTTGTCTTGGAGAATCAAAATCAGGTCAGACCTGTGGCATTTGAAAGAAGCTTCAGAGGGCTACTACAGGGCTGAATTTTAGATATCGAATATTTTCAATTACAGAGATAATTCAATTTCAATATCGAGCTCCTCAAAGCTAGTAAAAGGTGTGTATTTTTTTTTTCCGAATTGCATAAGTCTTGTTTGAAGAATCAAGTTGAATTGATTCCAAGGGCATCTTGTAGAATATATATCAATATTGGATTCTAAAATGGCCCCAAAAAATAATTCAACACCCATTAAGCCTTCAGAAGGCTCTACTATGACTCATGAAGATGAAGAATTGCAACATGATCTATCAAAATTACAAGAGCAAGTGCAACAAATTTCACTTTCGCAAAGAGCAACAAAAAATGAAATGGAAGTTTTGAAGAAAGGCGTGGAAGTGAAGATGGACGGTTTGAAGAAAGGCATGGAAGCTAAGATGGATGGCATGGAAGTGGGCATCGAAGCTAAGATGGATGACATGAAAGACAACATGGAAAACATGAAGAATGATCTAAAAGCATACATGGAAGGCTTGATGACAAGCTTAAAACAATAAATGATTCCTAATGGTGGAAATATAGTAGAAGAACCTCATGATGAGAACAAAATAAATGTTAATCGTGATTTCATAAACTCTAATGTTGGCGGGAAGAACCACCATATTCCAAAAATGGATATGAGGAATTTTGATGGAAAGGATCTTGTAACATGGATACTACAGATGGAGCAATATTTTGATCTCCATAATGTGCAAAACACACAAAAGGTACGCATTGCAACTTTACATTTAGAACAAAATACATTTGTATGGTATCGATGTCTTTGCTCCCATAAAAAAATTGTCACTTGGTCAATTTTTACGGAGGAAATGATAGCACATTATGAGGATACAAAGAGCAACACCTTCTTTAGCCAATTGATAAATCTCAAACAAAAGGGTTTAGTGGGGCAGCACATTGAGGACTTCCAAAAATTGAATATAAGGGTAACTCATATTCCAGAGGAACACAGGATTGATCTCTTCATAGGCACTTTAAAGGATAACATCCAACATGAAGTTCGCGTTTTGGAACCTGATTCATTGGAGAAGGCATTCAGGTTGGCAAGAAAAGTTTAATGTAAAATTATGGCGACAAGGAAGCCTACCACTCAATTCTATAAAGAAGGAAGTGTTACTACGTCTATATTTCCACAACCTATAAGGTTGACACCACAAAAATTGGAAGAAAAAAGAGCAAAAGGGCTTTGCTACAGTTGTGATAGCAAATACACTAAAGGTCATAAGTGTGCTGAGAAGAAATTATTTTACATAGATTGTGAAGAAGAAGAAGAAAATGAACAAGAAGAGGATATACACCAGAAACCACCCTTAGAAGAGGAAGAAATGAATCCGACCATATCGTGTAATGCACTGGCAGGAATTACCACTCCTCAAACTCTCAAGATAGAAGGACATATAAAGAAGAAAAGGGTAATAGTGTTGATTGATTCAGGTAGCACCCATAATTTTATTCATTAGAAGGTAGCCAAGGAATTAAATTGTTTCCTATACCCAGCACCAGAATGTCAAGTGATGGTTGCAAATGGAGGAACTATAAATTGCTCGGGAAAATGCCATAATATCAAGCTAACCATGGGGGAATATGTATTGACTAGTCCAATGCTTTCCATTCCTATGGGAGGTGCTGATGTTGTACTAGGAGTACAATGGTTACAATCTTTGGGGACGGTAGCTTTTAATTTTCAAGAACTTTCCTTGAAATTTTTTTCAGAAGGAAAGGAAGTTGAATTACGGGGTATTGCGGGGAAGCCAGGAAGGATAATAAGCTCTAATGTCATGACAAAGCTTCTAAAGAAAGAACAGCGAGGCGTAATTGCACAATTATGCTCACTAGAAGTTCCAACATCACAATCATCTATTTCTGCAGATCTCCAACAAGTCTTGGACAATCATTCCAAGGTGTTTGAAACTCCCAAAGGACTCCCACCTATTCGTGATCATGATCATGCTATTCATTTGATTCCAGGAAGTGTTCCTCCAAACATCAGGCCTTATAGATATCCTTACTTCCACAAGAGCGAAATTGAACGTATGATTGCAAAAATGTTAGAGGCGGGTATAATTCAACCCAGTCAAAGTTCTTTCTCTGCTCCTGTAGTATTGGTACACAAGAAGGATGGATCATGGCGAATGTGTCCAGATTATAGGGAGCTCAATAAGCTCACCATTAAAGACAAATTTCCCATTCCCGTGATTGATGAATTATTGGATGAATTACATGGAGCAATTTATTTTACCAAGTTGGATCTTCGTTCAGGATATCATCAAATTAGAATGAAGACTGAAGATATTCCAAAAACAGCATTTCGAACTCATGAGGGTCATTATGAATTTTCGGTCATGCCTTTTGGCCTTACCAATGCACCTTCTACATTTCAAGGGTTGATGAATTCCATTTTCAAACCCTTCCTTAGAAAATTTGTGCTAGTATTTTTTGATGGTATACTAATCTACAGCAGGTCTTGGAAGGATCATGTTGAACATGTTGACAGGGTGCTCAAACTATTGCAGGAGAAACAATTATATGCAAAAAAGTCCAAATGTTTCTTTGGAGTACAAGAGGTGGAATATCTGGGTCATATTGTATCTCACGAGGTTGTTAAAGTGGACCCTAACAAAATTAAAGCCATTAAGGAATGGAAAGTTCCCACAACCATAAAGCAGTTGCGAGGATTTCTCGGGTTAACAGGGTATTATCGCAAGTTTGCTAAGAATTATGGGAGAATAGCAGCACCTCTAACAACATTATTGAAGAAAGATGCATTTTCATGGACTCCTGAAGCAACTAAGGCCTTTGAACGCCTTAAAGAGGCAATGTGCCTAGCACCGGTCTTAGCTACACCAGACTTCACAAAAACCTTTATTGTGGAATGTGATGCCTCAGGAAATGGAATTGGTGCAGTTTTAATGCAGGAAGGAAGACCCATTGCTTTTGAAAGTCGTCCAATCAAAGGAAAGTATTTACAGAAACCTATTTATGAGAAGTAAATGTTAGCAATACTACATGCACTAAAGAAATGGCGAACTTACCTAATGGGAAGACACTTCAAGGTGAAAACTGATCATGATAGTCTTAAACACTTTTTGGAACAAAGACTATCGTCAGAAGAACAAAAAAATGGGTCACAAAGATGTTGGGTTATGACTTTGAAATAATCTACAAAAAGGAAAGCTGAATGTTGTTGCAGATGCACTCTCAAGAAAGAATGAAGAGGTGGAAGCATTGCTTTGTGCCATTTCTATTATCCAACCAGATTGGATAACTGAAGGAAGAGATGAATGGAAGAAGGACAAAGATGTATGGACACTCATTCAAAAGTTGCAGCAAGATCCTAGTACATCTGATACATTTAGTTGGAAAAATGATTCCTTATGGTACAAAGATCGCTTATATCTTTGTAAGAATTCCCAATTAAAACAAAAAAATCTTTTGGAATTGCACACTTCTCCTTTAGGAGGACACTCAGGATTTTTAAAAACTTACCACAGGGTGAAGAAAGAATTTTTTTGGGATGGCCTTAAATCTGATATTCGAAAGTTTGTGGCGGAATGTTTGGTTTGCCAGCAGAATAAAGTGGAAATAATTAAGACCCTAGGACTTCTACAACCTTTATCCATTCCAAGTCAACGTTGGGAGGAGATTTCAATGGATTTTATCACAGGTTTACCTAAGTCCTAAGGAAAGAGTGTCATCATGGTGGTAGTTGATAGACTTACCAAGTATGCACACTTTTGTGCATTATCTCATCCATTTAAAGCAAGTACAACTGCTACTACATTTATGGACACAATTCAAAAGCTACATGGAAACCCAAGGGTTATTGTGAGCGACAGAGATCCCATTTTTACTGGAAATTTTTGGACGGAGTTATTTTCTTGCTTGGGTACTCAATTAGCTCATAGCTCATCTTATCATCCTCAATCTGATGGTCAAACTGAGATAGTAAATAAATGTTTGGAAGGATATCTTCGTTGTTTTGTATCTGATAAACAAACACAATGGGTCAAGTGGTTACCTCTTGCTGAATGGTGGTATAACACTTCCTTCCATACTGCAGCAAAAATGACCTCATTTATGGCACTTTATGGATATCATCCGCCATCCATCATATCATATTTAAGAGAAAATTCGAAGGTTCAAGCAGTGGAAGATCACATCGAGCATCAGCAAGAAGTTCTCCAACTCTTAAAGGATAACCTGAATTTGGCACAAAATCGAATGAAACAACGGGCATATCAACATCGCAGCGAGAGAAGTTTTGATGTAGGAGATTGGGCATTTTTACGGCTACAACCATATAAACAAATGTCCCTCAAGCAAGCTAAGAAGGATAATAAATTATCGCCAAAGTACTATGGTCCTTACAAGGTGTTGCAAAAGATTGGTACTATGGCATACAAATTGGAGCTTCCCGCTTCTTCGCGAGTACATCCAGTTTTCCATGTTTCATGCTTAAAGAAGGTTATAGGTGAAAATCTTCCAGTTCAAACAGTATTGCCAGAACTTGATGGGGAAGGGAAAATCATATTGGAACCTGAAGCAGTCATGGAAAAAAGAACTCGACAACCACGGAATCGATCAATTTCAGAGTATCTCATCAAGTGGAAGAACTTACCCACTGAAGATTCTACATGGGAGGATGAGAATTTTATACAGAAGCACCCAGAGCTACTCAAGCATTCAGGACAACACTTTTTTTGAAGGAGAGGGGCATGTTAGGTCCCTATATCACTAGTATAGTCCCTTGTTATTGTTAGTGTAAACCCCTTATTGTTATTATTGTACCCTTGTAACCCCCATTTTGTTATTATTGTGCCCTTAAATTATTACTGTTAGGTCAGCTAGGATTACATTGTGGCCCACTAGGATTACATTATGGCCCCATGGACTCGTATACATAGAAAGGAGGTTTTGTGAATTGTATCATCCAAGAATTGTTCATTTATGTAATGTATTGGAGGTTGCCCCCTCGAAGTGGCTCATTTATAAGGCGTTTATATCTCTTTTCTTCTCTTTTTGGAGTTGGTTACACAACAGTGTGTTTCCTCGGTGGGCCTAGGAATCCTTGATTGGTGAATGGTAGGGCATATAGTAAATCCTAGAGGAGGTTTTCTCTCCATCAGGCATAGGAATCCCAGGTTGGGGTATATGGTAAAGCCTAGAGGGTGTGTCTCAATTTAGGGCCTAGTAATCACTGAATTGTACTGTGGACTGCGGTAAAGCCTAAGAGACTAGGAGACATGAAAATTCCTCACAGCGTAGGTGGAGAAATCTAGTGGCATCCATGCTTTTTTTTCCTAGTGATCAGGAGGAGATCATGGTAAAGCTTGTATGTCATGTTTATTGTATTGGCCTAGTGATCCCATGTGGATTACGATAAAGCCTAATTTATATTGATGAGGATGAAGTGGTTTAGCCTCGGGTTTCCCTGGTTGGTTCTTTTAGTTTGAGTCCCACATTCATACTTGGAATATGGCACAGGGGTGATTAGCTGAAGAGAGATTTGGATTAGCCAATCTATGGTCGAGTGGAATGTGGAAGTCCCATCTCAGGTTGGTTTTTTCCTTCATCAATAAGAGGTTATCTCCTTGCAGTTTTATGTGTAAATGTATTGGCTTATATGTCGATTATGCGGTTGATGTATCCTCTGTATTTATGTTTTTATTATGTTGGTTATAAGCATGTATTATAATAGTGATGATGTATGGCTCTCCTCATGTTTTTATTTGTAAATGAATAAACAATGTATCTATGACCTAATATATGACAATGCAGCTAATGATGCAAGGGAACAATCCTTCTTGGTAATTCTTAGATAAGTATGAGACTCATATGCTCAGATCTGTTGCTTACACATGTATATTACATATTCGTGATATGTTTTACAAAGTGTATGTAATGGCTAGTAGGGTTCAAGTCTAGGCCCTATCATGGTTTTTGCAAATACATCATTGTTTTGTTGTTATATTTCATTTCTGAACTTGTCATTGAGTTCTAGGCAATGACTTGGACTCTAGGCTTGAAATCTCACGGACGTAGGCATAGGTTTGGAAAATTTAGTCCCTGGATGCATGCATGCCTATATCATGGAAGCGCCAAGATCCTCTCAGACACACCCATGCCTATATTGTAGGAGTGTCTGGGGGTTAAGTGGGTCAAAAATTCAGTGGGACTGAGGGGATAGTTACCTGAGTGGCTGGGATGGTTCCTGGGAGTTTTTTTGTTGATTTGGAAGGTATATATGATGTGTTTCCATCAGTTCCACTTCCTTAAGATCACCTAGGAGGTTGAATATGATCATAGTAGCCTCTGATCACATATTTACCCCAGTTGGCTGATTATTTGGGTAGAAATGGGAGGAGGGTGTTACAGAGTGGTATCAGAGCATGGTTCACCCCTTGGAATGGATGGGTGGTGTTTGTTTGGTCATTCATTCATGTCTGTTGCACGTATGTTAAGCATCCTTGTGGTCTATATTCTTGTTGCAAATGCATGGTATCGATCATGGTTCTAGTGATGTCATAATGTGAAAGAGGATGATTTTGTTGTGAAATGTGTTGTCATGAGTGTAGGATTGGCTATGCATTGTTAAGTGCGTCAGTGTTTACATGTTAACAATGTACATTGGTATGGTTGTTGTTGTTATGCATGAGGTCATGGTATGTGTAGTTGATATGGTCATGCATTGATGACTAGACTCTAGCTAGAATGATGTTATGTGTTGGTACACTTAGTTGTTATATGTCTATATGTTGTTATGATTATGTTGATTTGGATGATCTTGCAGATGAGGTGTCCTCCCCGAATCATACTAAGGTATGTTGGTTTATTATGATTTGGTTTAGTTGACATATTGTGCCTTGCAAGAAAGTGATCAAAATGAATAGCAAGATGATAGACTATAAAGACTCTCCCTATGAATCATATCAGCAGCGTGGTGAGTACTCTTCTGATTTGGCAGACACATTAATAATCTTGGACGAAGAAATAAGGAGTTGTAAGGAAGACAATGACATGATCATGCATGAATGAGTGAAACAAGAAATTTTTAACGCAATTCTTCTTCAAAGCTTGTCAAAATTGTAGTGGAAAGAACCACTTCGAATCAACCATGGACAAGAGGATAGAACAAATGTGGCATATGGAAGTAGGTCTCCTGGTAGATCAAGTTGGATAGAGCTAACACAGTGAGAGATGGCAGGTTGTTGGACACTCCGAATAGGAGGGGTGATGAGTCCATGTACTACTCTAGTTCTGGTTCGGATAGACATCATGATCGTGATCGTTATCATCCTTACAAGAGGAGTGATATGGGATACTTTCCAGATGAATGTAAGAAATCAAAGGCAGCTACTTTTGATGGAGACTTGAAGAAACCATAAGATGTGGAGGCTTTGATACTTGGGATGAACAAATTATTTGAGTTGCATGGGTACACAGAAAACATGAAGGCTAGAATTTCTATCTTCAACTTGAAAGTTAAAGCATACATTTGGTGGGAAGATGTGGAGTGGGTCAGAAACATCAGCCAAGGGACTTAATTTGGCATGAGTTCAAGAGGATTTTCAAGAAGAAGTACTAATTGTTATAAAGGTACTACGACTGTAAGGCTAAAGAATTCTAAGAGCTAAATATGGGATAAATTACAGATGAATACACGACTAAATTCCTTGAGATATTGAGGTATGTAACCAATATTGAATATGAGAAGTCCAAAGTTCAACAATTTGTCAGTGGTTTTCCATTAGCATTTAGACATAAAATTGAGTATGATAAGCCTCGATCACTTGAGGAAGCCATTGGGAAGTTGAAGCATTGTTATGAACAGTCAAAGCATAAGAATGAATCTCAACAAGGGGGGAAAGGGAAGAACCAAGGTAAAGGTAAATGAAATCATAAGAGAGCAAGGCCTTATAATTCATAAGAGAAAGATAATGTGGCACTGCAAAAGAAGCCCAATGTAGCTAGACAGGGACATGGATCACAACAACAACATAAAGGTGATGGTACTAGATGGCTGGAGTGTTGGACATGCGATAAGGAACACCTTAAGAGAGATTGTCCACATCATCAGGGTGGTAGGCCTCAGATATATAGTGCACAAGAGGCACACACTGTTGGGGATGTTGGGCAGAGCATTCTCGTTTTTACGCAGTTGCGGACAACAGGCAGGAAGATCACCGTGAATCTATCATTGAGATGGACAGTAAGCTTTTTGATCAATTTATTTCTATTTTAATTGACCTTGGAAATAATTATAACTATGTTAGTTCTAACTTCATGGATAAGTATGGTTTGAATAAGGGAATGTATGTAGAATATTGGTTAGTGCAGTTGGCTACAGGTACAAAGAAAAGAGTTCACCATTGGACAAGAGCTTGTGCATTTGAGTTAAATGGTATGCCTGCAACAACGCATTTGAACATATTTCCATTAGGCTCATACATTATGTTATTGGGTATGGACTGAATATACCTTCACAGGACCAAAGTGGATTGTTATGACAAAGCCATTGAGTGCTTGGATGAAAATGGGGAACCAATAGTCTTATAGGGAAAGAAGAAAGTCACGTCAGTTAGGATGGTGACAGTTATGCAAGTCAAGCGTAGTCACAGGAAAGGGTGTGTGTTTTTCACAATACATATTTCTAGTGAAAAAGGTAAGGAAGTTGAGGATGCAACTGTTTTGAGAAGGTACCCAGTTCTACAACATTTTTAGGATGTATTTCCTGCATATATTTCATAGTTGCCACCTCACAGGGAGGTAGACTTTTCAATTGAGTTGGTACCAGGGGCAACTCCAACATCAAAATCACCTTATAGGATGAGCACACCCGAGTTGGTAGAATTAAATTTTCAGTTGAAAGAGATGCTTGATAAAGTATACATTAGGCCAAGTGTATCACCATGGGGTGTACCAGTACTGTTTGTGAAGAAGAAGGATGGTACTCTTAGATTGTGCATGACTACAAACAGTTGAACAAAGTAACCATCAAGAACAGGTATTCATTGTCGAGGATTGATGATTGTTTGATCACTTTAAGGGAGCAACAATGTTCTCTAAGATCGACTTGAGATTGGGATACCGTCAGGTACAAATAAAATAAGATTTCATCTACAAGACTGCATTCAGGACCAGGTATGGGCATTAAGATTTTTTTGTAGTTCCATTTGGTTTGAATAATTCTCCAACTACAATTATGTGTTTGATGAACAGTTTGTTGCATCCTTATTTGGACAAATTTGTTATTGTGTTCATTGATTAGATATTGGTATATTCTAAAAATGAGGAAGAGCATGTCAAGCATTTGGTATCATTGTTGAGATTGTTGAGAGAGAATCAATTATATGTTAAGCTCAACAAATGCAGTTTCTTCTGGACTGAGGTACATTACTTGGGACATGTTGTTTCCAAGGAGGGAATTTCGGTAGATCCATAAAATATAAGGGTTGTCATGGAGTGGGCAGCTCCTAGAAATGTAGATGAGGTGAGATCCTTCATGGGGTTGGCAGGTTATTACAGGATGTTTATTATCTTATTACATCACTTTAGGGGAAAGGTAAGAAGTATGAATAGATAGAGGAGTGTGAGGCCAGTTTTCAGTAGCTTAAGAAGTTGTTGACACATTCTCTATTGTTAAAGATTTCAAATCCAGACAAAGAGTTTGCAGTATGTACAAATGTGTACAAGAGAGGACTGGGTGGGGTCCTTATGTAGGATGGACAAGTGGTATAATGTGAGTCACAAAAACTAAACGAGGATGAGCAGAACCACCCAACACATGATCTTGAGCTAGCAACGATCATACATGAATTGAATATGTGGAGGCATTATATTCTTGGCAGGAGGTTAGTACTGATAAGTGATCAAATTTGGTTGAGATACTTATTTGACCAGCCAAATCTGAATGCCAGGCAAGCTAGATGGTTGGCCATAATCAATGAGTTTGACTTCGATATCAAGTACATCAAGGGAAAGGAGAACAGGTCGTAGATGCTTAGTAGGTGGGTATAGGTAAATCACATAACAACTACGAGCTCCTATGAGATAGATTTACAGGATAGGCTCTTATAGGAAGGTCGGCAGGATGACAAGTATACACTAGTACAAAATGGCTAATTAGTTAATAAAAAAATGACTAAAATTTGCATATAAACGACTATTTTTCAGTCGGTGACCAATAGTAGCTAATTTACAGTATCTTATAACGCGACCAACTTTTGGTCGTTTTTAGCTTAGTCATTAATTGGTTATCTCAATTTTGTTGTCTAGTTGTATATTTGGTCATTATAATCGAGTCACCCAGGATATTAGAATACATTGACTGAAGTGAAGAGGTTCTATTATTGGCCGAATATGAAGAATGATGTGGCATAGTTTGTAGTTGGGTGTTTGGATTGTCAAATGGTTAAGGGAGAATGTAGGCATCCAGGTGGAATGATACAACTGATTACGATTCCAGAGTGGAAATGGGAGGTAATTTCCATATCATAGGTTTTCCCAAGACAACTAGACAACATGATTCCATCATGATTGTTGTGGATAGGTTGAAAAGGTTGCACACTTCATTCCAGTGAAGACTACATATTCCGCTAGCAATGTGGCACAGTTGTTCATCAGAGATGTGATCAGATTTCATGGTGTTCCAAAGAATATTGTGTCATACAGGTATCAAAAGTTCACTTCCAAGTTTTGAAGAAATTTGTTTGCAGGTTTGGGCACCGATCTGGCCTTAAGCACAACTTATCACTCGCAAACATATGGAAAAACTAAGATGGTCAATAGGATATTAGAGGATGTATGTGATGCATCAACAGTAAAAGTGGGAAGAGTATCTTCCACTGGTAGAGTTCGCCTACAACAACGGGTACCGAGAATCATTGAGAATGAGTCCATTTGAGGCATTGTATGGGCGGAGTTGCAACAACCCCATTAGTTGGAGTGATCTGTTTAACTGGGTATTGATTGGACCAGACATGTTGACAAAAATGGAACAGGAAATGCAGGTAATCAAGAAGAATTTTAAAGCAACGCAGGATAGGAAGAAGAGTTATGCAAACTGGAATAGGTTGTTTAAGGAGTTTCAGGTTGGGGAACAGGTGTACTTGTGCATCAATCCCAAGAAGATATCCTTCCATATTAGATCATGTGCCAAGCTAGCACCCAGGTTTTTTGGACCTTTCAGGTTTATTGAGAGGATCAAACCAGTAGCCTATTGACTTTCACTACCTTCCACAATGAAAGTGCATGATGTTTTTCATATATCATTGCTTAAGAAGTATGTCAAAAATGTTGATCATGTGATTGATTGGTACGTATTGCAGGTGGATCCAAATGGATAATTCTAGTCAGAGCCTCAGTGTATGTTGCAGAAAAAGGTGCTCATGCTCCATAATCAAGCAATAGAGAAATTTAAAGTGAAATGGAAGCACTTTGGGCCCGATGAAGCTACATGGGAGATGGAGGATCAGATACGGGCTATGTATCCTTGCTTGATTGTTGGTTGAGGAAAAAAATTTTGGTATGATGTTTGGTATATGTTTTAGCGTATGTTTTGGTGTGATGTATTGATATATATACATATGTATATAGGTGTAAATACTTCCATGAGCTATGTTATAAAGATCCAACAAGTAGTATGGGTATCATGTCATTATAATTGTCATGTTGGTTTTCTTTTCAATAAGGTGTTAATTGTAAATACTACATTGAGCTACGTTATAAAGCTCCATGGGAAGTATGTTTTCTTTTCAGCAGTTTTGCTGAGGTATATGTGTGGTTGAACATCGAGGATGGTGTCCCCTAAGGGGGATGGTTTTGTAATAACCCTGGTGAAAATTCCATGTAATAAAAGTTAATAAAGGCAAAAATAATAACCACGATTGATGGGACACTTATTCCAACCTGAATGTTGGGAAAAACATCCTAGTGGATGTTCATTTTGGTTAATATGGCTAAGGAAATTGACAAAGGCAATGGCAAAGGCTTTGGAAAATAAAACAGAATTTTTGGCACATTTATTTATAAAAATAATGGAAATTAGGAGAAAAGGTAGGTGAAAGGTCACAGGTTGCATGTGAGGAGGAAAATGAAGGAAAATAATGGAAAGTGAAGAAAATAGAGGCCTCATCAATCAAAAGGCTTCTGAGAATCAGTTGGTACCTTTTGGCAATTCAGTTTTGGAGATCTCTCATTGCTCTCTCTCTCTCTCTCACTCTTAGACACTTAGATTTTTCTTGGAGCACTTTGGTATTGAATCAAGAAAGGAAAAGAAGGCAAGAGGAAGGAAGAAGCAAGGAAGGAAGAGTAGGATCAAGTAGCTACACTGGGATTCTTTGCGAGTGTTGATTTGTATGAGTGTTTTCCTTGAATATTTGGCATGCATCGTATTTCATGTGGTTATTTGTTGTCATGGAATGGGTTTGGCCAGGTGTGACAATTTTTTCAGCCTAACCTTGACATTTCCGGATAGCCATGGTGTGATGGAGTTCTCATGTTTTGTTGGAGATATATTTCTAGATGGTTCGAAATTGAGTGAGGTGGATCTCCGAAATGATTTAACACATGGCCTAGTAACCCCTGAACTAGACTATGGGTTGTGGTAAATTTGGACAACATGTTTCCTCGGTGGGCCTAGGAATTCTCGACCGTTGAATGGATATATACAGTAAATACTAGAGGTGTTTTTATCTCCATTAGGCCTAGGAACCTTAGGTTTGGATATACAGTAAAGCCTGGAGAGTGTGTCTCGGTTTAGGGCCTATTAATCCCTAGATCAGATTGTGGATTGGGGTAAATCCTGAGAGACTAGGAGACAAGAAAATTCCTCACGGTGTAGGTGGAGAAATCCAGTGGCATCCATGCTTGTTTTGGCCTAGTGATCGGGTGGAGATCACGGTAAATAATGTATGACATGTTTATTGTTCTAACCTAGTGATTTGATGTGGATTATGATAAAGCCTGATTTCTATTGATGAGGGTGAGGTGGTTTAGCCTCAGGATGCCCTAGTTGGTTCTTTCAGCTTGAGTCCCACATTCATACTTGGAATATGGCATGGGGGTGATAGGCAGAAGAGAGATTTGGCTCAGCCAATCTATGATCGAGTGGAACGTGGAAGTCCCGTCTAGGGTTGGTTTTTTCATTCATCAATAAGAGGTTCTCTCCTTGACATTTTATGTGTAAATGTATTGGTTTACATGTGGATTCTATGGCTGATGTATCCTTGGTATTTTTGTTGTTATTATGTTGGTTATAAGTATGTATTATGACAATGATGATGTACGACTCTCCTCATGTTTTTATTTGTAAATGAAGAACCAATGTATCTATGACCTAATAGATGACAATGCATCTAATGATGTAAGGGAACAATGCTTCTTAGCGATTCTAAGATAAGTATGAGACCCATATTCTCAAATATGTAGTTTACACCTGTAGATTACATATTTCTGATATTTTTGATGAAATGTATGCCATGGTTAGTAGGGATCGAGTCTAGGCCTTATCATGGTTTTTGCAAATACATCATTATTTCGTTGTTTTATTTCATTTTTTGGACACCTAATCCGCCAAGGGTTTAGGAATGGGAGTTGAACAGACAAGGGGAGTCCAAGAGACCTCGGAAGATGAATCCAAGAGTCACACCAATGTAATATAAATGTATATTATTATGAATAATAAGACATTCAATGTTTATTCTATTTGGCTGTCCATTGTTTTGGTGTATGCTTGCATGGTATCAGAGTGTTGGCCGGGCCCGGGCATTTTCATATTTTGTCAGCTTGCATCCTTTCTAGAACTTTAACACTATTTCTTTGTTTGGCCTGTCAGCTATATCCACTCCACCTAGGCGCTCTTTTTATTCTTCACACCAAAAATGCATTCCACCAACTCCTACTATTATCTGCCATTATCCTTTGTCCTTTGTCCCTTTGTATCAATTCTTAAAGAATTAGATTGGACCGTCATAAAACTCCTGCTCTACGAAGGTTAAACATTCTCTCTGGTTCATATGCATTAAAGTGAGAAACCTATGGTTCATTCTGTGTGTTGAACATTTCGTATGGATATTTTGTGCTTTGTATGGATATGACAACGTATGCACTAATGACTTCTATACGTGGGTTTGTTGAAGCATTGCGTTGGTAACTCCTACATATGGTGTTGATGCATTACGATTGATTTCTGTTATGTTGCATTGAAACTTGGCATGTATTGAGCCTTGTTACATATTCGTTGAGCCGATATTGAAGAACGGAAAGAGTAGCCTCGTCTTGTTTGTAGATATGGTTGTAGTGGCCAAGAAGTTCCTAAAAGGAAATCATATCGATGGTCATTTACTCCATGGATTCTACTTGTCGATTTTTTAATTGTAAACGACGATTCAATCCCTCCGGGGATGAATTTAATGATGAACCGAGTGGAATTGGAGGCTATTTCATGGAAGCCTTGATATCATTTCACATTGATTGGAGATGATCGCAGAAGCTTCGGTTATGTTAACTTATTCGGTGATTATCAGTTGGTCAATTATGTTCATATTATTTATAAAAATTGGTGGACTGGTTTGTTAGATTGGCTCATTGCCTACAATGACAAGCATGTCTCCACTTACCCTTCTAATGAAGGGCAAGTGAAGTGTGACAATTATTTTGAGGAGGAACAAACTTTAGAGGAATGTGACTAGAATTAGAAACACTAGCTACACCAACAAGTTTCGAAGAAATACCCTTTGGAAAGAGATACATATATTATATGAATAGGAGGAAAAGTATCATGTGCAAAGTATTTACTAATGTTAAATATGAAAAACAAGAAAAAGTTTGTGGACACTGAGAAAAACGTTTCCTGATTGAAATCATTGGATTGGGTTTTTATGTTTGCAATATTTTCCTATATCCATCATTCAGTTCTCTGCACATGTCCTAGTAGTGTTTTCTATATAAGAAAAAGTACTCAAAAATGTACTCTAACAGGTTCAGACCTCCCACAACATACACTCCTTTCCCTAACTCCCAACTATGCTCCTCCACAAACCGCCCTTCGTGGGCCAATTACCTCTTGCTCATACCATTGCGTTGTTCTCCCTTGCAGTGATACTGCTTTCCATACCACTCCTCTGCCATATAAATAGATATTAAAAACGTTTTCATATATACGTTGTCATAATCCATGGTCTTGTTATTGCTGGAAAAGAAGAGCATGTGGGATGAAAACCTGTCTACTGCAAGATGGACAATCTATTAAGCCAGCAATATCAGACTTGTTGTGTGGAAATTGAGGCACAAAACATTGTGAAGTGAGAACATGATCATACATTAGTTAAATGAATGCACACCAATAATCTAAGGAAGATTGACTATGCTCATGACAACGTTAAAAAAAAATAGATTTCGTGTACTTTGGGTAGAATTTGTGAACAAGAGGATGTTGAACTTGAGCATGGATATATTGGTTCGTGTGCTTAATCCATGGGAATGTATGTGTTGTATGTACATTGAACAATGAATGTACATTGAAGCCGACTTGTGACAACCGAGTTTTTGTGAAGAGAATATATGTTGTATTATATGATTGGATAGCATGAATTTGTAGTATTTCATGGATAGCGTGAATGATGATATGCATTGAAGGTGCTATTCACATATAGCATTGAAGGCTAAAATTGAAATCATGTCTTTTGTATTAGTATAATATTGTTATTGTGTTGATGGTTGAGTGTTGAGTTGAGTCTTTGAAGTCAGTGGTGGTTATACATGCACCATGGAATTCTGCTGCAAGCATTTTTATTATTTAGGGCAAATATTCGCCTCAAATCATACTAAAATAAGCTTCTAGAATCAATTGTGGTGGATTTCTAGGACTTTATTTCTTACTGAGACAATGGCTAAAATTATTGAGTTATTAAAGCTTTTAGATACTCTCATACTCTCCATTGTTGAATCTGAAGACACAATCAAAATAAACAAAACCACTCTTGCTGACGTTCAAACATGTCTACAAGATGCTCAAGAAAATATCGAGTTTCTACAACTCGAATCTCAATTCCAGCAAGAAGAGATGTAACAAAATAGACATCATTCTGACCTTTTTTTTTTCAGAACATTGAGATAGACTCATATCAGCAACAAGTCAATAAAGTTGCAGTTGATTCACATTCAATGCCTAGTGCAAGAGAATATTTGCATGCATATGCATAAATTCAACATACACTTCCCAAGCCCATCATCAAACCTTGGGAAGAGCTTGTCCATAACAAGCACAGAAATGGCCTTGGATATGACAAGGATGTGTTCTTTCATATTCCAGACTATTCCAAGCCCATTCATTTTCAAAGTGTTAGGGCTCTTCATGACAGTTCACCTTCAGCTATTCCAGATTCTGCTCCTCTTCCACAACAACAATAATAGAATGATAAATGCCAACATTGTGACTGAATTGGCCATATGAAAAATCATTGTTTTGATCTTCATCCATGTCAGAACTATCATAAAACCACTCATTCTTCAAAAAGGTGCTTCAAAACCAAGCCTCTTGCAAAAACAAAGATTCATCTTGGATGGATCTCTTCTTGGCAATGGGAATCAACAACCAAGAAGGTGTTTCAATCATATGTCAGAATCTCTTCTAGAATATTAAAAGGCCTTGCAGTTGAGTTTCTCCATCTTCTCACCTTGTATCTTATAGGGGGGAAGTGATGGTCATATACAAGCTTCAAAGCCACATCAAGCGAGTTTGAGCCACAACCTACCATACAAGATTCATATTTGTAGCCAAAGACACATAGGTTCTAGTGAGCCTGAGCCATAACCTGCAATACCAGATTCAGAGTTGTAGCCTGAGCATGCCTTTGTTTGGTGGTAAACCCTAAACCATCTATGTGGGGTTGAGACCTCCCTTTTCAGGTTGAGTTCTCCCTCTTCAAAGAATTGGGGACACTTTCTCTAGCAAGAGACTTCAACTTCATGCCAAATTTGGAAGAGTTCTAGTAATTTCACTAAGTGTTCTAGTGTTAGTGGTCAACTTTAAACCACCTCCTTATACCAACATTTCAGAGATCTCATTCAGCCTAGTGTTGTCATGCATATTTTGCACGTTTTGTATTATAAGTCTCTTCTTGGATTCATACATACCCCTTTGATTAAGGGGGGGAATGTTGGACACCTAATCTTCCAAGGGTTAAGGTGTGGGATATTAACAGTCAAGGGGAGTCCAAGAGACCTTGGAAGATGAATCCAAGTGGCACACCAATGTAATATAAATGTATATCATTGTGAATAATAAGGCATTCAATGTTTATCTTATTTGGTTGTCCATTATTTTTGTGTATGCTTGACACATTTGTGAACTTGTCATTGAGTTTTGAGCCATGACCTGGACTTTGGGCTTGAAGAAGTGCCTGAAATGCCGCGGATGCATGTACAGGTCTAGGAAATTTAGTCCCTTGATGCATGCATGCCTATGTCATGGGAGCGTACAAATCCTCCTAAATGCACCCACACCTATACTATGGGAGCACCTTGGGGTTAAGTGGGTTAAAAACTCAATGGGACCCAGGGGCTGGTTACCTTAGTGGTTAGGATGGTTCCTGGGAGTCTTTTTGCTGATGTGGAAGGTTTGTATGATGTTTTTTTGTCGATTTCACTTCCTTAATGTCACCTAGGAGGTTGAATCTAATCATAGTATTCTCTCGTGACATGTTTACCCTAGTTGGATAGTTACTTGGGTAGATATGAGAGGAGGGTGTTAGAACATTGAAGAAATTTTAACATTTATCCCATGTTTGTAACAATGATGTCAACATATATTGGCCCAATATAAAAATCATAAAAACTAAAATTATAGCAATAATTAATTTAATGTTGGTTGAATAATATTTATTCACAAATGTGTATATACATAAAAATGAACAGTGAAAAAATAGATCATATCAATTCTGGGAAGAATGGGAAGTTGAAAAAATTATATTTGGCAATATTTATGATGGTTTTCATCAACTCACAATATATCAAGCATTAATGTCTCTACAATAAAAATCCATCTTAACTTGGGATGATTTAAGCACAAAAAGGAATTATATATTTCCAAACAAAAGCACATAGTAGTAATGCCCCTACACCTTAACACACTATTGCTATGAATACACAAATAGAGAAAAGTGTGATAAAGCAGTTTAGGTGATTTAGGATAAAGACATATGGCATGGACTTGCACTTCAATCTTCAAAACCAATGAACACGTTGCCATTTGGTGAGGTGTCTCCCCAAACTAAAGTTAAAGGCCTATTGTTGCTTAATGATACTAGGAATATTCCTCCTAAGAAATCCACTTTGACATCATTTCAATGTTGAGTGTGAACTAAGATAGAGATGCCCTTGATTTTTGTACCTATAAGTTTTATACATAATGAGATAATCATTATTTCAAAAAAATAAGTGTGGATTGTGGAGCACAACGGAACTAAATAATAAAATATATTATGAAGCGAAAAAAAATCCATGCTTTGTAGAACAACCTAAAGGAGTTAAACAATAGCTCAAAGCTACTAAGAAATTAGGGATCACCTCTAACCCTCTATTGATGATAGTATAATAGGTCTATAGAAAGTTTATAGCGTTTTTGGGCAGTAAATCTAAATTCATTCATGCATTATCCATTGATAATAAATATTATATTAGAAGCTATCCTTAATAGACTATAACATTAGGTATTAAATGAACTTGCTAAAACTATACATTATAATTTATAACATTAGGTATTAAGTCAACTTGCTAAGTGACTAGCTTAATTATAGCAAGTATAAAATGCATGTCACAATCAAATTTAATAAAACTTTTAAAATTTTATATTAAACTCATATGACAAAAGTTTTCATATATAAACATAGACATGGTTAAAATATGTTACAATCACAAACTATAATAAGAAAAAAAAGAAAAATATTACATACTAAAATTAAAGCCTTAAAATCAAACCAAATCAGACCTTTAAAGGTATAGCATATATAGAATATCTAATACTACAACATACCAACTTCTATGTAAGAAGGCGAGTTTAATTTAATTAACATTACAAAATGGTACCAACTTCTATATAAGAAAGTGAGTTAAAATTAATTAACATTACAAAATGGTTTATTGTGAACATTTTTCAATTTCATGTTATAAATTCCTAAGTTGGTTGACTTTTGTTAGGCAAAAGTTAACAATGTGGAATTCAAGGATAGAGGATAGAGAGTGAGCCTGTAAAATAATTCTCATAAAAGAAAATTATCATTGCTATCCACTAAGCAGCAAATCAAATACATGGAAGTATAGGTCTATATGTAATAGCCTCATCACCAGAGAAGAATTTTAGATCATCTAGTATACATTTGAAAGTAGTCTATTAATTACATTGTTAGTTTTTTAAAGGTTTACTAATCGACTTACATTTGAGACTCTTTTATTAATTAAAAATAAATTATCATTACTATCCACTAAGAAGCAAATCAAATACATGGAAGTTGGGTGTGAAAATAGGTTTATATGTAATAGCATGGCTCATCACCCCAGAGAAGAATTTTAAATCATCTAATATACATTTGAAAGTAGTCTGTTAATTACATTGTTAGTTTTTTAAAGGTTTACTAATCCACTTACATTTGAGACTATTAATTAAAAATTATTTATTAAAGTGTTTATTTGCAAATTAATTAATTAAAAATTATATTAAACTATCTATTTGCAAATTAAGTAGATTGACTAAGTAATTATTAAAAAATTAAATCATATTACAAATTTAACAAAATGATATAAACTTTATTGTTCTTTTAAATTACTATATAAAATAACACTTCAAATTAACTATTTTACTTTAATTGAATTCAAATATATTAATATATAAAAAATACTACTTACAAGTAAAAATAATATTATGTTTATGTAAAATTAACCCACTTACTAATAGACACTAAAATTTTCTTTAAATAAAATAAAATAGCCCCAGCTGAAAGCTATTATTTTCTTGCTGTTTCTCAGAGCACACCAATTATAAACTTCTTGAAGTGTATTGTGCATTCCTGAACTTGTAAATTTGTTTGGGTAACATCACTTAGAACCATCTCACCCAAATGAGTGGCTGCTTTTTGTGGCTGTTTCTCAGAGCACATAACAATTATAAGCTTCTTGTACACTTCAACAATGGGAGACCAACGCTTGAGCTTCATTCAGTTGTCTAGAATATTCACATTATCTCGTAAATTTTGTTCTTGACCAAAGTATTAAAAATGATCATGATAGACGATTTGTGCTTATCAGTTTGCTCAAAAGATCCATGGCTTCTAAATATCTCCTGCCTTTATAGAGACCCTGCATGACAGCAGTCATTAGTGAACTTATTAGGGTAATTTTGTTGGCCACCATTTGATGGAGAAGGTTCACTGCATCATCCAGCTATCCTGCCTTTCAAAGACCATGAATGATGTACCTGCTATTATTGACTTCTGGGTGGGTTTGCATTGGAAGCCTTTATTTCTACTCAAGGTTCTCTATTTTCCAGGGCAAGGGAAACCTGGTTTTCTGTGCTGCGTTAGGGTTTTCTGGAAAATTGATACTGAGACAGTATGCCCAGGTTCTCTATTTTTCTAGGGAAAGGGCAACCTGGTTTACTGCGCTGCGTTAGGGTTTTCTGGAAAATCGATACTGAGACTGTCATGCCTTTATTTCTACTAAAGGTTCTCTATTTTTCCAGAGCAAGGCCAACCTGGTTTTCTGTGCTGCGTTAGGTTTTTCTGGAAAATCGATACTGAGACTGTCGTGCCTTTATTTCTGCGAAAGGTTGTCTATTTTCCAGGGCAAGGGCAACCCGGTTTTCCGCGTTGCGCTAGGTTTTTGTGGAAAATGGATACTGAGACTATCGTGCCTTTATTTCTGCGAAAGGTTGTCTATTTTCCAGGGCAAGAGCAACCCGGTTTTCCCCGCTGCAACCTTAGGGTTTTGTGGAAAATCGATATTGAGACTGTCATGCCTTTATTTCTACGAAAGGTTCTCTATTTTCCAGGGCAAGGGCAATCCGGTTTTCTGCGTTAGGGTTTTTGTGGAAAATCGATACCGAGACTGTCATGGTCCTGAGATTGCTGCGTTAGAGTTTTCTGGCAAATCAATACTGAGACTGTCACGGTCCTGAGATCAACTTGGTTATAGTGAACTTCGTTTTTTAACCCGACGTGAATCGAGACTGTCATGCTTCTGAGATCAACTGGTGAAAACGACAGTAAAACTCGGACTTTGAACCCGACGTGAATCGAACACGCAACCTTCTCATCTGGAGTCAGACGCGCTACCATTGCGCCACGGATCCATAACTATCATTTCGTTACTTCGATATTTATCTACTATATCGGATGATCTATGTTATAATACAGCGAGTAGGGACTACTTCCTTCCTCAGAGCCACCCCATGAAAGATCATACGTTATTGGAAATGCGGGGTACCGAACCCCGTCCCACCTGCATGCAAAGCAAGCACTTAACCGTTTTTTTCCCTTTAATACCATTTAATAGTTTTTCAAATAATACCATTATATATTACCAATTATGATAGGAAACTTCGAATTTCAATCATGTGAAATTAGCAATTGTATCCCACGTTGTAAAAGAAATGCCATAAGGTAGTAGTATAAGAAAAAGGTAGTAGTATAAGAAAGAGTAGTTTAGAAAAAAGAAAGATGTTGTAGAGAAAGAGTCATCATGAAATAATGAAAGGTAAATTTTGCTTCCATGGAAGCAAGTCGTGGAGGTTTCAAAGATATTGATGATAAGAGTGATCAATAGGTAGACACTCCGGAAATGCTAGGAAGATGCACAGAAAAGGCAATTCCAAGGGATTAACCCTCTTGTATCACCAAACGGTCATCAATACACATATATGTAAACCAACATAATATATTCACATATATAAAAAATTTGTTATAAATATTGAAATAGGCAATTGGGGTGAAATCATATATGTAAACCAACATAATCTATTAACATATATAAAATTTTTGTTATAGATATTGAAATAGACAATTGGGGGTGAAAATCCTTTGGTGATTAATAATCCTCAGAAACAAGCATGAAATGAGCATGTAACTCAAATACTATATTTTAAATACACTCAAGTACAATCTATCTAGCATAAATGTAAATAAAGAGAATTTTTATTAACAAAAATATAGTTTACTCCAAGTTCATCTACATATCATAGGACCAATTGCATGCTTGTCCGAAATTGTATATGAAGAACAATAATCTTGGTATACTAGAAAGTGAATGTCATTTTAATATGGAGACATTTTTGGAAGGAGATATTGTTCTTTATGTTATGGTTTATTTTCTTAACTCCAAGCTTGGTTTGTCTTTCTCTATATACATAAGAAAAAAAAATATGCAAAGTAAATTTACAAATTTAAGTTGTAGTTTTATATTTTATAATTACAACTCTAGTTTCTTATTAAAATATTTTACACATATCTATTTATTCAAATAAATTCTATTGTGAAAATTTTTTCTCCTATTATTTGATTACAAAATTATTGTACTCCCTACTAAGTAAAACAACTTTATTAATAAAGAATTGAATGCCAAATTGAAAGATTACTCAAGTGAGAACTACTATAATATATAGAACTAATTTTTTGATGTATAAATTATTTGTTTTATATGCCATTCAATTTCCATTACCTATTATGTTCAAACCCCATGGGGAGGTATTGAACATGGGAGCCAACTTTAAGTAAATAAACATTCACGTTGTCAAGTTGGACAAACAAAAATGTTATAATCCTAAAATTCTCTTACCTAATCCTCTTTTTAAATATATAATTGAGTTCCATTTATTAAAAACAAAGGCAATATAAGAACCTCCTAGAGTTATTAAATGTAATTAACATGAAAAATAAAAATGCTACTCATGACAACATACAAATGTTAATCTTAATTGAATCATTAAATAAATAAAAAGGCATAATAGTTTTACCAGTTATATCATTAAAAAAACAACTTTTACAATCAAAATTCTAAATTAATTTAAAAAAATATTATTTTATAATTATATCTAATTATAATTGTATATTTTTAAAATATATATTTGATGATAATAACTTTTTTTTTTTGGAAAATAAAACTAAGATGGAACTAAATGGATTTAGTGAATTGCATAGAGATTTAACAATTTAGGGCATATTAAATGAAGGGGTGCTAGTGTTCCTTACATCCAAATGTAGTATATTGTGATGCATCAATATAAAAAAGCTTGCACCTACTTAGAATTTTTAATTTAAAAATTTAATCGTTACAATATATATATATATTATTTTCATATAGTGAAAAAATATATAATAAAATGTATTATTTTAAATGAAAAAAAATGATAACCTACTATAAAAGAGAAGATCATTAAAGGAAAATAGAGAGCCTAAAAGGAATGTGGAAACAAAATAGAGAGCTTGAAAGAGATGTGGATGCACCTGGAAATGATTAGGAACTGAGATATGTAGAGGAACTTGTCCACTAGGATATCGACCACACAAATGAAGTCACCATTTTAATATTTTAAAATTTTCAATGTACATGTCAAGGTCAAATTAAAAATTAAAAATTTATATTTTTTATGTAGGGACAACATCTTACCTACAACAAGATTGTACCACCCGTATAAAAACATGGACATTAATCGGAAGTTGCAAGAAATTATCTTTGATGATAATTTTCTAGATGATATAGAATCAACTAATATTGAAGAAATAAGGTCACTAATTCATGAATGAATAGTTAAAGATAAAGTGCATTGGGTGATCAAAAATCTTTTTCAAGGTATATATGTCATAGCACAAGCTTAATTCTTAAATATATTTCCAAAGCACAAATATCTAAGAAATATAGTTCAATTATTGGGCATTAGAAATTCCAAAGAGGTGAAGGTAAATGAGTTGGTATCAAGAAATATGACATTAACTCTTGAAAAATTGCAAAATATCAATCTCAATATGGCAGAAGTGCTAGTAGGGCATTATTGACAGGTGTTGTTGGAAAAGGAACTATATCAAATCGGTTGATGTTAATGAAAACAAGATTGTACAAAACATTAAGGAAAAGATTACGGAGGCATTAAAAACTTAGGATTCAATTACATGATAATGATGAACTCGCATGTTGGGCTAATATATGTAGGAAACCTTATCAATATCGACTTTCGTATAATGTGAGGGACAATGTGAAAGATTTTTTGTATTGGAATTTCCATGTGTCACCAAATGAAAAGAATACCATGAGACATTGTATATCTAGAGGGGTGTATTGAGAGCATCTCCCCTTTCAATGACTGTTATTATTAAATAACATTTCTTACTACATAATACATGTATAACTTGTATATAGACTTATCAAAAAACAATTAACCATGCTGGAATCTTATGACAGTGAGGACAATATAAGCAGTCCATTCATACAACTACCACACACAATCAATAGGCCAAAGGGTTTTCCTGTGAAGCAATCTATGCATCTTCGTCATGCAGATCAAATCTCAACACTAAGGAGTCATCCTAAGATAAAATTTCATCATAGTAATTTTGATGTTCAAAAACCATCAATCAATTAATTATATTTCTATAAATATCAACAATTGGACATCTGTCACCATATAGGTAACGCTTGGGGGAAATGTGTATCCATATCATAGTATAACTGTATATACAATAGCTTAAATACAAACGATATAAAAATATGTCATAATCAATGCAAATGCTACATGAAATACTCATAATCCTTAATGATATACTCAAATTTCTTCCACAATACTAATAGTGTCTAAAGAAGCCATCATCACTCAGTCACCATATAGGTAACACATGGGGGAAATGTGTTAGAATTGTATATACAATAGCTTATACAAAGGATATAAAAATCTGTTATAAGCAATGCAACTTCTGTAGGAACTACTCACAGTCCTTAATTATATACTCAGAGTTCTTCCACAATACTAATAAAGTGTCTAAAGAAGCCATCATCACTTCCAAAATCACGTATTTAAACATACAAGTTGTAAAAATGAATTTGTTTCATAAATTTTAATAGAATCGTGTGCTTAGATCTACGATACAGTTCTTAAACTCTAAAGCCTCTTCTTGATTGAAAACATTATAAACTGATAAGATACAAGTGAAGAGCAAGAATTTAAAAACTTCTTGGCACAGTTGTTACATAATAAGTTGATGCACAAGTTGTATAGTAGTAAATGTCAGCTTGCAACACGTCCAAATAAAACAATTGAATTAAATATTGCCAGTTAGTTTTCAATGCATTTATGTAATTAAAATAGAGCTAGGAACTTTTCAAGACTACTTCATTGAAAAATATAAGTATCTTCATGTCTAGTTTTCTAAGCTGGTCGTGAATAACTCTCTGGATCACTTGGATCAACACTGTATTTCTTTCACCATTAGCTAACAATATTGAGACAAAATGAGTAGGAAATTTATGAATGGAAACACCTACAGATGTGTCACAAACATCAATTGGTTTGCAATATCAATTTATTAGATTGATATCAATGCTTGTAAAGTATTATAAACATAAAAACCGAAAGGCTTACTTAAAAAATTATAAAATAACTTGTCATCAACATAAAACTGAAATGATTAGCACATATCATTGCAGACATGGTTACCATTTTTCATGGATAACCAGTTTTTCATGGATTAGGTGGTATGTATCAGTGAGAAAGGATACTAAAATATGTTATAAGAAATGCAACCGTTACAGTAACTATTCACAGTCCTTAATGATATATAATTTTTAAATTAAAAATTAATTTATTTGAATCTTGTTTGGGACATGAGACAGATTCATTCTCTGCACATCTAGAGAAAAACTTAATAAAGCAAAACTCACCATAACACATTTAACAATATTCATTTAAAAAATACAAATACAAATTACTATTTTAAATAAAAATAGTACAAAGAATCACATTAGTTACCATGACCCTCGTGTACCTTCCTCTTATTACTTTTTAAATACGTGATGTTTGTAACTTATTCTTAATCACATAGTGTCAATTTTGTAAAACTATTATCTACAAGTCTCACTTTTTATAGCTCTAGTGGAAGGATAAAGTATCTAAATGCCCTTACCCTTTAAGAAGCATCCTCAATTCTTGTACCAACCACCTCAGCATCCAATCTAGACATCTTAGGTTATTTTTAATTGATCAAGAGTATAGAATTTTTCGGGGTGGCATTCTATGTGCACTAAAATTCCCATGAGGTCCATCATGGGGTTCGTTGCAACCTTGGATATATTCTATGAGTTGTTGTGAATTTTTCCTTATGGCTACAACTTATTTTTGGTTTCACCTAGTTATCATGATTCAAAACTTAGATATCATCTCATATCCTTATAGCATTAGATATATTTTTTGATATAACGTGATGTTTTGTTTGTCAGAATGATTCAAAACTCAGTTATTATACCACAATATGGACTTTATTGTTGTATGTTTTGTTTATGAACCATTTAAAAGAACCACATGAAAATTTGATTTTACAATATCGTTTCCCCAACGTGGGTGGGGGTTTCAAAAATTGGAGAGTAAATTGAGCGGTTATTGTTAGAAATTGTTGTATAAGATGGGAAATTTGGATGGTTTGTAGACAATATGGATGTCATAATAGATATATAATTTGAATTTTTTAGTGTCCCTGGCCACCATGCATCTAATAGGATCCATTTCAACTGAGGACGTCAATACATCATTGTGCAAATGATAACTTGTGACATCCCTAGCCATTTTATTTAATTGTGGATCAAGTTATAAACTAATAACTTGTCACATCCCTAGCCATTTTCTTTGATTGTGGATGAGGTTATAAACTAGAATAGACTCTATTCAATTGGATGTAGGGAAAAGTTATGATAAAAACTGAGTAAGTTTGACATCATATAATATGAAAATTATTTATGATTATAAAGTAAATAACATGTAAGATTTTTAGCTGCAATTAGGTAATTAAAGGTATGTGTATAGTTTTTTTTGAATGGAAGCAATTTGATATTCATTAACAAAAAAAAATGGGAAAGAATATGTATGTAGTTACAAATTATTACAATTAAGTAATTAAAGGTAAATATAATGTTATTTAAGAAATGAGAATTATTGTAATTAAAGGTAAATTTAGTCTTAATTAACAAATGAGAATTATGAACATTCATCATTATTGCTAAAAAATCATGTCCTGTGAAATAATTTGGAAATTTAAAAAATATCACATATTTAAAAAAAATCATTATTAATTTTTTTTTTATAAACTTTTAATTTATTAGAAATATTAAGAAATACCACTCATGAATAAATAAAAAATTTGTAACATAAATAATATATAACAAAAAAACCATGTATTTTTGGAATAATAAAAGTTGTAACAAAAATAATATAGAATAAGAAAACTATGTATATTTGGATGTATGAAAACTTAATTACATTTTATTAAGTAAAAATTTATAAGAATAATGGTTTCAATATTAGGAATTTGGCTTCTGTGATCCATAAAATATGTGTAAAAAATTTTCGGTGAAATTTTAGACACAAATTTCTCCTATGTGATTTTCACCGAATTTTTTTTACACATAGAATAATGGTTATAAACATTTACATTTTTTTTATTAAATAATTAGTTTAGATCTATATTATTTATCAGAGGGATCAATTCCCTTTTCACTCTAAAAGAGGTTTACATATCAAAACATTTGATCCCTCTTGGTAGATCCAAAGTCTTTCTTAATTTCCCCCTTTAAATAAACTACATTCCACATGAATACCATGGGTCAATACCATGGGTTGTTTTTATAGTTTATTATTATTATTATTTATTGTATTTTGACGTAGTTAAAATGTTCATTACATCATGCCAATCTTTTTATTTAATTACGTCGTAAGACATTCTTATTTGAAAACAACTCCCCTAGCTACCACTCTGACGATTGAAATGTTTGAGGCCATTAGATCCACAAGTAAATAGTTTTATATATGTTATTTATAATCTTAGTGTATTTTTTTTCCTTTTTAATAAGTTAGAATGAATTTAGGTTTTGGTGACATTTTCAAATTACACAAAAATAAAAGTAAAAGTAAATTAAATAAAAAGATTGACATAATGTAATGAAAAGTTTAACTAGGTAAGATACAATAAAAAAATAAAAATAATAAAATAAAATACTGCTAAACTATAAAAACAACCCATGGTATTGACCCATAGTATTCATGTGGGATGTAGTTTATCTAAAGGAGGGAATTAAGATGGCCTAACCCTGGATCTACCAAGAGCCAAGAGGGATCAAATGTCTTGATATGAAAACACATTGATCCCTCTGATCAATAATATAAATCTAAACTAATTATTCAATAAATTTATTTTTAAATGTTTATAACCATTATTCTTTTAAAATTTTACTTAATAAAATGTATCTAAATTTTCATACATCCAAACATACATATTTTTTCTTCTATATTATTTATTTTTTCAAATAAATTATATTGTGAATATTGTTTCTCCTATTATTTGATTACAAAATTATTGTACTCCCTACTAAGTAAAACAACTTTATTAATAAAGAATTGAATGCCAAATTGAAAGATTACTCAAGTGAGAACTACTATAATATATAGAACTGATTTTTTGAGGTATAAATTATTTGTTTTATATGTTGTTCAATTTTCATTACCTATTATCTTCAAACCCCATGGGGAGGTATTGAACATGGGAGCCAAATTTAGGTAAATAAACATTCACATGACAAACAAAAATTTTATACTCCTTTCCCAGATGCGGGTGAGCAATGAAGGAGGATATATGACGAGCCCATGGCATGACACATGGCTCAGCCACATGGTCACGCATGGGCTCAAGCCATGGGCATTAATATATGCCAACTACACTTACCTTCGCTCCATTAATATGCTTGCCTGCCGATGCATTCACCCATCTTTCAAAATGACTCTGCACAACAGCTATCCTCCATTGCCCTCGAGCTGCATTTTCCCCTCTGTGGTCTCAGAGCCGAGCTCTCGAACAACCACAGGGAGGCGATGCAGCCTCTATTGTTGTACTGACCTTGCTCCAAGCCACCACGTTTCCCACAACCTCCATTACAGCCTTAATTTCGGCATTGAGCCTTCAGCTTCTCCGTTCTCTAGTCACTCAGCTCCTCCGTCCTCGGCTCTTTCGGCTCCTCCGACCTCTTCTTACTTGGCCCTGCTTTCCTAGCCCATCAACTGTGCCTCCACAACCACCAGTATGCCCAGGTGCCACCGTATGCGCTGCCGCCGTGGCAGTGGCAGTGGGTGTGGAAGGGCTTCTAGGCCTCCTCTCTAGAACCGCTTTGATTCTTCTTCTCCTTCCCCTGAGGACTCCATCGGTCGCTATCCTGCATCTTGCAGCGGTAGAGGCCGAAACCTGGACTCAAAGCAATCACGCTCGTTAACTCCTGTGCGCCACCCCACCAGTCATTCTTCCCCAGCGCTGCCATATCTGGAGACGCTGTCTGCTCTGTCCAATGCACAATCTGCTCAATTCCATTTCAATTGCACCACGGACCATCCACATATCATTTCCACAGTCTCTATAAGCTTCAAGGAGGAGGCCTTCAATGCTAAGAGCCTTCGCCCCAGGAAAATTCTCAGAAACTCCACCACTGATTCGAAGCCTCAGCTGCCCTCGAAGAAATCTGAAGCTCTCCTTGTCATCCATGGCACTTCCTCCTCCAGTAGCAAAAGAAAGGGTAGCACCGGCAGTGGCAACAGTGGCAGCGACAACAACAGTAAGGATTGGTCGGGTAATGATGAAGGCAAAGAGTTTACTCCAAGTTCATCTACATATTCGAGCGCCAATTGCATGCTTGTGAGAAATTGTATATGAAGAACAATAGTTTTGGTATACAAGAAAGCTAATGTCATTTTAATATGAAGACATTTTTGGAAGTATATATTGTTCTTTATGTTATGGGTTATTTTCTTAACTCCAAACCTGGTTTAGTCCTTCTTTATATACATAAAAAACAAAATACAAAGTAAATTCACAAATTTAAGTTATAGTTTTATATTTTATAATTATAATATTAAAATATTTTACACAAATTTATTTATTCAAATAAATTATAATGTGAATATTGTTTCTCCTATTATTTGATTACAAAATTATTGTACTCCCTACTAAGTAAAACAACTTTATTAATAAAGAATTGAATGCCAAATTGAAAGATTACTCAAGTGAGAACTACTATAATATATAGAATTGATTTTTTGAGGTATAAATTATTTGTTTTATATGTTGTTCAATTTCCATTACCTTTTATCTTCAAACCCCATGGGGAGGTATTGAACATGGGAGCCAGCTTTAGGTAAATAAACATTCATATGAAAAACAAAAATTTTATACTCCTATCCCAGATGTGGGTGAGAAATGAAGGAGGGTATACGACAAGCCCATGGCATGACACATGGCTCAGCCACATGGTCACGCATGGGCTCAAGTCGCGGGCATTAATATATTCCAACTGCACTTACCTTCGCTCCATTAATACGCTCACCTGCCGATGCATTCACCCATCTTTCAAAATGACTCCGCACAACAACTATCCTCCATTGCCCTCGAGCTTCATCTACCCCTTTGTGGTCTCAGAGCCAAGCTCTCGAACAGCCACAAGGAGGCGATGCAGCCTCTATTGTTGTATTGACCTTCCTCCAGGCCACCACGTCTCCCACAACCTCCATTGCAGCCTTAATTTCGGCATTGAGCCTTCAGCTTCTCCGTTCTCTGCTCACTCGACTCCTCTGTCCTCGGCTCTTTCGGCTCCTTCGACCTCTGCTCACTCGGCCCTGCTTTCCCATCCCATCAACTGTGCCTCCATGACCACCAATATTCCCAGGCACCACCGTATGCGCTTCCGCCGTGGAAGTGGCAGTGGGCGTGGAAGGGCTTCTAGGCCTCCTCTCTCGAACTGCTATGATTCTTCTTCTCCTTCCCTTGAGGACTCCATCGGTCACTATCCTGCATCTTGCAGCGGTAGAGGCCGAAACCTGGACTCGAGGCAATCACGCTCGTTAACTCCTGTGTGCCACCCCACCAGTCATTCTTCCCAGGCGCTACCATATCTGGAGACATTTCCTTCTCCGTCCAATGCGAAATGTGCTCAATTCCATTTCAATTGCACCATGGACCATCCACATATCATTGCCACCGTCTCTATAAGCTTCAAGGAGGAAGCCTTCAATGTTAAGAGCCTTCGCCCCAGGAAAATTCTCAGAAACTCCACCACTAATTCAAAGCCTCAGCCGCCCTTGAAGAAATCTGAAGCTCTCCCCGTCGTCCATGGCGCTCCCTCCTCCATAAGCAAAAGCAAGGGCAACACTGGCAGCGACAACGATAGTAAGGACTGGTCGGGCGATGATGAAGGCAAAGGCAGTGCACGCACCACCATCAATCCTGAACATGCCGCACCTTGTGATGAGATTGCAAATGAAACCGAAGAGTACAAAAAAAAAACCATGTATTTTTTGAATAATAAAATAGTTGTAACAAAAATAATATAGAACAAGAAAAACTATGTATATTTGGATGTATGAAAATTTAGACACATTTTATTAAGTAAAATTTTAAAAGAATAATGGTTATAAACATCTAAAAATAATTAGTTTAGATCTATATTATTTAAGGGAGGGATCAATTCTCTTTTCACTCTAAAAGAGGTTTGCATATTAAGACATTTGATCCCTCTTGGCTCTCGGTAGATACAAAGTTAAGATTGATTTAGGCCATCTTAATTCCCCCTTTAAATAAACTACATTCCACATGAATACCATGGGCTGTATTTATAGTTTATTATTAGTTTATTTTATTATTTTAACTTGTTATTTTATTTTGACCTAATTAAAATGTTCATTACATTATGTCAATACTTTTATTTAATTTATTTTTTATTTTTAATTTTGTGTAATTTGACATAGTGAGAATGTTAAACATGATATTACAACATTTCTATCATACTTTGTTGGAGAGCATAGTGACACAAAAATGTATTATTTAAATATTTAAATAGTTATTTTCCTTTTTTATATTGTTTTTTTATCAATGTAATATAAATTTATTGGTTTGTGTGGAGTTTAATTTTATGATATAAATTTTATTGAAAATTAAAATTTAATGTTTATGTATTGTGCAATTTTTTTTATTCTTTAAACTAATTTATGTAAAATCTAGTTTTATTAAGTTATTAATTTAAATTTTATTAAAAAAATTGAGGTTAAAATCTAACAATTTTTTAATAACAACATTTTAACTTAAAAGTCACCAAAACCTAAATTCAATCTAACTTATTAAAAAGAAGAAAAAAAATTTAACACTATAAAAAAACATATATAAAACTATTTACTTGTGGATCTAATGGCCTAAAACATTTCAATCATCTTACATTTGATCCAATGGCTCAAACATTGACATAGTGGCAATTAGGGGAGTTGTTTTCAAAGAGGAATGCCTTACGACATAATTATAAAAAAACATATATAAAACTATTTGTACTCCATTTGTTTTGGAGATACTTGTCATTCTTCCTTCACATATACTCTCATAGCTACCATATACATTTGCATATAGCCTCTTCAAATCCAATGGAAATCCTTCAACACCAGAAACAACTCAATAAGATAATGCAATGTATTAAGATAAAGATGAAAAATTGATTGAGAAAGAAAGGTTCAGATATGTCACCAAAATAGCAAAAGTAATGAACATTGTCATTTGCACAAATCCAAAAATTTAATTTTTATATATTTTACATATTATTTTTTCATTAAATTAATTTATGTAAAATTTAGTTATATTCAGTTATTAATTTAAATTTTATTAAAAGAATTGAAGTTAAAATCTAACAAATTTTTAATTACAACATTTTAACTTAAAAGTCACCAAAACCTAAATTCGATCTAAAATATTAAAAATAAAAAAACTAACATTATAGAAAACATATATAAAACTATTTACCTGTGTTACAGATATGTCTTTCCTCCTTCACAGATACTCTCATGGGTACCATTTTCATATAGCATATTTATATAAAA
Organism: Pinus albicaulis; assembly: GCA_034641835.2. Lineage (NCBI taxonomy): Eukaryota > Viridiplantae > Streptophyta > Pinopsida > Pinales > Pinaceae > Pinus > Pinus albicaulis. The sequence continues at coordinate 106,716,843 of CM076577.1, forward strand.
AATAGTGAACAATTTCATTTGCACAAACACAATAATCCACATAATTGTTATCTCTTCAATGAAGTTGTTGTACAAAAAATAAGAAAGGCATCTCCCTTTTGTGTGATTTGAGCATCTTGAAATGGGTAATACCGAGTGGCTTGACATTTAAGAAAATATTGCGGAGCGAGTTACGTTAGCATGAGTGATTAAAGGTCCATATGACTTGCAACGCTCATTTCTCAACAGGCTTATTATCATGTTATATTCCGCATTGGCATGGAAGTAGCAACGAGCTTCTTTGCAGTCAATCCAAGTGAGGTTCACCTTCCAGAGAGATTTGAATGCGTATGCCTTTTCTGTGCACTGAAAAATTGTTCCCACAATGTATCCCAGATAAAGATTGAATAAACCACTTATCACCAAACAATCATACCTGTTATCTAGAGCCAGAGCAGACGATACCGTGTTTACAATAGTGAGTGGAGGTTCTTTGATAGTATCAGCGGTGGATATAAATGTATCCACAGGCGGTCAATTGCGCTCCAAACTAAAAATATATTCATTTAACATAGCCATGAAACCGTTATATAAAATCATATTTAATTCTGGTTTCCTTGAAAAAAAAATTAGAAAGTTAATACCTGTGAGTAAGTCTTTTTGGGAATCTTGTTCACTGAACTGGTATATACCTCAAATCTTAAGTGGAAGACCATGCTATAAACATTGTGAGATGAAATTCTAGTTTCACTTGCAATGAAAGAGACACTTGAGAGGTCATAGAGACATTAATAGGGCTTGATGAGTTAGTTAGGTAGTTAATAGAGCATAATTGAAGGAGGTTGTGGATCTAATGGCCTAAAAAATTTCAATCGTCTCACATTTGATCCAATGGCTCAGACATGGACACAGTGGTAGCTAGGGGAGTTGTTTTCAAAGAGGAACGCCTTATGACGTAATTATTATTATTATTATTAAATGAATTGAGGTTTCCTTGATTTGAATTGTATTGATTTATTTTTGGTTAATCCATCACATTTTAATTTATATGCTTACGTTTTGAATAGTCAAGTGTGGTTCATCTTTAGGAAAAATAAATGATGAAAAATCTATCCAACCAATAGAATAAATAAGGAAGGAACCCTAATATCTAAGGGACCTACATAATAAATCAACTTTTTTATTAATTTAATAAAATACAAACTGTTAATTTTTTTTTCTAATATTCGTCCCATGATTTCTATTAAGATCAAAAATAAAACAAAAATACATTTGATGTTCTTTGAAGCCCAATGTTGACCTGGTCATAAGACCAATAGCTTACTGACAAAAGAGAAGCCACCCAATTTTAAACTTGTTAACATGGTGGTTGAGTTACCAGCACAGGAAAAAACCATTATGGTAGCAGACGACAAATTTCACATTGAGATCAGGTACCTTACAAAGAGAACGGTGACAAAACAGAGATATAAAAATCGTAGCTAACTATGAATCCATGAGAACGTGAGAATAAAACCTGATAAAAAGTAGAGACAATTATGGATTCATTCATCCAATATGATCACTGGGAGATCTGGAGAGGGGGGTGCATTGGGCATATTAAGTGGAGGAGCATTAATAACCGCTTCCCCATTCTGAGGTGAAATTGAATCAGTGTCATAATATGAGATTGTATAACATTCCATTTTGTTCAGGAGAACCACCATGTCATCCATATCATAAGGAATATCTCTTGGTATCCTCTTTAATTCCTCCTTGTAGGCAAAGAGTTTTTAGTTATCTACATGTTTGTCTCGAAGCACCATGTGAATAAGAGTATTCATTTTTCTGTCTGTTGAAATAGATTGCAAAAAGTATAATATTCTTTTCCGCAGTTTGCCTCGATCTGGGACCCATTTGGTTTTTCCACTACAAACTTCTGAATCTAAATAATACAAGCAATCTCCAAATTCATTTACTTCAAGGGTGTGAATTTACTTTTTCAATTCCAAATGAACAACATTGAAGAAGTTCACAACCAAATCCAAACCAAAAAGGCGTATTAATTGCCTGGAGGAAGATGCCCCTAATGTGCCTCACCTTCGACTGAGTAGATGTTAACGCAGTGCCATATGATACCAATACCTTCAAGAAAACTTAACAAAGAGAAATTGGAATGACTCATTGAACTGGAAATAGTGGACGACAGGCCAAAATAGGACATCTACGACCCAAAATACCAAGTGATAAATGATGGAGGGGTTGGAGTGTGCAATTGGAAACTTAATGTAGATGTCGTCGAGGAAAATGTGAAAGTGGGTTCTACAACCTCTATGAATCAAAACAAACGATGGTTTAACCTCATGTGGCTTCTCGATTATCCCTTGGAGCATGAAATTGGAATCATGATTAAAAACAAACAGAAAAGGACCCACTATACCATACTCTAGTGACCAATACGAGATAATTAAACGAAATTCCTAAGGGCTTGATGGATTTTAAGTCTACGGAGGGGAGTACAACAACCAATTTGAATGAAGGACCAGGCGATGAGTTATGTAAGAAACACACAAAGAACATTGGTTACCTACACTTGACCCCTTAATACCCACTGTAATATATCTTGCAACATGACTACAATGGAATAGGGACCAACTGAGATACCACACACCAATAATTGTTACCAACAAAGATGCTTTAGAGGCTCTGAGCCTGGAAGATAATATGGTGAGGGCCAGTGATGGTATTGTGGTTGTCCTTGACCAACAACAATAGTGCACCCTTAACAATGTCCCACAAATCTTCTTAAGACAATGTGAGTGACGGAGAAGAGAGGATGTGGACCGACAATAATATTGGAGTTGTACTAGCCCTCAAACATTAAGGCTTAATGGGCCTGATACAGATAAAATGTTGTTGGAACTAAAGTTATCATAAAAAAAATACTATGGAGATGGAAACGAGATACCAAAGCATACCCTGGATGGAATATAACATATATTTTCCACCCTAAGCACACGACGAGAGTTTGCCACCCTAGGATATCGGACAAGTTGTTATATAAAAATATAGCAAAGGTTGTATTTACAAGACGTGAAACAAGGTTGAGATAATATGTCGAAAAAACGACAAGTGTGATTTTTATCCCATGGTTCCTCCATCCCAATGCCTTGTATTATAGTGATAACATTAGTGCATCACGATCGACTATAAAATAGTATCATAGCCACATATAATATCTCGAATGTTTGCACCACCTCCATGCCTATAGTGATTAAGAAGATGGAATGTCGAGAAAGTTTGGCAATCCAAAATATACATTCTCCCACCATTGTGAATTTAATGTGATATCCCTCCAACTATACAGAGGTAATGTGTGAATTAATTCACCACCACACATAATTATTCTTAAGCCAAGTAGAGGCCATGGCTTGCTCTCCAAAGGCCGCCTCCAACTTAGCCAAACAATCCCGATGCATGCTACTAGTTTATAGGAGTAAGGAACTATTGTCGGAAACCGTTGGAATTTTTAAATCCAGGGAGAGAAATACGATGAAACAACCCCATCGAGGATCATATAAACTATTAATTCAATATTAAATAAAATGAATGTTACTATCAAGGTCGTTGTAATAAATATATTTCATTTATGGGCTTGTAGTATACCCTAAAAATGTTTCTTCTTGGCTAAGAGATCATATTCCTCGGACGTAAGGAAATAGGTTAATGGCCCAAGACCCAAAGGCATATGGAAGTAGTGAAAAATGGGTCCCTTACTATATAAATTAATGTGTATATTCTAAAATTCTCATGAAATTTACTAAATCACAAGGCTAGGAGCTACTCTATCGATCTGTGGACGCAAATTCATGATTGATAACACAAATCATTAACATGCATCAATATTCAAAACACATACATATAGATTTATCTAGGGGAAAGAAACTGCTCAAAACCCCTTACTATCTCTATTGAATTAATTAAACAATCTAGTTGAATACATATGCTTGCTCAAGCTTGAGCACAACCTACACCTATATCTTCTATCCTTTGCCTCACTGATTGGACTTGACCAATAATTAGCCAAATTTTTAAGACCCTAAGCTTTTATTTCCTCTCTCTGTTCATTGAGGAACTAGCCCCTATTTTTTAGGGAAATTCCTCAATTGGATTGTGCAATTCCTGTAGGCCCATCTTTTCACTGCATGCACCACCTATACAACTTGAACTAGTTTACAACTGATAATACACTTCTCTTGAAGTCCAATCTCAAATGGGTAACTCAAATTATCTGCATGGATCAATTATTTTGGCTCAATTAAACAGTTAACAGGATGATCACTAAGTGTGACAGAAGTTACACTGCATAACTTGACCCTCAACTACTTTCTCCAACAGTTGGAACTAGTTTAACTAACAATAACTCAACTTAAATGAACTAGATTGCTACAAATTAGCAATAAATAATGTAGAAATGAACTCAAGTGTCTCCAACTCGAATTAACTGAATTAAATGAGTGAAAAAATCCATGTCACCTCAGTTAACTACTTCCAAGTACTCTGTTGAAATTGAAATTGAAATTTTATTCTAGTTTGACCAAGGAAAAGTCAAAACTAGATTTTCTTGATACATTTTCAACACTCCCTCTCAACAATAAAGGAATTATCTTCCACCCAAATCTTGCCTCTATGGAACTCAAATTTACTTCTTGACAAATCTTTTGTCAAAATGTCTGCATCGTATTCCTCTATCGGAATATACTACAACAATATGATCTGCCTCTACACACAATTTCGTAAATGGTGGTACCAGATATCTATGTCCTTGGATCAATCATGAAAAATTAGATTCTCGTATATTTTGATGCAACTCTGATTGTCATAGTAAATCATAGTAGGATCCATCATCTGACCAAATAACCCAACAATAATCTTTCTCATCCAGATAGCCTCACATGTCGCTTGACTGATAGCTATGTATTCTTCTTCTGCTAAGTTGAGTGCTACATATCTTTGCTTCCTAATTTACCAAGAAACTGTTGTTGACCCAACATTGAAAATTCCTCTTGATGTGATCCTCTAGTCTGATGGAATCCCTACCCAATCTACATATGTTAAGCCCTTTAGCTTCACTCCTTTTGTCTGTCTTTACCAAAGTCCAAATTGAGTGGTGCCTATGAGCTATCGTAGCACATGTCTAGTACCCCTAAAAAATATTTTGGTTGATCAAACCATGGCTTGGCTCAACTGGTTGACTACTTTCGAACGTTGTATTTTTCTCCCACATCCAAAGTTCATATGTAATCATGGCCCCACGGTATATATTTCCTAACCGTCGTGGTGGTGCACTAGGTTTATCCTCTTCTCGTTGTCAGCGTTTATTTGGGTGGGTGTCAGTGACCAACCACTTTGACTTAGCTCCTCTTGAAGTGAGGAATGAAATTCCTCACCTAGAAGCAGAGTTTGGGGACCGTATATATTTTCCTGATTTTGAGATTGTAGGAAGTAGCCTCAAGTGGGTTCCTGATCTATGGAAATTCCACAAGCGAAGGCTTCACTTCCTTCATTCTATTTCTTTGCATCACTAGTTGGAAGCATTGTTAAGTATGGTCATTTGTGACAAACATGTCGACAATTACAAGTTGTTTTTAGGTCAGGAGAAAATACAGAGAATTCTATGGGATATCTGCTACAACTTGGATGACATCGTCATCAAGCTAACTAGGGTGGAGTAGTTTATTGTATCTGAATCATATACTGCCTCAAACGATATGTATGAGATTCCTATAGTTATTAATGCTCCAACTGGGGTCTCTCTATAGGAAAATTCCTCTCCCCTCTCTCTCGTCATCATTTCTGATTAAAATCCCACCATGGGTATCACACTTGTTTCTACCACTACTTAATATCTTTTTTTTTGTACCAAGTTTTATAGTGGGTTGAAAATTTCTCCAGTGCGTTGATGCTATGCTAGTGTGGAACACTGTTTTTGTCCTTTTTTCTGGGTCTATTTCAAATTCAAATGGAGGCACTTTGATTATAAACACTTTGGTGTAGTTACCTTGTCTTATAGTGCTTTAGGGTAGTCTCAACATGGTATTTTTTTATCTTTGGTAGTTATGGAGTTTTTCTGGTCACCCTTGGTTGAAGAAATGAGAGTCTTTGGGTGTTTTCACATATAGCGTTGAGGGCTATACTTGAAATCATGTCTTTTGTATTAGTATAGTATTGTTATTGTGTTGATAGTTCAGTTTTGCGTTGAGTCTTTGAAGTCAGTGGCGGTTATACATGCACCCTGGAATTTTGCTGCAAGAATTTTGATTATTTAGGGAAAATATTCACCTCAAATCATACTAAAAGAAGCTTCTAGAATCAATAGTGGTGCATTTCTAGGACTTTATTTCTTACTAGGACAATGGCTAAAATTATTGAGTAATTAAAGTTTCTAGATACTCTCATACTCTGCATTTTTGAATATGAAGACACGGTCAAAATAAATAAGATCACTCTTGTTGGCATTCAAACATGTCTACAATATGCTCAAGGAAAGATTGAGTTTTTACAACTCAAATCTCAATTCCAGCAAGAATATATACAACAGAATAGACATCATTTTGACCTATATTTTTTTTAGAACATTGAGACAGACTCCTATTAGCAACAAGTCAATAATGTTGCAGTTGATTCACATTTAGTGCCTAGTGCAAGAGTATATTTGCATTCATATGCATAAATTTAGCATACACTTCCCAAGCCCATTATCAGACCTTGGGAAGAGATTTTCCATAACAAGCACATAACTGGGCTTGGATATGACAAGGATGTGTCCTTTCATACTCCAGACTATTCCAAGACCATTCATTTTCAAAGTGTTGGGTTTCTTCATGACAATTCACCTTCAACTATTCCATATTCTACTCCTCTTCCACAACAACAACAATAGAATTCTAAATGCCAAGGTTGTGACAGAAATGGCCATATGGAAGATCATTGTTTTGATCTTCATCCATGTGAGAACTGTCATAAAACCACTCATTCTTCAAATAGATGCTTCAGAAGCAAGCCTCCTGCAAGAACAAAGATTCATCTTGGATGGATTGCTTCTTGGCAATGGGAATCAACAGCCAAAAATATGTTTCAGTCATATGTCAAAATCTCTTGTAGAATGTTAAAAGGCTTTGCAGTTGAGTTTTCTCCATCTTTACACCTTGTATACGACAGGGGGGGGAAGTGATGTTCATATACAAGCTTCAAATCCATATCAAGTGAGTTTGAGCCACAACCTACCATACTCGATTCATAGTTGTAGCCAGAGACAAAATTTCTAGTGAGCCTGAGCCATAACCCGCAATACCAGATTCAGAGTTGTAGACTGAGCATGCCTTTGGTTGGTGGTAAACCTTAAACCGTCTATGCAGGGTTGAGACCTCCCTTTTCAGGTTGAGCTTCTCCCTTTTCAAATAATTGGGGGCACTTCCTCTGGCAGGAGACTTCAAATTCGTGCCAGATTTAGAAGAGTTATAGAAATTTCACTGTGTGTTCCAGTGTTGATGGTCATCCTTAAACCACCTCCTTATACTAACATTTCAGAGAACTCATTCAGCCTAGTGTTTTCATGCATATTTTGCATGTTTTGTATTATAGCTCTCTTCTTGGACTCATACATACCACTTTAGATTAAGGGGGGTAATTTTGGACACCTAATCCACCAAGGGTTAAGGTGTGGGAGCTTAGCAGTCAAGGGGAGTCCAAGAGACCTTGGAAGGTGAATCCAAGAGTCACATCAATGTAATATAAATGTATATCATTGTGAATAATAATGCATTCAATGTTTATATTATTTGGTTGTCCATTATTTCTATGTATGCCTAACACATTTGTGAACTTTTCATTTAATTCTGGGTAGTGACCTAGACTATGGGCCTGAAAAAGTGCCTGAAATCCCGCGGACGCAGGAACGGGTCTAGAAAATTTAGTCCTTGGGCATATGCATGCCTATGTCATGGGAGCGTATAGAGCCTTCCAAATGTACCAATGCCTATATTGTGGGAGGGTCCCGGGGTTAAGTGGGTTAAAAACTCAGTGAGACCCAGGGGCTAGTTACCTTAGTGTCGATAGTGGAACACAATGGAACTAAATAATAAAATATATTATGAATCGAAACAAAATACATGCTTTTTAGAACAACATAAACGAGATAAACAATAGCTCAAGGCTACTAAGAATTTAGGGATCACCTCTAACCCTCCATTGATGATGGAATAATAAGTCTATAGAAATTTTATGGCGTTTTTAGGGTAGTAAATATAAGTTCATTCATGCATTATCCATGGATAATAAATATTATATTAAAAACTATAATTTATAGTTTATAACATTAAATATTAAGTCAATTTGCTAAAACTATACTTTATAACTTATAACATTAGGTATTAAGTCAACTTGTTAAATGACTAGAATAATTGTATCAAGTATAAAATGCATGTCACAATCAAATACAATCATAGACATGGAAAACATTTAGATTAAACTCATCTGGCAAAAAATTTCATGTATAAACATAGACATGGTTAAAATATGTCATAATCACATTACACAAAACTGTAATAGAGAAAAAAAAATATTACATACTAAAATTGAAGCCTTAAAATCAAACCTTTAAAGGTATAGCATATATAGAATATCTAATACTACAACATACCAACTTCTATGTAATAAGGTGAGTTTAATTTAATTAACATTACAAACTTGGTTTATTGTGAACATTTTCAATTTCATGTTATAAATTCTGAAGTTTGTTGACTTTTGTTAGGAAAAAGTTAACAACGTGGAATTCAAGGATAGAGTGAACCTGTAAAATAATTCTTATAAAAGTTCATTGTCATTGCTATCCACCAAGAAGCAAATCAAATACATGGAAGTTGGGTGTGAACATAGGTCTATATGTAATAGCATGGGTCATCACCATAGAGAAGAATTTTAGATCATATAGTACTTATTGAGAATTTTTGAAAGGTGTGTTAGAAAATTATATATTACAGAGCAATGGAACACATAAAATATGCGGAAAAAAAAAACACAAAAAACATATAAAACAAGAGAGACACAGATATACATGGTTCACTCAATTTGGGCTATGTCCACCTCGAACAACCAATCCTTCCTTTATATTGTCCAGCAAGATGAAGAGATACAACCTACAATAGATTCATTGTAATATCCTCTACTCTTTCTCACAGTCCCCCTTTTTGTTTCTCGCTCATAATACACATACCATACACAGCCGCAATACAATACACTCATACAAAACAAGGGGTTGTCTTTTAGGGCAAAAAACCCGAAATTAAACATAACTTCTATCGTAAGATCATTCGCCTAATGAATGGCCCAGATTGACTACGAAATTACAATATTTTACAAGGCATTTTTACATAGTGAAAATGTGAAGTTGGGTTACACTTTTTGCCCTTTTTTGAGAAAAAAATTCTTCTTTCTTCTTCTTCTTTTTTTTTTTTTTTTCAACTTTCTACAAGCCAAAACAATTTTTCTGTTTAGAATTTCATTTTGCAATAAAAATAAAAGTTGTCAGAAATTTTATTAGCTTTCTATTACTTATTTTTTGGAATTTTTTTATACACATTTGATATGTCAACTTAGTGTTTCTTTGAGTGTGTGTTTTTTAACAATCAAATGATTCATAAGAAGTCATATTAATATGCACTGTTGTATTCTTTGAAACTTTGTGTTTTTGAGAAACAAAATGTGTTACAACAATATAGATAGAGTCTACTTCAGTTTTTTTATATTTACAAAGCCAACTGATGCATATCATAATTACTGTAATTTTTTGAACTGATCCAATATGAAAAAACTGCATATTTTGAATATTTTTCGTAACGCACCAAATTTCTTAACATATAAGTTATAAACTAAAAATCTAAAAACTACCCATTACAGACGACAGACCAGTGTAATGCACCATAACTTTTTCAATTTTTTTTACAGTGTATTTTGGAAGATACAGAATTATGATTTCAGTGAATCATAATGACTTTTAGAAATTGTTTGCACCCATTTTATTACAAAAATAATTAAAATTAGTAAATATTTATGAAATTCCATTAAAGTTATATTTCCTAAAAGTAGATTGAATTCTGAAAATGCTTGTCTTGGTTCCGACAGTTAATTCAGAATGTTTCATGGAGTTTAATCAGTCCAAAGTTGAAGATATGTATTCAGTGCTTAGCTTTACGTAATTGCAGTCATGTTAGTTCGGTCGTACTCATAAAAAAAGTTCAACCGAATTTTTTTTTGCGCCAACGGCCCGTCAAGTCTAACAACATAAAATTTCGGCCGAAATTTTACTTGACTTTCCATCGGCTGGAAAAAACAACGAAACCCCTCCAAAAAAACATTTCTAGGCAATATAAATTGACGTAAAAACATTCATTATTTTCGCATAATTTCGCACATTTGGTATGATTTTGCAAAGGTCTTGGTCTGATTTTGCAAAGAATTGTTTTGCGTTTAATCACTTTTCTTGGAGGTACAATCAAAGGACATTTTTGCAAAGGATTGTTTTGGGTTTAAGGAATTTTCTTGGAGGTACATTCAAAAGACATTTTTGGAAAGGATTGTTTTGAGTTTAAGGACTTTTCTTGGAGGTACATTCAAAGGACATTTCTTGGAGGTATGTGATACATTTTTGGATTTTTTTGGGCTTCATTTTTTTTAGGTATTTTGTTTTTAGAGATTTGGGCTTAATTTTCATTGTTTTTAGAGGTTTTGGGCTTAATTTTCAAAGGACTCTTTTTAGGCTTAATTTCAAAAGGACTATTTTTAGGCTTCATATTTAAAGGACATTTTTTGGAGGTATTTTTAAAAGTGATATTTTTTAGAGCCTTTTTTCAAGTATTTTTTAAAGTGGCATTTTTTAAGAAGTTGGAATTAATTTTCAATGGACATTTTTTGGAGGCATTTTTTGAAGTGACATTTTTTTAGAGTACGTGTTTTGGGTTGAAGTAAATATTTTATAATGATTTTTTTAAAATGAGTTTTTGTCTAAATTTTTAAATGAAAATTTTTTGCTAGACTTGGAAGGAAATATTTTGAGCTTCGTTTCATTTTTATAAGACATTTTTTTCTCGGATTTTTTAAAGTGTTTTGGATTGAAGTATGTATTTTTTGCAAAATTTTTAAAATGAGTTTTTTGTTTTTTAAATTAAATCTTTTGTGATATTTTCTTTAATTGATTTTTTGTCTAAATTTTTAAGGAAATTTTTTGAACTTCATACTCTATTATCATGGGAAATCGAAGGAATTGTGCGAGAAAATATGATCGAAAAAGAGACCTTGAGGAATGTAGAGAAGAGACGAGAGAATCTCGCAAAAGAAAGAGAGAAGCACCCTCAAATATTGAAGGGGAAAATCAACCTCAACTTGAATTTGAAGCAGGTATGTAATGTAAATATTATGAATTTGATATTTAAAATTTTCCTAGTGTAAAATGTGAAGCTTAATTTTTATTTGATGAACTAATTTGAAAAATATTTTGCAATGTAAACAAAGAGAGGTATTCCTCAAAACATTGATGATGAGATACAAAATTTTGAAAGAGAAAGTGAAAGAGATATTGAACCAATGATTAAAGATGGTGAAAATGTTGAAAGAAATTCAAGTGAAGAAATTGAATCACAAGGTATATATATATATATCTGTGTGTGTGTGTGTGTGTGTGTTGAACACATGCACGTATTATTGAAATTATACATATTTATTATTTTAGTCATTTATTGAATACGTAAACTTATTATGTACTATTCATTCGAATATGTACAGATGAAATCAATGTCAATGATGAGATGTTAGAAAATGTTGACACTCACACATCTGGAGATAAAAGCGCTGACCATGTTATACGATATCATGTTAAACACATTTTTGATACGTACTTCATAAAGGAAAATGTGACAGTTCAAGCCCAAATGTTGAAAGGTCTCCTATCATTAAGGAAATTAAAAAAAGCTATGACTTTTTTGGGTATTCAAAAATCAACAAAAGATAGAAAAATGAAGGAAAATGTGATACAAAATATAAATAGTGCTATAAATTCAATTAGAAGATCTAGACAGAAAAAATTTTCAGTTGTACGTAGAGAAATACATATGGCAGTGGTTTCATCAAGGATTAAAGAGAATCACTTGGTAAAATCTATGGCACAAGCATTAGGAACCTCACGAAAAAATTTGTACAAACATTGGAAATTTTGGTTGCAAATAGATGTAAATGATGAACTCGCTTGTTGGAGAGCTATTTTTAGGCAACCATACAAAGATAGACTTGGAGAAAATGTTTAAAAAATAATATATGAATATTGGAAGAAAAATTCACGTGTTTCGCCAAATGCAAGGGATGTGATGCGAAGAAGAATAGCACGAAATCAGTACGAACAACATGAAAAACATTTCTTGGAAACCACTCAAATAGAATTGTTCAACAAGTTCAAATAAGAGAATCATAAATTCATGTCTCAATCAGTGCTTTTGTTCAACAAAAACCATGGTATGTAAAACCTATCATTGTGCGCGACACTTGTTGTTGTCATTATCATGTAGAATTTGAGTTATATTATGACAAATTCCTTAAATTTGGTAGAATATTTTGGAAAGATTCACCTCCTCCTTCCATTATCCATGATTTCATATCTCAAATTCTATGTGAAAGAGAAAACGATGAATTATTTTACGAAAAGAAATGTGTTGGTGGTAAAAAATGCGATGATTGTGGAAATTTGACTAAATTTCAAAACAAATATCGTACTAATATAAATGATCAATCATTGTCCAACATGAAAGTGAAATGGAAGAGATATGAATATATCCATACATCGATTAAAGGTGCAAATAATGCTAAAATAATTGAATTACAAGAAGAAGAAACTTTTGTGATAGATTTTTTGAGAAAGTTTGAGGCAGAAATTTATAAATATACCAAGCATTCCCATAGATCTCGATGGAAAGACTTGCAATTCAAAAAATCCCGTGAAGTTTTTCCACCAGGGACCATTTTTTCAGTAATTGATTTTGCAGAAAACTACACATTTGTTCCACAAAATGAAATTTAGAGTGAATACTATCATTCTGACTAGGTCTCCATGCTTGTCCATATTCTATATAGACATGCTAAACAAAAGGTCGATTATAGAGAAATCACCAGTGAAAATTGACATGTTATTAAATAATATCACTTTTATATTAGTGACGATCATACACATGATACATATTTTGTACAATATTGTTTTGGAAATATTTATGACTCCTTGAAAAGTTGTGGAATAACATTCAATTAACATTGGATATGGCCATATGGATGCGCAGGTCAATTAAAATCTTCATGATCATTCTTTTGGTTGTGTTGTCTTCATAAGAAAACCTGCATTAAACATTGTTGGAATTTCGTTGAGACTGGCCATGGAAAAGGAGAACATGACAGTGTAGGGGCATGCATAAAATGAACACTTCGAAGATATCAAATGAACCCCTCTGCAACCTGCTCGTGGATGCTAATGAAGTTGTTCAATGGTGCATTGCTGCTCTAAGCCATGAGACTAACCGGTCAAGGGAAGTGTGAAGGTACATTCAATTTAATTTTTATTGGATATCTAATTTTAAGCAATGTACATTTATCACAATGATTATCTTTGATGGTATTTTGATATCATATTTACATTCTTCTTTGAACTTTCCATATATAGGTTTTTTTGGCATATTGGGATCGAAGATGTAGATAGATCAATTGAAAATGACGTTGAAACAATAAAAGGGACTCGATAATTGCATTCAATTAAAACAAAGTTGTCCAAAAATGTGTTTGCATTGGATAAAAGAAAATATTCTTGTTTTTTTCATGTTTGCATAGACAACACAGAATCCAATGAATTTTCTGAAAACAAAATGTATGTAAAAGATTGGAAACATACAGAGCTAAATACAAAGGAAAAATGTTCGTTGCAATGTTTGAAGAAATGCAATAAGAGGAGACTACAATATCATCTGATGGTGATCGAGTTTTTGATCTTGTTAGAGAAGTTAACATTTGAATTTCTTTCAAATAATAAAGATCTAGAAATAAATTTAAATACATAAGTTTTTTAAGTTTGTTTTATTGTGTAGGAGATGTTTTTGCTGTAATTGTACCTACTGACAATGATGAAAATGTGAAGTATTATATGATGTGTTTCACTGAACGAAAAATGAAATTATTAGAAAACTATAATGATCTCGAGTTTCCATATGAAAGAGGATCTATTATACTGAAAGGTTATTTTTCCAAACAAACTAATCAAAGTGGGGATTTTGTTTACTTTGAAGACTATGAACCTGATGTCGTAAGTTGTCAATGTAGTCACTTGGTGTGTGCAGCATGAATAAAGTTGATAGAGGTTCAATCAAAGAAAAAAAATGAAAATTAAGAAATGGAAAATGTCAAAATCCGTTCATGAACGGATCATTGAAGATGGCATTCCATTGGAATTTTTTTGATTGAACTGCCCAACAATTTCTTCTCTTTGGATTCATGTTTTAGAAATTCCAGAACTCAACTAAAAATTGAGTTGTTTTGTTATGTTATCTATGCAAGTGTTTGCACATGTACATTGTTTTGGTACATGCACACTAGTATCAACTGAAAGTAGCTTTTCTATACATGCATTGATGAAAAATGTTGCATATATATATATATATATATATATATATATATATATATATATATATATATATATATTCTAGAATGCACTAAATTGAAAGTAGATTTTCTATGTGAATTAATGAAAATGTTGCAAGTAATTGATATATATGTTCTAATGAAATTAACGCAAAGTAGTTGTTCTATGTGTGATTAATAAAATGTTGTACGACTGTACTGATATATACATGTTCTAGAATTAATTGAAAGTAGTTTTTCTTGATAAAGGTAATTTATAAAAATGTTGCACGTATTGGATATATATATATATATATATATATATATATATATATATATATATATATATATATATATATATATATATATATATATCGCCTAGAATGCAATTAATTGTTCAAGTAGTTTTACTATGTGCATTGATGAAAAATGTTTCACGTACTGAATATATATGTTCTATAATGCAATTAACTGAAAGTAGTTTTTCTATGTGCATTGATGAAAAATGTTGCATGTACTAGATATATACATGGACTGAATGTGACTAGTTTTTCTTGTGGGCTTTTCTGGTAAAAAGTATCCACGATGTAAATAAAACATCCACAATATATAGTTTTCTACGAACATTCCTTTCATACAAGAGACTCGGAGCACTTCTCCGACTTTTGGTGGGATTTGACCCACATCACTATTCCTGATAGAAAATAGTACAAAATTTGTCTGTCCAATGGTCGGATATGTTCTAGGCAATTAACTGAAGGTAGATTTTCTATGTGCATTGATGAAAAATGTTACACGTATTGGATATATATATGTTCTAGAATGTAATTAATTGTTCAAGTAGTTTTACCGTGTGCATTGATGAAAAAATTTTCACGTACTAAATATATATGTTCTAGAATGCAATTAACTGAAAGTAGCTAAATTCTATTTGCATTGATGAAAAATGTTTAAGTACTGGATATATATGTTCTAGAATGCAATTAACTGAAAGTATCTTTTCTATGTGCATTGATGAAAAATGTTGCACGTACTGGATATATATGTTCTAGAATGGAATTAACTGAAAGTAGCTTTTCTATACATGCATTGATGAAAAATGTTGCACGTATTGGATATATATACATTATAGAATGCATTTTTAAAATTTTATGATTGTTTGACACATCTAACAAGACCTAGAATCTTATGATTGTTTATATATATATATATATATATATATATTGTACTTCAATCGTTTTAACATATATATTCAAACATGTGTAAAATCATTTCTACAAGTACATATATTCATGTGATTTTTTTTGTTTGTTTGGAAAACGACAAGTGAATTTTAAAAACAAAACATAATATCATAATCACATGCCAAATGTAGTTCAACCATCCAAAACTTGAGTTTTAAAAACTTTTTGATTATATCACAACATTACTTCACATGCCATGCCAATTGTAGTTCAACTATCCAATAAACACATTTAACATTATATCACATGCCAAATGTAGATCAACCATCCAAAACTTAAGTTTTAATTTAACAAAACATTATAGATCACAACATTACTTCACATGCCAAATGTAGTTCAACCATCCAAAACTTAAGTTTTAAAAACAAAACAAATTATAACACAACATTACTTCACATGCCAAATGTAGTTCAAAAGAAAAACATTAATATAGATCACAACATTACTTCAGATGTCAAATGTAGTTCAACCATCCAAAACTTAAGTTTTAAAAACAAAACAAATTATAACACAACATTACTTCACATGCCAAATGTAGTTCAACCATCCAAAACTTGAGTTTTTCAAAAGCAAAACATTAATATAGATCACAACATTACTTCACATGCCAAATGTAGTTCTTGACCATCCAAAACTTAAGTTTTAAAAACAAAACAAATTATAACACAACATTACTTCACATGCCAAACGTAGTTCAACCATCCAAAACTTGAGTTATAAAAACAAAACATTATAGATCACAAGTATCAAAACTTTTTAAAAACAAAACATTATAGATCACAAGTATCAAAACTTGAGTTTTAAAAACAAAACATTATAGATCACAAGTATCAAGTATCAAGTAACATTACTTCACATGCCAAATGTAGTTCAACCATGTAACACTTTAAAAACAAAACAATTTATTTAACACAACATTACTTCACATCACATGCCAAATGTAGTTCAACCATCCAAAACTTGATTTTTAAAAACAAAACAAATTATATGTAACACTGTAACATTATTTCACATGCCAAATGTAGTTCAACCATCCAAAACTTAAGTTTTAAAAATATTATATATCACATTCACATGTACCAAATGTAGTTCACATAAAATATGTCCAAAATTTGTAGATCTCACAAGTATCAAGTTATATATGACTGCATCTAGATAACACTATATATATAAAATTAAATTTAAGACTAAATCCATTGAAAATATAATGTTGCACGTGTGCTTTTACATCATCCATAAAATAGTGCATGTGCATCATCCATCAAATGCATATAGATGTAGTGTCTTTCCTAGCAAAGTGTCAATCCTCGAGCTATCCTACGAAGCATGGGAAATCTGTACACAATGTGTACAAACATTAAAATTTGATGTTTTAAAATTGAGTGAGAATATATAGAACTTCATGTAAAAAACAAAATGTAAAAAAAAACATTCAATACCTCATGAGGTTCCCTCTCCATTTGTTGCTCATCTACTACAACTTCCTCCACAGGAACATCTCCAACAGTAAACTGTACAATATATATATATATATATATTAAAATTTTCAAATGAAAATGTATATATAAACTTATTTTCAATAATATTAAAAAAAAGTTAGACAACTTGTTCAAATGGTTGAAATGGTGTGGATGTTCCTATCTCCATCGCTAGAGTCCGTGGAGAAAAGAAATCCTCTATAAAAACCTAAAATTCAAAAAATTTAAAAGTAAAAAATAACTCAAGATCAAGATCTTAATTTTTATTAAAAATTTTAAAATTCAATTTATAAATTATAAATTAAAAACATACATTTAAGTGAAAATTTGAATACTTGTGGATTTGGCACATCTCCTAAGAGAGGCTCCAAAAGAAAATCTCCGAAAACCTAAAATTCAAAAAATTTAAAATAACTCAAAATCTCTAGATCTCAATTTATAATAAAACTTTTAAGCTTCAATTTATAACTTATAACTTAAAAACATATATGTATTTAAGTGAAAAATTGAATACTTGTGATGTCGGATTTGGCACATCTCCTATGAGTGGTTTAGAAAGAAAATCTCCAAGAACCTAAAATTTAAAAAATTTAAAATAACTCAAGGTATAGATATATCTCATTTTTTAATGGAACTTTTTGAGGTGGAATATATAACTTAAAAACATAAATTTTAAAAGTGAAAAATTGTCCATAATTGTGGTTGTGGATTTGGCACATCTCCTAAGGAAGTAGAAGGTACATCTCCCAAGGAAGAAGAATGTATCACCATCCCAAAAACATCGGATGGAATCAGAATCTGTTAAAACATTTTATTATATATATGTACATGTGTGCACAATTATTTATTTTAAAAATATAACCTAAAAAACACTAACATTTGCCAACATATCTTGATGGTGAGAACCATCTTGATTGTTTGAACCAGAGGCTCCGAACATGATATTAACATTTTCTTCATTCATCAAGCGTGACAACTGCAAATGGTGTTAACATATAATGATACATTTTTGTTAGATTAATGTATACAAATAAATGCATGTATATATATATTTATTACAAATTGTACATGTGTTAAAATAATTGAACCCTAACCATTAACACATACCGTTCCCATGCCCTCTTCCTCATAAAAAATTAGGGCATGTCAACCATTGCGAAAATTATTTGCATATGTTTTGAGATCTTCAACACTCATGTTGTCAAACTCTTCATCTATATAATACATAAAATTAGCGCGTGCATTCTCACATGCTCTTTGTTGATTCAGACAAACATCGACTCCACCCAATCCACTATAAACATTGTCGATGATGGCATCCCTTGCTTCTCGACTAATTTGAGAAGTGGCTTCCATCTCTGACCGCAAAGTTTCGACACGAAAAGGTCGACTAACCAATGGTGGATCAGAGCGAGGAAACTCAAAATTACACCTAGCGCCCCTACGGTCACACAATCGACCTTTCCCAGGACCAAAAAATTCAGAGGGAAGTTCATTGTAATTGGGTTTCATTTGCAAAAATAATTTTGCATAAAACAATTTTTCAAAATAAAGCGGAACCTCGCCATTCCATGGGAGTCTTCCATAGGCCGCAAGGTGTCTATCATACAAATAGTGAGCTATATCAAGGTGCTTGAAATATTGCACCTTCAACATATTTATTTCAGCCCTTCTTTGAAATTAAACATAGACTTGGCCATATCTGTTGTAACTCTTTGTTTAACAACCTCCCATTTATCGAGACCCATCACTGTTTCCTTTCTTTTTGTCATGACTTCTACAAAAGTATCAGTGGTTGGCCCAAGCTTTCAGTACACATCTACTAGTTCACCTAAAGAATGTGTAACTATTTCCAAGCTTTGTCGACTCTCAACATGTAGATTCAAAGCCACAAGATCTCTCTGCAATTTTACATGAAGATGTTGACACCTTTCTAAGGTGCATTGCTACATGTTTCTTTCCCAAGGTATATCGGAAATGTTGGTCGTGTTAGTGTCGGTATCTTCATCCCTCCGTCAGTGATCAAAATTCTCTTGTTGCATTGCATATTAGGTGTCTCGCTCAGTCAGCTGCATTCCATTAGGAGCATGGATCATCTAATGGTAGTGGCTTTTTATACATTTTCCCTCATGTCCTTTACCTGTTGGTCCATTTCCTTTCATCAAGATCATCTGCACTCACTTTTTGTCCTTAAATTTGTAAGAGTCATTTCTAGGGTTTTCAGTCCCATTAGGTCTAGGGTTTCATCAATAAGGTCTTCAAAATGCCCAATAATGGTCAGCAGGCGCATGAGGAGTTTGAATAAAGTTCCAGTACTAAATAAATTTCATCATCATATGCCTAGAAATGTATTTTTCCTATGTATAAATTTGATGTAATTTCAAGATTTGTTTTTTTTCATATGTAAGTAATTCCAATGGCAACCTTGGTCACCTTGTCACACTTCAACAAATCCATCCCCTGCAAAGCAAACAAAAAGAAAATTATTCAGTTAATCAGAGGCAAAATTAAGCAAACTGCCTAAAACAGAGTTTGGAAAGAAAGTGTCAATTGTGAACATTACAAAAGTGGGTTTTTTGGAGTGGAAAATTAAAGCCTTTGGTATATAAGTAATTTTTCATGTTGCAAAGGGCTCATTTGCATTCCAAGAAGAAAGAGTGAGCAAGAAAGGGCCGTGTTGAACGAAGGGAGAAATTTTTTAGCAAAGTCGTGCAAGTTTGTAGGTGGGGCGCATTGGCTAAGAGGCGCAGCACATAGAGCTGGCGCGACGCATTGGGTTGGCCTCCACAGTGTTGAAAACACACGGGCGCGACGCATATAACTGGCACGGGTGTAGATCTGCAAACTCAATTTTTCACCATGATTTCATTCAAATCTCCATTTGCTCAGTTTCCTACAGTCAAAAGTAAGTCAAACAACCCCTCCAATGCCTTAAACATGTGTCTTATGATGTTTATGAGGATTTAATATAAAAAAAAATTCAAACCCTACTTCCTTACTCAAGACATGATAGCCTAGGGTTTGTAAACTGGTTTTTGTGGTCATCACTCCCTCATCCTTTATTCCTTCACTATTTTTCTAGTTTCATCAACCCATTTCCCTATCCCCCATATCCCTAAATTCATCTACCCCTATCCCAATTCCTATTATCCCAAATCCTAGCTACAAAATTCCCAAACCCCAAATGCTATCCCAAAAGCCTAGAGATTGTCCCTAAGACCCTTCAATTCCCCAAATTCCAATTGAAAAATTCCCAACATTCCCCTTACCCTCTCCCTTCATAGTCCCTCACACATTTTCATAAAATTGGCAGTAGACCAAAGACACCTAAAACTCCTCATACTCATCTAAGACAACACAAAATTTGGCAAACATGGAGACAGATTCCTCTTATGACAGAGATGAAGAAACACACAATGAATCTCAAACCGAATTGCATGCACCAAGGAGACCTCACAAGAGTGGTAAAAATGTACGAGAAGAGCCTACTTCACTTGCTGAGTTGCAGGCCTGCCCTCTTGCTATCACATGTTTTCAACAACAGTCTTGTTATCAGTTTTGTGAGATGGTTGCTAGAGTCTAGTACCATCATGAGTTGGCCAGATTGTTTGTGCTTCATTTACATAAGGGCCAAGTCACTCTTGCAGGTGTGACATTCACCTTGACACCTGAGGCTATCTCTCTAGCAACCGGTATTCCAAATGTCGGAGAGAAATGGAATAAAAGGCAACAAGTTTACAAGGAACACTATGAGCCATATATCAAGCCTGGTTTTTTGAGACAACTCAGTAGAGTTTTTCCTTTTCGGTATCTGAAAGATTCATATGCTCCTTTGATGAAACTCATTATCAAATATTTCAGCTGTGAGGGTCGGTTTTCTCGCCTATATGCCTATCACATCAGATTGTTGATGCACTTTACTAGGGTGAGAATGATGAACCTCCCCTACTTCATGTGCTGAAATATTGAGAAGATGACCAGCTTAGTGTAAAATAAAACTCCTGAGCAACAGTATAACAATATCTATCATTTTTCACTCATCAAAATTGTGGTTATGTATCAGCTTGGTTTGCAGGATATTTCATGGGAGGATTTCATTTCTCATGAGTTCTTCACAGATCCTCAGGTACCTCCAGAAGCTTTTCATGAGACCGGTGGACCTTCACATCTGCAGGAGGGTCATGAGACACAGACCGCTAGTGTGCTGGTGTTTGTTGCCTGTCAAAGGGGCACTAGAAGGTTGTTTACAGCAGCCAAGCGAGTATTATCTCCACCCGGGGTGGAAGGAGTCTCGCTTCTTCCATCAGCAGTGCAGGTACAGGAAAAGGGAAAGAGGCCAATACATGATGAGGGGCCTTCAGGAGGGCAGGAGACATATTTCATCCTCATTCAGGATGATGACACCAATTTGGGCTCACTAAGCTCAAAGCTTAGAGAGATCATTCAGGAGCAACGGGCGGAGATAAATACTTTGTCCATTGGCCTTCAAAGAGCCAAGTGGATAATCAAATACCTTGAGCAAAGAAACAAGTAGTTAGAGGATCAGAAAACTATTAAGGAGCTACAAAACATACGAGAGAACCAGAAAGCTGCTAAAAAGAGCAAAACCAAGATGACATCACTTGAGCAAGAAATTGAAGCTGGTCATGAAAATTGGCTTGAAAGGGTAAATATGCATTTGGAAAAGCTGTTGGAGAAAGCCAACAAAGAAAAGAACATGTTGAGGCACATGGCCAATCATTATTGGGCGAGAAACCATGTTTGCAAAGTAAGGATCAAAATCTTGAAGGCCAAGTTGAAGAAGGCCTCAAAGCGGCGGAAAAAGCATGATAGGCTTCATATTTTGGCTGAGGCTTCCTTGGCCCATCATAACACATAATGGAGGACACTCAGCCCAAATTTCAAAAAATTTGGGACATTTTTTGCATTTTTGGAATTTTTGAGCTAAAAATCAGTCGTTTCTGCTCTATGTGTCGCGCCACCTGGCGTGCACTTTTGATGGGGGAATTCTTTTGATGTAAACTCAAAATTTATGGATTTTTCATGGAAAAATATGCATGCCTACCTATGGCCAAGAAATTTTGACAGGTTTTGGGCTTCCAGAAGGGTCAAAAACACCCCAAAAATGTCCTTTCTGCCCCTTTTTTGACACACAGGAAGCAGTGTTGGGAGAAATCAGTTTTGGAGGGGCAAATGAAGGCCAAATTTAGAAATTCCACTTGTGTTGGAAAATAGACAGGTAGACCTTTCTAGCAAGCCCACTTGGAGAAAATTTGGACACTAGGAAGGCCTAAAAAATCAGCTGCAAACTGGCGTGACACATAGGGAAATCAGGCGCAACGCATTGGAGGATTTTGCTCATTTTTTACCTAGAAACTTTGTTTTTCGCCTAGTTTTTGATAGTTTGACTTTATTACTTCTAAATTTCAAACTCATGATGTAATTTAAATGTAATTTTATGGATCTTGATGTAATTTTGTTAAATTTTCACTCATGGAGGTAGATTCATCCATCAAAAGGTGATTTGCAACTGAATGAATCAGTTTCCTAGTTTATAGAGGCAAGTTGTTCCACTGCCTACTTTCTAGTTCTCAGTTTAGATTTTGTTGGAACAACTCCTAAACTTGTGAGCTTGACCCCTAGAGGTTGGGATGAGTTATTTTTTTTCTATATCTTGTGGTTTTTCAGTCATTAGCATGGTTGGACTTTTGGGAATGCTTTGAGCATCATTGTACATTCATTTCTGCTTTTTGGCAAAGGAATAGACCAGGGTTTGCAGCACTCTATGGGATTCATGTGGAATTTTGCTTTGATAGTGTGTTTCTCTCTATAAATTTAAGTCTACTGGTGTTTTATGTACACCATTTTCTCTCTTATTTCTTCTTAACTTAAACAAACAAGGATATAGGTAGAATTCATTAAAATTTACAGTGCTCTACCTAGATTTTGTTTAATTTTCAATGTTTTCAGCAGTTTGAAGAGGATCCCTAAAGGTTTCTTTCCCTCTTCAACTCCTCACCTATCTCAACTCTGCATTTATTTCAAATTGAAGTGTCAAATCAATTGCCTACCTTGCCCCATTCAGATCTCTGCAAAACTGAACCTCATTCCCCAGACCCAATTTGCCTTTCCTCTTGAGCCAACGAAATATCATTAAATTCAATCAAGACTCTTTTTCATACATACCTAGCCTAAAATCAGTTTTCATTCAAGTCATCTCAAACCTCACTGATCATTTTTGTTGAGATTGACAAGGAGAGAGCCCTCTCCCGGTCTGGTAGGGCTAGCTACCAGGTTAAGCGTGGTTTGATGTTACCCTAGATTCTGCCTTTCTTAGCCTGAGGTATATTTAGGCCATAACATAGTGGCGACAATACTAGGAAAGAAAAATTGTTTGTTTGTTAGTGTTATTCATTTTATAAACTACAAACGGATCCTCAAGTTAGCCAGGTAGCCTTCGAAATGCTCTTGCTTTGCATTAGTGAAAGTAGATGAATGCTGCTTCAATCAATCTCCAATCTAGTCTTATAAACGTAACACCTAACTTGAAAATTTCCCCAGTACATCATAAAATTATAGACTTTGGATGGTGAGTTTAGAATCTGATAGGTTGAACAAGTCGATTTTGTCCGTTTGATTTTTGGAAATAATTCAACACATTGGCTTCCAGACGACACACCAGGGCAAATCTGGATCCTGATCCACCTCCTGTGTATGAAAATCCAAATCTTATTTTGAGAAACCTTCATTGAGACATTCCTGTGATTCCTGTGTTCAAATCTCATTCATGTCCTGCTATTTTTTCTTATCTCAAAGATCTTGAGTTTGATGAACAATTTGAGCTATCGTTGTTTGAAACCAAATCTGAAAGTGCTATTGATTCTACTGTCCTAAATCCAGAGTTTGTCAAAGATCTTGAAATTGAAAGGGCCAATAGATCAATTGACAATTATATCTTGAACCTTCAGAATTCCATTGTGGCAACAAACATTCCCGAATTCATAGATTCTGCATTTGCAACTCTTGGGTCATCCACAATTGCATCTAGTTTAGAAATTCATACTGAGCCTCCTTTCATTCCCACCATTCCTGTGCAACCTTCTATCTCTGATAAAAAATCTGCAGTAGTATCACCTCCATCCACACCACATACACCTCATACATCAACTACTCCGATCCCTCCTATAGCCCCAAGACTGGTTGTAAATCCACCTAGAGCTATGGCTGCCCGATTTGCACCCCTTGTGTTGCCTCAAAATTTAGATAACATGCCCGCTGATTATCAAAGAAAAATTCCATTGTTTGATGGCACTCCTCAAAGTGTTACAGCTCAACAACATGTGGATAGGATGACAGATTTCTTTGACCTTCGTGAGATTGATGCGGAAAATGTGATAATGAGACTATTTGTACAAACTTTTGGAGGTGAAGTAAGGAAGTGGTTCAGAGCTTTGCCAGCTGGTAGTATTACTACATTGACTAATCTTCAGAGACAATTCTTGGATCGATGGGAAGTGAAGAAAAATCCTGTTCAGATTCTTTCTGAATATGAGAATATCAAGCGGAACGTTGGTGAGTCTATTCAAGATTATTGTATTAGATTCAATTCTGTTTACAATGAAATTCCTGCTGATATAAAGCCACCTATGGGGTTGGCTTTGATTAAGTTTCTGGATGGCTTTGATCCTGACATGGCCTATCAATTAAGAGAAAGAGATCCGGCCACTTTGGAAGACATGCAGAAAATTGCAGTCAGCGTTGAAGCAAATCTGCTTGCCAAGAGAGCTAGAATGAGAGCTAAAAAGAAGGTAATAGTAAAGGAAGAGGTTTCCACTTCAGATCAAGTGCTCCGAAATATGGACCAGATGTTTGACAGATTGACGATTGAAAATTTTGAACTGCAAGTCAGAAATCCTAATTTCCGTGGCCAGCAGCAACCACAATTTAGAATCAAGCAAAGAGAGCAACGAACACAAGACCAAGCAGTACAGCAGCAAGTGAAGACACCCTTACAAAAAAATTTTGTACATGGTCTGGAATTAGATGACGAGGATAATATAATTGGAGAAGAGAATCATTTCTTTACACCTGATGATATGCCAATTTTTATTACTGAAGACGAAGAGTATTCCGAGAACTCAGTTGTACAAAAGGACGAGAATTTCATCTTGGCGAATGAAGCAATTCTTGAAGAAGAGTCTGATGAATATCAGAGGGGGTACATGAATGCTTTGACAGCCTAGCAACGACAATATTCACTCAGAAGTAGAGATGTACCCATTAATCCAATTCAAAAAAGAAAGGAAGCGACAACACAAAAGAATGATCCACTCGTTGTGTAGAAAAAGGGGAAAGAGACAGTTGATCCCACCACAAGAAAATCACCATCAGCAAATGAAAGATCCAATCATCCAAATATATTAAAGGAGAAAACTGAAAAGAAGGATGTCCCAGCTAAAGAGGTAGAGAAAACTTTAGTTTTTAACTTAGAAAATGAAATTGCTAAGTTAAAAGTATCCATTCCTTTGACTGAATTGATGAAGAATAACAGTTATAAGGGTCAGGTGTCTAATATTTTGAGTTTAGATCCATTATCTGATATGGTAAACGCGGAAGATGATTGACCTGAGTTGATTTTTGGTCCAGCATTGGATGGTGAGTCTCACGATAGTGATGTACCTCCTTTTAACATCAGCCTTAGGTTGCACGACTATGTGTTACACAATGTTGTGTTTGATTCTGGAGCCTCTCATAATCTCATGCCTAAGGAAATCATGGAGAAATTGGGATTGGATATCACCAGAAAGTATCATGACCTTTATTATTTTGATTCTGGTAGAGTAAGATGCATTGGGCTTATCAAATATTTGGTGGTCAGTTTGGATCAGATTCCAACTAAAAATGTTTTGATGGATGTGGTTGTGGTGGATATTCCTCCTAGATTTGGCATGCTTCTTTCCAGATCTTGGGGAGCGAAACTAAAAGGGACATTGCAGCTTGATTTATCCTATGCTACTATTCCCATGTTTGGTCAGATGAGGAAATTATACCGGGAGCAAAAGATGAAGTATATGATCACTAGTAAGAAGAAACCGGTAAATCATCCAATCAACTATGTACATACTGATTTAGAATCATTTGTTTTATATTCAGATAGCTTTAATGATGTAGATATCCAAGTAGTTGAAGTAGAAGACATTCCAGAAATCACTAAAAATTTCAAAGAGGTCTTAAAGAAGGAAAGACAAAGATGGGATAGCACCGATGAGCAATCAGCCTCCTGACAGCAGCAAAATATTGATGGACAGCAAGGAGAAGTAAAAGAGCAAACATAATTTTAGCATTTGGAAGAGGAAGAAGCTGGTTTGTGGACCATGGATTTTGATGGCACGATAGGAAGGGAAGGTGCTGGAATTGGCATTTGGATACGCAACCCTTTTTTCTCCCCAAACAAAGTGCCAAGTAATGTAAGGGTCTGTTCTTATAAATTGGCTTTTGATTGTTCAAATAATGAGGCTGAATATGAAGCTTTAATTGCTGGTTTGAAAATTCTTATAAAGTTAAATGCCAAAAGGATTACAGTGTATGGTGACTCCGAGTTAGTTATTAAGCAAGTGAAAGGTGAATATCAAGCTAAGCATCCTCGAATGCGAGCCTACCGCAATGCGGTACTAGATATCTTGAGATTGTTTTCAACTTATACTTTGACATGTGTCCCTCGTATTCAGAATGGAATTGCAGATGCATTTGCAACAGCAGCAAGTAATTTGATAATTTTGATGAATTCAAACAAAAAATTTGAAATTCATGTGAAGCATCGTCCGACTATCCCTGACAATCAAAGGAATTGGCAAGTGTTTCAAGATGATAAAGAAATTGATGAATTTCTGCAAAATGAAGGTAAATTCAAAGACACTTCTATTGATGGGGAGCATGATGATGGTGAGGCAGATATAGAATTCAATCAGATGGAAGTTTTGCAGCTGAAGCATAATGTTATTCCTAAAGGTCTAATACCTTTAGAGGAGCTTTTCGACCAAGATGATGTAGCTCAAAAACCGAGCTTGCTTCCAACCGAGAAAGGAGTTTAGGATGTGAACATTGGATCAGCAGAGAATCCTAAAATGGTGAAATTGTTTAAGGCATTGCCTCCACAGGTAAAAGCAAAGTATATCAGTTTATTATCTTCCTTTGCTGATGTATTTGCTTGGGACTATTCAGATTTGAAGACATATGACACAAACATAATTCAGCATACCATCCCGATCAAGCCAAATCAAAAGCCCTTTCGATAGAAGTTGAGAAGAATAAATCCAAAGCTACTGCCCTCAATAGAGAAGGAAGTCAATCAGTTGTACAAAGCTGGTATCATCGTCCCCATAATATTTTCAGATTGGATTTCTAATTTGGTGCCCGTGCGCAAGAAAACAGGTGAGATTCGCTTATGTATTGATTTTAGGAATCTAAATAAAGTATCTTTGAAAGACAACTATCCATTGCCCAAAATGGATCACATACTTCAGCGAGAAGTTGGAGCATCGCGCATGTCGTTGCTTGATAGTTATTCTGGTTATAACCAAAGTCTAGTCCATGAGGATGATAGAGATAAAACAACGTTCACCACTCCGTGGGGAACTTTTCATTATGATAAAATTCCTTTGGGATTGAAGAAGGCTGGTGCGACATTTCAGCGAGCAATGGATATGGCATTTGCAAATGAAAAGGATGTCTTTCTAGTTATTTATCTTGATGACTTGACATTTTTTTCTAATTCATATGAAGAGCACCTTTATCATTTGAAGATTATATTTCAACGGTGTAGAAAATATGGTGTATCTCTCAATCCAAAAAAGAGTATGTTTGTCATGGATGAAGGCAAGCTTCTCGGTCATATTATATCAAAGGATGGTATCCACATTGATCCAGCCCGAGTGGAAGCCATTCAGCAAATTGATCTTCCCCAAAACAAGAAGGAGACCCAATCTTGCAGAACATTTAAGGGAAATCACAAACATGCTCAAGAAAGATAGTGTAGTAAAGTGGACTGAGGAAGCAATAAAGTCTTTCAATTTGGTGAAATTGGCTCTTTCTTCAACTCCGGTTTTGATCAGCCCAGACTATACTCAAGATTTCATTTTGTTTTCATTTGCCTCGGATCATACTATGTCAGCAGTCTTGATGCAGAAAAGAGACCAGCTTGAGAGACCAATTGCATTTTTCAGCAGAACCATAAGAGATGCAGCTTTAAAGTATAATATTATTGAAAATCAAGCTCTTTCCTTGGTAAAAGCATTGAAATATTTTCAAGTTTATATTTTGCATTCTCACATCCTTGCTTATGTTCCTAATGCTACTGTTAAGGATGTCTTAGTGCAAACAGATCCAGAAGGGAGACGAGGCAAATGGATTGCAGCCTTATTGGAATATGACGTGGAGATCAAACCTACAAATCTCATCAAAGGAAAGGGGCTGGATAAACTAATGGCTGAGTCAAATTTGCATGCCTTGGACATTAATCTCATTGCTGCTATGTCCGAGGAAAATGAAGAAATTTTACTCTCTCAGGTATCAGAAATTTTTGTTCTTTCTCCTTGGTATTCAGACATTGCTTATGTACTCCAAAATATTTCACCACCGCCGGGAATAGCTAAAAACAAAAGTAGGACACTGAAATTGAAGGCTGCTAAGTTTTGTATCATAAATAATGCGCTCTATTGGAAAGATCCCGGTGGTGTCTTGCTCAATTGTTTGGTTGAAGAAGAGGCAAAACAGGTTATGGAAGACTTTCATAAGGGAGATTGTGGAGGTCATCTTTTCTGGAAGAAAATAGCCAAAAAAAATTTGAGAGCAGGATATTATTGGCCAACTCTCTTTGCTGATGTGTACAAAATTGTTAAAAGTTGTCATGAATGTCATATTTTTCAAGGTAGGATAAAATTGCAGCCTTTACCGCACAAGCCCATTGAAGTAAGTGCTCCATTTCAGCAATGGGGTTTGGATTTCATTGGCGAGATCCATCCTACTTCTTCAGCGCAGCATAAATGGATCCTTACAACGACGGACTATTTTACTAAATGGATTGAGTTGATTCCCACTAGGCAGGCCACAGATTTGGTAATCATTTCATTTCTTGAAAACAATATTTTGTCTCGTTTTGGCTGTCCAAATAAGTTGATCACTGATAATGCAGCAGCCTTTAAATCTAAAAGAATGATTGACTTCTGTGATAAGTATCAAATCACTTTGGGGCACTCAACCGCATATCATCCACAAGGAAATGGATTGGTCGAATCCTCAAATAAATCCTTGGTCAATATTATCAAAAAGCTGCTGGAAATGAACAAGAAAAATTGGCACAAGAAACTGGTTAATGCACTTTGGGCAGACAGAGTAAGTCAAAAGAAATCTATAGGCATGTCCCCTTTTGAGCTCGTGTGTGGTGTTGACATGGTATTCCCGACCTCTCTCACAGTTCCAGTGGTTAAACTTCTACAGGAAGCTGGCAGCGAGGATGATCACTTGCAACGAATAATTAATCAAATGATCCATTTACAACAGACTAGAGAGGAGGTTTTTCAGAACACTTTCAAGCTGCAAGAGAGAATCAAGAAGATATATGATCGAAAGGCAAAAGCAGACAAGTTTCAAATAGAGGAAGTTGTGCTAAAATGGGACGTGAGAAACGAAGATAAAGGTAAGCATGGAAAGTTTGAGAATATTTGGAAAGGAACTTTAAGAATTGCTGCATATCGAGGCCAAAATGCTTTCCTTTTGAAAGAAATGAATGGAGAAGATTGTCCAGGTGGGCCGGTCAATGGTCGGCTACTCAGACGGTACTATTTTTGAAATGTTTTCTGCTATCATATGTATCACTGTACATACCGGTTTGTTTAAATTTCATTGCAAGTGTGTGCTGTCATCATTCTTTCAGTTTGGGGTCCGAGGTGAAGGCTATAAAGCTGAAGGTTGATTTCAGTTTTGGTTTGGTTTGTTTGAGTCAAGTCTTTTAGTCGATTTCAATCTTGAAATTGATTTAGTCTTGAGTCAGATTTCAGTCTTGAAATTGAGTCAAAGTCTGGTTTTGGTTTGTCGAAGTTATTGACTCCATATCCCAATGGACGAAAAGGCATTGCCTGCTTTCCCTAAGATCTGTAGTTCTTGGCACCTCCAAGGAGCTATCATCCCCATTGGAGCCAATTATAGTGTTAGTATCTTCATCCGTCCGTCAGTGATCAAAATTCTCTTGTTGCATTGCATATTAGGTGTCTCGCTCAGTCAACTGCATTCCATTAGGAGCATGGATCATCTGACGGTAGTGGCTTTTTATACATTTTCCCTCATGTCCTTTACCTGCTGGCCCATTTCCTTTCATCAAGATCATCTGCACTCACTTTTTGTCCTTAAATTTGTAAGATTCATTTCTAGGGTTTTCAGTCCCATTAGGTCTAGGTTTTCATCAATAAGGTCTTCAAAATGCCCAATAATGGTTAGCAGGTGCATGAGGAGTTTGAATAAAGTTCCAGTACTAAATAAATTTCATCATCATATGCCTAGAAATGTATTTTTCCTCAAAACTCTATTTTGAGGAAAAATAGAGTATTTTATCTTTTTATGTATAAATTTGATGTAATTTCAAGTTTTTTTTTTCTTCATATGTAAGTAATTTCAATGGCAACCCTGGTCACCTTGTCAAACTTTAGCAAATCCATCCCCTGAAAAGCAAATTATTCAGTTAATCAGAGGCAAAATGAAGCAAACTAAACAGAGTTTGGAAAGAAAGTGTCAATTGTGAACATTACAAAAGTGGATTTTTTGGAATGGAAAATTAAAGCCTTTGGTATATAAGTCATTTTTCATGTTGCAAAGGGCTCATTTTCATTCCAAGAATAAAGAGTGAGCAAGAAAGGGTTGTGTTGAATGAAGGGAGCAAAATTACAACAAAGTTGTGCAAGTTTGCGGGCGCGGTGCATTGGCTGAGAGGCGCGGCTCATAGAGCTGGCACGACACATTGGGTTGGCCTCCACAGTGTTGAAAACACACAAGCGCGATGCATATAACCTGCACGACACGTTGGGTTTGTGGTGCGGCGCGTAGAGCTGCAAACTCAGTTTTTCACCACGATTTCATTCAAATCTCCATTTTCTCAGTTTCCTCCGGTCCAAAGTAAGTCAAACAACCCCTCCAATGCCTTAAACGTGTGTCTTATTATGTTTATGAGGATTTAATAAAAAAAAATTCAAACCCTACTTCCTTACTCAAGACATGATAGCCTAGGGTTTGTAAACTGGTTTTTGTGGTCATCACTCCCTCATCCTTTAGTCCTTCACTGTTTTTCTAGTTTCATCAACCCATTTCCCTATCCCCCATATCCCTAAATTCATCTACCCCTATCCCAATTCCCATTATCCCAAATCCTAGCTACAAAATTCCCAAACCCCAAATGCTATCCCAAAAGCCTAGAGACTATCCCTAAAACACTTCAATTCCCCAAATTCCAATTGAAAATATTCCCAACATTCCCCTTACCCTCTCCCTTCATAGTCCCTCACACATTTTCATAAACTTGGCAACAAACCAAAGACACCTAAAACTCCTCATACTCATCTAAGACAACACAAAATTTGGCAAACATGGAGACAGATTCCTCTAATGACAGAGATGAAGAAACACATAGTGACTCTCAAACTGAATTGCATGCACCAAGGAGACCTCACAAGAGTGGTAAACATGTACGGGAAGAGCCTACTTCACTTGCTGAGCTGCAGGCCTTCCCTCTTGCTATCACATATTTTCAACAACAGTCTTGTTATCAGTTTTGTGAGATGGTTGCTAGAGTCCAGTACCATCATGAGTTGGCTAGATTGTTTGTGCTTCATTTACATAATGGCCAAGTCACTCTTGCAAGTGTGACATTCACCTTAACACCTGAGGCTATCTCTCTAGCAACCGGTATTCCAAATGTCGGAGAGCAATGGAATAAAAGGAAGAAAGTTGACAAGGAACAATATGAGCCATATATCAAGCCTAGTTTTTTTGAGACAACTCAGCAGAGTTTTTCCATTTTGGTATCTAAAAGATTCATACGCTCCTTTGATGAAACTCATTATCAAATATTTCAACTGTGAGGGTCGGTTTTCTCGCCTATATGCCTATCACATCAAATTGTTAATGCACTTTACCAAGGTGAGAATGATGAACCTCCCCTACTTCATGTGTCGAAATATTGAGAAGATGACCAGCTTAGTGCAAAAGAAAACTCCTGAGCAGCAGTATAACAGTATCTATCATTTTGCACTCATCAAAATTGTGGTTATGCATTAGCTTGGTTTGTAGGATATTTCATGGGAGGATTTCATTTCTCATGAGTTCTTCACATCTCCTCAGGTACCTCCGGAAGCTTTTCATGAGACCGGTGGACCTTCACATCAGCAGGAGGGTCATGAGACATAGACCGCTAGTGTGCCGGTGTTTGTCACCCATTAGAGGGGCACTAGAAGGTTGTTTGCAGCAGCCAAGCGAGTATTATCTCCACCCGAGGTGGAAGGGGTCTCGCTTCTTCCACCAGCAGTGCAGGTACGGGACAAGGGAAAGAGGCCAATACATGATGAGGGGCCTTCAAGAGGGCAAGATACAGATTTCATCCTCATTCAGGATGATGACACCGATTTGGGCTCACCAAGCTCAAAGCTTAGAGAGATCATTCGAGAGCAACGGGTGGAGATAAATACTTTTTCCATCAGCCTTCAAAGAGCCAAGTGGATAATCAAATACCTTGAGCAAAGAAACAAGCAGCTAGAGGATCAAAAAACTATTAAGGAGCTACAAAACATACGAGAACCGGCAAGCCGCTAAAAAGAGCAAAACCAAGATGACATCACTTGAGCAAGAAATTGAAGCTGATCATGAAACTTGGCTTGAAAGGGTAAATATGCATTTGGAAAAGCTGTTGGAGAAAGCCAAAAAATAAAATAACATGTTGAGGCACATGGCCAATCATTATTGGGCGAGAAACCATGTTTGCAAAGCAAGGATCAAAATCTTGAAGGCCAAGTTGAAGAAGGCCTCAAAGCGGCGGAAAAAGCATGATAGGCTTCATATTTTGGCCGAGGCTTCCTTGGCCCAGCATAGCACATAATGGAGGACACTCAGCCCAAATTTCAAAAAAATTGGGATATTTTTTGCATTTTTGGAATTTTTGAGCGAAAAAACAGACTTTTCTGCTTTATGTGCCGCGCCACTTGACGCACGCTTTTGATGGGGGACTCCTTTTGATGCAAACTCAACATTTTTGGATTTTTCATGGAAAAATATGCATGCCTACCTATGGCCAAGAAATTTTGATAGGTTTTGGGCTTCCGGAAGGGTCAAAAAAACCCCAAAAATGTCCTTTCTGCCCCTTTTTTGACACATAGGAAGCAATGTTGGGAGAAATCAGTTTTGGAAGGGAAAATGAAGGCCAAATTCAGAAATTCCACTTGTGTTGGAAATTTGACAGGTAGAAATTTCCAACAAGCCCACTTGGAGCAAATTTGGACACCGGGAAGGCCTCCAAAATCAGCTGCAAACTGGCGCGACGCATAGGGAAATCAAGCGTGGCGCATTGGAGGATTTTGCTCATTTTTTACCCAGAAACTCTGTTTTTCGCCTAGTTTTTGACAGTTTGACTTTCTTACTTCTAAATGTCAAACTCATGATGTAAGTTAAATGTAATTTGATGGATATTGATGTAATTTTGTTAAATTTTCACTCACAGAGGTAGATTCATCCATCAAAAGGTGATTTGCAACTGAATGAATCAGTTTCCTAGTTTATAGAGGCAAGTTGTTCCACTGCCTACTTTCTAGTTCTCATTTCAGATTTTGTTGGAACAACTCCTAAACTTGTGAGCTCGACCCCTAGAGGCTGGGATGAGTTATTGTTTGTCTATATATTGTGGTTTTTCAGTCATTAGCACGGTTGGACTTTTGGGAATGCTTTGAGCATCATTGTACATTCATTTCTGCTTTTTGGCAAAGGAATAGACCAGGGTTTGCAGCACTCTATGGGATTCATGTGGCATTTTTCTTTGATAGTGTGTTTCTCTTTGTAACTGTAAGTCTACTGGTGTTTTATGTATACCATTTTCTCTCTTATTTCTTCTTAACTTAAACAAACAAGGATATAGGTAGAATTCATTAAAATTTGTAGTGCTCTACCTAGAGTTTGTTTAATTTTCTATGTTTTCAGCAGTTTGAAGAGGATCCCTAAAGGTTCCTTCCCTCTTCAACTCCTCACCTGTCTCAACTCTCCATACCTTTCAAATTTAGGTTTCAAATAAATTGCCTACCTTGCCCCATTCAGATCTCTGCAAAACTGAGGCTCATTCCCCAGACCCAATTTTCCTTTCCTCTTGAGCCAACGAAATATCATAAATTCAATCAAGACTCTTTTGCATACATACCTAGCCTAAAATCAGTTGTCATTCAAGTCATCTCAAACCTCACTGATCATTTTTGTTGAGATTGACAAGGAGAGAGCCCTCTCCTGATCTGGTAGGGCTAGCTACCAGGTTAAGCGTGGTTTGATGTTACCCTAGATTCTGCCTTTCTCAGCCTGAGGTAGATTTAGGCCATAACAGGTCGGGTAAGTTGTGGTGGGTGGACAAACTTCTTCTTGAATGACGCGTTCTACCCTACATATTTTTTTACCAACATTTGGCACATTTTCAGCTTCTGCATCAATATATAAAATTTTGTATATTAGAAAAAACACATGTAAACAAATTTGTACAAATTGAATGAAAAAAATATTCAAATCAATTGCCACCTCGATGTGGTTGGCTAGCATCTTTCCCACCCTAAGACTGTTGAGAACAAGAACAACCCTACTGAGAACCAACATGACCATCCGTTGATTGGCCTCTGGGAGAATACATATCACCACCTTCACGCAACCTACTAGCACTTATTGATGGACCTCTAAGGGGATTTGAACCACCACCAACCTCTCAAGATGAGAGAGAAGCTTCAAAAACAAATATGAATTTATAATCAATTCAAAAATACATTCATACATATAAATACATGTACATAGTCATTGATTAAATTGCTTGAACCATACAGCGACTGGGTGAACCATGGGCATGTTCCATTGATGGAGTACAGACCCTTCTCCTCTTAGCTCCTAAAAAATGAAACTTATTAACAACTAATTTAACTCACAAAGTTGATACAAAATCAATTCCATATGTACACACATGTATGTATATGTATGGAGATTTAAGATTATATTTAAATACCATGAACATCCCTCGATCCCTGATCCCCCTCTCTCATAGAGATATGGGATTCTGTTGATCTTCGTCGTTCATCCTCCATGATATATATATCTATAGTGGACATTTACAAAAAAAAAATTTAATTACTATTTAAAATAAATTCAAAATAAATTTCAGAAAATTAATGTAATTTAGTGTACACAAATTATGTAAAACACAACTTTCAAAGCAATAATTGATGTGTGAAACTAAATTTAAGCAAAAAAAATTATAGAAATGTCAAGTTCACCAAATTTCGCTTTACATGGTGGGAGCACATTTGGTATAAAATTGAAAAAAAACACATGGTCATTAAAAAAGAAGTGTGAAACTCCATTTAAACAAAAATTTGTTGAAGTCCTCGCATTTTAATTTTATAAAAATGTGAACTTCACCACTTGTTGCAAATGTGAAGTTCACCAAGTTGCGTTTTACATTGTGTGGTGGGAGCACACTTGGTATATAATTGAAAAAAACACATGGTCTAAAAAAACGCATTTATAAGTACAAAACACACACATATCCAAGATATGTTACAATATCCATCAATAAATTTTGAAGGAGAGCATCTCAGCACTAATTCATATTTGAGAAATGAATCTTGAATTTTTGAAATAGAGCGTCTCAAAACTAATTCATCTTTAAGAGACGAATCTTGAATTTTTGAATAAGAGAGTCTCAAAACTATTTCATCTTTCATTGGCATTGCCTCGTATAATTCTAATTCATCTATTAATTCATCTTTGATAGATGAATCCTGAATTGGAATTTCTCCACGCAATAGATCAGAAGACATCTTATTCACATTTGTACAATGTCTTATACTAAAAAATTGAAATTGGCTAACAATATTATTTGCTATTCTATGCAGTTCTTTTAGCCTCTCCTTCTTAACTTGGTACACGCCATTCATCTAGTTTCACACAAGTTCAGAATTGGTGAAAACTACAATTCCATTTGATCCATACTCCATAGTTGTTCCCAAGCCTTCTATCAATGCAATATAATATGCCTTGTTGTTTTTTGTTCTTCTTGGTATATTCATTTTCCTTTGGACGACTTTGCTAGTCGCAATATTGGAAAGCACATATGTAATCATTGCTTTCCCTGGATTGGGATTGTAAGAAACATCTATGCATAATTTCCATTTTTCAACCATATTTAGTGGTTTTTTTATCCCTAAAAAAAAAAAAATCAATAAAAATATATTAAATTGACATTTATTGGAAATTCATGGGAGAAATGACACATGTGCATGAGATAAATGACATGTGCATGGTTTATCTTAAATTTTGACTTAAAGTTTATGGTAGAATTCACATCTAGAAATGAGATGCGTTAAAGTTTGCATTGCCTAGAGTTTAAGGGAGATTTATGACACATATACATGGTTCATGCATGGTTTGCATGAAAGTTTGCCTTAAAATTTATGGCATAAATCACATCTAGTTCAATAACATGCCTTAAGAAAGGATGAGATCGAGAGTTTAGAACTTGTAGAAGTTAAGACTCAACCAACAAACTAAAATCCTATGGAAGTTCAGCCACTTTAGGTTCAATTTTTAGGCCTTAAAGTTTGCCTTGAATTAATGGGTAAAGCCTTGAGTTTGGGGATACTATCCTATGAGAGTTTAGCCACTTTAGGTTTAGTTTTTAGTCCTCAAAGTTTGCCTTGAATTAATGGGAGGAAGCCTTTAGTTTGCGGGAGAAATGACATTTACATGGTTTGAAAAATTATTTTATGCACTTACTAAAACAACATTCAGCTTTTAGGCCTTAAATTTTGCCTTGAATTAATGGGGGAAATCAGGCTTGAGTTTGGGGGATACTATCCTATGAGAGTTCAGCCACTTTCGGTTCAGTTTTTAGGCCTTAAAGTTTGCCTTGAATTAATGGGAGGAAGCATTTAGTTTGTGGGAGAAATGACATTTACATGGTTTGCAAAATTATTTTATGCACTTACTAAAACAACTAGTTATGTCAAAAGTCACACCTTTATGAGTTTGTGGGAGAAATTAAATAGAAATTATGACACATGCCTTAAAGTTTGCCTAAAATTTTATGGGAGAAGGGAGACATGACACATGTACAAGGTTTTCCTTAGAGTGGTAGTGGTTTATGGATATTAAAATGAAGAAATTCTATTTAGATATGTTCCAGAGATTGACTGTAGGGGCATTTATTGGATATGTCACCTTTGAGAAAAGATGAGATCCAAAGGCTACCTAGCCCTTTACAGACTATGCCTTTAGAACTTGTAGAAGTTAACATTCAACATACAGACTAAAATCCTATGGAAGTTCAAAATCCAATGAGAGTTCAGCTACTTTGGGTTCTATTTTTAGGCCTTAAAGTTTGCCTTGAATTAATGAGAGAAAGCCTTTAGTTTGTAGGAGAAATGACATTTACATGGTTTGAAAAATTATTTTATGCACTTACTAAAAACATGCTTTAAAGTTAATAGGAGAAAACCAACATGACATGTATGCTTTAAAAACTTTTCCTAAGAATTTATGGGAGAAATGACACATGTACACAGTTTTCCTTAAAGTTGTTGTGGTTTATGGATATTAAAATGAAGAACTTCTATTTAAATCTATTCCAGAGATTGAATGTAGGGGCATTTTCTGGATATGTCACCTTTCATAAAATATGAGATCCAAAGGCTACTTGGCCCTTTACATACTCTTCTTATAGAACTTGTAGAATTTAACACTACATGTCCCAATTATACCCTATGAAGTGTGTAGAGGACCCGTGGAATCACTCAAACTACTTTACGTAGACATAAGGGTGTATAAGAGTGTACTAAGTTCAAAAATATAGTCATATTATTGGATATCTCTCCCAAGAGCCCAAATGTACTCCTTAAGTATATGTGGGGTCTATATAACCATCTACAAAAACAAGTGATTCTTTCCAAGCTAAGGATAATGTATGAGCCATGTGTATACACACATTATCTAGAAACCATAGGCCAAAATAAATGGTACTTAAGTGGTTTGAAGAAAAAATAGCATGAAGAAGCTTTGAAGGAGGGGAATAAGAACTGGAAATAGGAGGATAAGAATAAAATAGCCACTACACGTCCATGCAAGGGTAGTAGAAATAATTCTGACCATTGCAACATCGATTGTCACATTAAGGAGAATTATTGGATGTTTGGTATGTGTTATATTCTTTATGTGAATACCCCCATGTACTATATATTTTTCTAAGCATAGTGCTAGGAATAAAATGGGTGGAAAGGACCCCCACTTTAGGGTTTCATATAGACGAAAAATTCCCTACACAGAGGTGTCAAGGGTAGTGCCTCAAAAAAACATTTTTGGGAAAAAAATATTTCCCTTTATGATGGTTTTCATCACATGGCTTTTTCTTTTAGCATTTTTCTAGTGCATGGTAGTTTACCCCATGGTTCTACAGTTTCAAGTAAAGAACTAAAGTTTTATCTGATCCAAGGTAATGGATTGGTAGTTTATAATTGTCGTGGGATATATACATATATACATACATACATATGTGTGTGTGTGTGTGTCTGATGGTCTAAAAATTAATATAATAATAAAAAAGTGATCTTCTCGTTTTGGGTTTCTCGAGTAAATCATATGTTAATGCATGTGTTTTACATTGAAAATTTTTCATTTTATTAATAATCTATTTGAAACAATTAACTATATAAGGTTAAAACCTATGCTTTGTATCAAATTACTTTTGGTTTCAATGGGAAACTTTTATGGCTAATGTGTTTTTCAATGTGATAGACCCCATTAAAACGAGAAATGTGATAGACCCCATTAAAATGTGAGATATATCGAAATGATTCCTATGGTGTAATAAAATAGTTGAGTAGTTTAAATATATAGATGCATAAATTCAATGAGCATAGTTTTGAGATATATAAGTCCAAAATAGAAAAGTTGTTGGTGAACAAATATCAGTGGATCACTATGGATATATCTGCTTCATTAAAAGGGATTTTTCTAGAAGGATGGACTACGTTGGAAAGAAGGGAAAATATCACAATTATATGTTAATGTACATGTGTTTTACATTGAATATTTTTCATTTTATTAAGAATATATTTGAAACAATTAACTATATAAGGTTAAAACCTGTGTTTTGTATCAAATTACTTTTGGTTTCAATGGAAAAAATTTATGGCTAATGTGTTTTTCTCGAAATGTGATAGACCCCATTAAAATGGGAGATATATCGAAATGATTCCTATAGTGTAGTAAAATAGTTTCAAGTAGTTTAAAGTTATATATGCATAAATTAAATGAGCATAGTTTTGAGATATATATGTCCAAAATGGAATAGTTGTTAGTGAACAAATATCAGTAGATCACTATGGATATATATGCTTCATTAAAAAGGATTTTTCTAGAAGGATGGACTAAGTTGGAAAGAAGGGAAAATATCACAATTATATGTTAATGCATGTGATTTACATTGAATATTTTTCATTTTATTAAGAATCTATTTGAAACAATTAACTATATAAGGTTAAAACCTATGTTTTGAATCAAATTACTTTTGGTTTCAATGGGAAACTTTTATGGCTAATGTTTTTTTCTCGAAATGTGATAGACCCCATTAAAATGAGAGATATATCGAATTGATTCCTATGGTGAAATAAAATAGTTGAGTAGTTTAAAGATATATATGCATAAATTCAATGAGCATAGTTTTGAGATATATAAGTCCAAAATGGAATAGTTGTTGGTGAACAAATATCAGTGGATCACTATTGATATATCTGCTTCATTAAAAGAGATTTTTCTAGAAGGATGTCCACTAAGTTAGAAATAAGGGAAAATATCACAATTATATGTTAATGTGCATCTCTTTTACATTGAATATTTTTCATTTGATTAGGAATCTATTTGAAACAATTAACTATATAAGGTTAAAACCTATGTTTTGTATCAAATCACTTTTGGTTTCAATGGGAAACTTTTATGGCTAATGTGTTTTTCTAGAAATGTGATAGACCCCATTAAAATGGGAGATATATCGAAATGATTCCTAAGGTGTAATAAAATAGTTGAGTAGTTTAAAGATATAGATGCATAAATTCAATGAGCATAGTTTTGGGATATATAAGTCCAAAATGGAATAGTTGTTGGTGAACAAATATCAGTGGATCACTATGGATATAATTGCTTCATTAAAAGGGATTTTTCTAGAAGGGTGGACTAAGTTGGAAAGAAGGGAAAATATCACAATTTTATGTTAATGTGCATGTGTTTTACATTGAATATAAAAGGTTTTTTCTCTCTCTCTCATTGTTTGAGTCCTGATCTTATAAAAGGTTTCCACTAAATCCATTCCCTATTACTTTTCATGTGAACCACATTCCCAAACCCACCCATCTATGTACCTAAGAGCCAAGCCAAGTGTAAAAAGGTCTTATTTCATATTCTACTTTAACACATATGTGATTAATTATCGTTAGAATTTATATGGTAGAAATACGTATAAAGATTAATCATTAGTATAGATCTATTTTGACTTTAAGGAATAAAGGGAAGTTTTTTAGAAATTTTATCTTAGGAGGTAGAACTAAACCGTCTATAAACCACAAAAGAAACCATGGCCCGTGAGCATCACATGCAAACGCAAGTTACTCCCATGTTTGAAACACCACCTCACATCATCATAAGGGTTGGAAACCACTAAGAAACCCATACTAAATTCCCTAGAAGGGATGACTATCATATTTAATGATTAGGTTTATCTCCAAGGTCAAAAGGAAAATAAGAGTTAGGAAAGGGAATTAGAATAGAAATTAAGGTAAGACCATGACCTTTTACCCAATATTTAACGAAGGTGAGCAATCATAGATATCATGAAGGAAGTTCAAGAATCCAAACTATCTGATATGATAGGTAAGAGTGTAACATACCTCAAATACATATAAAGAAAAAATTGTTCCCTCTAACACTATTATAATTGTGCATGCATAGGAAATATTATCTTTTTTGCAGAGGCTTAAATTCATGAAAAGATCATGAAAAGGTGGAATATTTATTGTGTGCAAAACAGTCGGAGATCATGACGGCCACTCTGTATTTTCTAGGGATGATCAACTCATGAATATCACATGATCTTGTTGATGAATCATGAGAGTAGTTGGGAGTCAGATGATTTTTATTATTATTTTCCTTCCCAAATAGTATGCACGATTTATGGGTTTCATCTGAAAAATGTACGATTTACCGATAATCAGACACAAGAAATTGTTATAAAGGATGTTGTTGAGATAACCCATGATAATGAGATAGAAGATGTTCTAGAAGAATCAATGGAACATGAGACAAATAATTATGACGATGATGAAGATATAGACAATTATGTTGATGATGAATCTATCGAATGGAGAAATGAAACTATAAGTGTGGATGATGAGGTAGCAGAAATACTAGCTACTGATTTTCCACATCTAATTGCAGAAAAATCACCTGAACAACAATCTATAGAAGAATTACTACGTCATCATGTTGAGAGAAAAAGGGAGCTACATGCTACTTTTGAAGCCAACGGGAAAATCACTAATTGTCATGTTTAATATTTTTTTTTAATTTAGGATTAAACCTTACTTTCAATTTCAGCAAAATAATTTCTTGCATTGCAAGTCTTGGTGTATGGCGTACAGGAATCTGGTTTCAAAAAATTCCTGTTAATCTATTCCATGCAGATCTATTGTAAATTTCTTAAAGATTTTGTTAGAGTTGATTGAAAACAAAAAAATGGAGTTTTAATTGGTTTTTTTCTTGCTTTTATTAACATATGCTAAAAATATCAATAAATTTTAAAATAAAATGTATCGGTAATAGAAATTGCAGAGGCTTAAATTCAGGTGTTCTAAGAGATTTAACCATTTAATGTTTAACAGAGGATTTCAATGATAAAGGATTTCATACCTGGAAATTCATAGAAATTCGCAGACGAAGCCGCAACGAGGACAAAGTTGGGAGATCCCTGAAGACATCGTGGAATATGCGGACCAAATTCCCTGCGAACAAAAAAATTAAATTAAAATCAAACCAAAAAAATAAAAATTACAAATTACAAAAAAAAGAGAAACTGCAACTGCAAAATCAACTGCAAATAAAAAAAAAATCACCTCGTCGTCGCATCGCAACTGCAAATAAATAAAAAAATCACCTCGTCGTCGCAGCGCAACTGAAAATAAAAAAAAATCATCTCATCACAAAGCACAACACCTCAATAGAGCAACAACAACACCTAGACAGATAGACGTGAGACACATGTGAATAAGAAACTTGTAAAAGTTTTCGGATCGATATATTTATAAATACAAGTTCGGCCGAACTATTTTAAAAGTTTGGTCGAAATTTTGTTGCCGGTTTTCCCATCTCTGGACAAAAATTTGTTTGCCCATGTCGTCAGTACGTCGTCAATGTAAACGGAAGAATGAGTTCGGTTGAACTAATTTCGAAAGTTCAGTCGAACTCTCGAATAGTTCAGTTGAACTTTTATAAAATTTTGGCCGAATTGTTGAGAAAAAAAAAATTTCCGCCCCCGATTCTCACAAAAGTGTAACCCAACTTGAAATTTTTACCCATTATATGATTTGAGCTTTGGGGGCACTGCCCCCGAAACCCCCCGCTAGGGGGGGCTCCAAAAGGTCGTCGCTACCGCCCCCCTTAGACCCCCCTGGCAACGATTAAACGACGGGCGGCGTTTCCACCCCATTAAGAACATGGGTCCAATGCGATGATACGTCTAAATAAATAAGATAATCAAGCTCCACACCCAATAAGGTCCAAGAGTCCACTTACATTTGAAAGTATTTTATTAATTGCTGTAGGTTTTAACCTTGTACATAAATTATCTGAAAACGAATCTTAAAGACAGAAAATAAAAAATAGCGAGAGCATAAAACATAAAATAGATATACACAAAGATTTCCCCTAGATCCCAAATCGGGACTACCAGCTTGATTTTTCATTATTTTCCTTTTAGTGTTACAACACATATATATACATGTTGAAGCATTCATAAACCCCAATCCATTAACCGTAGATTAGAACATAATAATTGTA
The DNA here is from genome assembly GCA_034641835.2 of Pinus albicaulis. Lineage (NCBI taxonomy): Eukaryota > Viridiplantae > Streptophyta > Pinopsida > Pinales > Pinaceae > Pinus > Pinus albicaulis. The sequence continues at coordinate 106,760,593 of CM076577.1, forward strand.
GTTCCCTTGACTGGATCTACAAAATACCAGGGGCCTAAAACTATCGTCCCCAAAAACCATGTGCAAACCCATGCACAAAACCATGGGTGGGTCCGCCCATCGAAAGAATATAACACATAACCAACATTCTCCCACTTGTTGTTTTCTTTCCGCAGGGGGGCACAAGAGAGATTAATCATCAGTCCAGCTCTGCAACACCCATTGTTTCTCTACACCAAGAGAACTTCTGAGTGCTCATAGACTTCGTCAATGCATCTGCAACATTCTTCAAAGTTTCCACCTTTACCATCAACACCCTTTTACCCTCAACCATATCTCTCACAAAGTGATATTGAACATCAATGTGCTTTTTCTTTGAATGATAAGCAGGGTTCTTAGCCAAGAAAATTGCACTTTGGATATAACAGTCTATCCTTATATTTCACTGCACCAACCCCATACTTGAACACAATATCTGCAACCAAACTGCTTCCTTGCTTGCATGAGTGGTTTCCATGTATTCTGTCTCGTAGTTGAAAGAGCCACTACAGACTGTATTTTACTCATCCAACTGACTGCACCTCCAAATAGGCTGAACACATACCCACTTGTAGATCTTCTTTATTCCAGATCTCTAACCCGATCTGCATCAACAAAACCACGAATGTCCAAAAATATTTCCAATCTTGGTCTTCCCTAGTAGCACAAACCATAATCACTAGTGCCACACAAATATCTGAAAACCCGCTTCATTGTTGTCCAATGCTCCTTCCCTAGTTTTGACATAAACTTGATCAATACTCCCACTGCATTTGCAATGTCTGGTCTACTATAGACCATTGCATACATCAGACTACCCACTGCACTTGCATATGGAACACGAGACATATCCTCCTCTTCTTCTTGTGTCTTGGGACATTTCTCAACAGACAACTTTACACCTACAAGAATAGGAACCTTCACCGATTTACTATCTTTCATATTGAACCTCTGTAATATAGTCTTAACATACTTCCTCTAGTTTAACCAGAGCTTCCTCTTTACCCGATCTCTCTTAATTTCCATGCCCAAAATATAGTTTGCAGCACCAATATCCTTCATGTCGAATTTGGAGAACAATTGGGTCTTCAATTCTTGGATGATTTCTTTGTTATTTCCAATCAACAACATATCATCTATGTACAAGAAAAAATAAATAACACAGTCGCAAATTAATTTAAAATAAACACAGTGATCCTCCTTGCTTCTAGTGAAGCCAAGTCCCCGTATATAGGTATCAAATTTCTGATACCACATCCTTGGTGATTGTTTTAACCCATACAGAGACTTCTTTAACCTGCATAATAGTTATTTCTTACCCTTTACCATAAATCCTTCAGGTTCCTTCATGCAGATCTCCTCCTCTAGATCCCCGTGAAGAAATGTTGTCTTCACATCCATCTAGTCTACCTCAAAGTCAAATGCAGCCGCAACAGATAAAAGTAATCTAATAGAAGTAACCTTGGAAATAGGAGAAAAAATATCACCAAAATAAATTTCCGACACCTGGGAATAACCTTTTTCTACCAATCGAGCTTTGTATTTCTCCACCTTGCCTTATACATTCATCTTCTTCTTAAACACCCATTTTCTCTCGATGGGCTTCCTTCCAATCGACAAATCCACCAGATCCCATGCCTTATTTTTGTGCAAGGATGCCATTTCATCAACCATGGCCTCCTTCCAGAGTTTTCCATCCTCTGAATCTACTGCCTCCCTAACAGTTCTAGGATCATCATCAGTTATGGTTAAAGAAAAATTTGAACAGAAAACAGATGGACTATAACTTTCTGGTTGCCTTCTTTCTCGAACTGATCTTCTCATAGCCGGAGTTTGTGGCTCTTCCTCTTTTGAAATTTCTTCTGTTGTAGAGTCTGATTCATCCTCCTTTAGCTCAAACTCTATATTCTTAGGTTCCTTTGGTAGGACTTGATGTTTAACAACATATTTCACCTCTCTAAACACCACATCTCAGCTGTACACAACTTTCCTTGTTTCTGGGTTCCAAAGCTTGTAACATTTTAAACCATTTTTATACCCAATAAAGATGCACCTTTCAAATTTATTATCCAACTTGGTCCTTTTCTCCTTTGGAACATGTACATATGCATCACATCCAAATACCCTTAGATGTGAAAAAGAGGGTTTCATCATGGAAAGAATATAACACATACCCAACAATTACATTGTTAGCTTTTTAAAGGTTTACTGATCCATCCACTTACATTTGAGACTGTTCTATTAATTAAAAATTATTTATTAAATTGTCTATTTACAAATTAATTAGAATAAATAAATAATTATTAAAAAAATTATTCATCCTACAAATTTGACAAAGTGATATAAATTTTATTGTTGTTTTAAATTACTTTTGAAAATAAGACTTCAAATCAACTATTTTACTTTAATTGAATTCAAAAATATTAATATATAAAAAATAATAGTTACAAGTAAAAATAATATATTTAAACAAATATTATGTTATTATAAATATACAAATCAATTACAAACTTAAATCAGAATATGGAAAATTAAATTAAATAACATAAAATAAGATAAATATTTATTAAAATACAAAATATATCATACAAATCAAATTATTTTAAAATGTAATTAGGAAAAATATTAACAATGTAAACTTATCTAAAAGTTTAAAGTGAGTTTTTACTAGTCCTTAATATGTGAACTATAAAATGTTTGGCAATATTTTTATAAAAATATTACAATTTATATTGATTTTATAGTCACTATAAATTTTTGGCCATTTTAAAGTAAAATAATTTTATACTATAAGAAAACATGGAAAATTAGCTCATTTTCTAATAAACACTAAAATTTTCTTTGAATAAAATACTTAAAATAAAATAGAATAACACTAGCTGAAAAACTATTTTGATAAATAAACTATTTTATTCCCAACAAAAGGTAAGTATTATAACATATATATGTTATAACCGAGAGATCTGGAGAGCGGGGTGCATTGGGCATATTAAGTGGAGGAGAATTAATGACCGCTTCCCCATTTTGAGGTGCAATTGAATCAATGTCAGAATATAAGATTATATAACATTCCATTTTGTTCAAGTGAACCACCATGTCATCCATATCATAACAAATATCCCTTAATTCCTCCTGGCCAGCAAAGAGCTTGTGGTTATCTACCGATTTCTCTCGAATCACAATGTGAAGAAGAGTTTCCATTTGTCTGTTTTGAAATAGAGTGAAAAAAGTATAGTCTTCTCTTTTGTAGTTTTCGTGGATGTGGGACCCATTTGGTTTTTCCACTACAGACTTATGAATCTTAATAATAAAAGTGATCTCCAAATTCCCTTACCTTGAGGGTGTGAATTTCCTTTTCTACTTCCATAGGAACAAAACTAAAGAAGTTTGCAACCAACTCCCAACCAAAAAGACAATGGTACCTGGAGGAAGATACCCCTAATGTGCCTCCCCTTTGACTAAGTAGACATTGACACGGTGCCATATGATACCAATACATGCAAGAAAAATTAACAAAGAAAAATTGGAATGACCCACTGAACTGGTGATAGTGCATAGCAGGCCAAAATAGGATGTCTATGACCCAAAAGACCAAGTAATAAATGATGGAGGGTTTGGAGTGTACAAATGGAAACTCAATGCAGATGTCATCAAAGAACTTACAACAAATTGGTTTTAGACCACAGTGGGTTCTACAACCTCTATGAAGAAAAACAAATGATGAGTTAACCTCATGTGGCTTCCTGATTGTCCATTAGAGCATGCAATTGGAATTCGATGATTAAAACTAAATAGAAAATGACCCACTGTACCAGACTCGAGCGACCAATACGAGACATTTAAATGAAATTCCTAAGGGCTTGATGGATTTTAAGTTTTCGGAGGGGAGTACAACAACCAACTTGGATGAGGGACCAGGGGATGAGTTATGTAGGAAATACACAAAGATCATTGTTTACCGATGCTTGACTCCTTAATACCCATTGTAATATATATTGCAACATTTACTACAATGGAATAGGGACCAACCAAGATATCACACACCAATAATTATTACCAAAAAATGTTCTTTAGAGGCTCTGATCCTAGAAGATAATATGCAAGGGCCAACGATAGTATTGCAGTTGTCCTCGACCAATAACAAGAGTGCAACCTTAACAATGACCCGCAAATGTACTTAAGAAAACGTGAGTGAAGGAGAAAAGACGACGAGGAATGAAAATAATATTGGAGCTATCCTAGCCCTCAAACATTAAGGCTTAATGGCCCTGATATAAACAAAATGTTGTTGGAACTGAAGCTATCATATGAGAGAGAACTATGGAGATGGAAACAAGATACCTGAGCATACCCTGGATGGAATAAAAGAGATATTTTCCACCCTAAGATATTAGTGAGAGTTCACCACCCTAGGATATCATACAAGTTGTTATATAAAACTATAGACATGACGCTGTATTTACAAGACATGAAACAAGGTTGAGATAAAACGTTGAAAAAACACCAAGTGTGATTTTTCTCCCAGGGTTCCTCTATCCCAATGCCTTGTATTATAGTGAGAATATCAATGTATCATGATTGACTATCATATAGTCTCATAGCCGCATCCAATCTCTCGAATGTTTGCAGCACCCCCATACCTGCAGTGATTAAGCAGATGGAATGTCGAGAAAGTTTGGCAGTCCCAAATACACATTCTCCCACCATTGTAAATTTAATGTGATATTGCTCCCACCATAGAAAGGAAATGCATGAATTAATTCCCTGCCACGTATAATTATTCTTAAACCAAGTAGAGCCCATGGCTCGCTCTCCAAAGGTCACCTCCAACTTGGCAAAACAATCTCGTTGCATGCTACTCATTTCCAGGAGTAAGGACCTACTTTAAGAAAACATTGGCATTTGTAAATATGATGAAACAACCCCATTGGGGATCATATAAATTGTTAATTTAATATTAAATAAAAATGAATGTTATTATCAAGGTAGCTGTAATAACTATTTTTCATTTATGGTCTTGTAGTATGCCCTAAAACTGCTTCTTCTTGGATAAGAGCTCATCTTCCTCGGACGTAAGGAAACGGGTTAATAGCCCAAGACCCAAAGGCATCTGGTAGGAGTGAAAACCTAACCCCTTACTGTAGAAATTAATGTGTATATTCTAAACTTCTCATGAAATTTACTAAATCACAAAACCAAAAGCTACTCTATCGATATGTAGAAGCAAATTGACGATCGAGAACACAAATCATTAACATGCATCAAGATTCAATACACATACACAAAGATTTATCTAGGGGAAAGAAATTGCTCAAAACCCCGTATTATATGTATTGCATTAATCAAATAATCTTTATGAATACAATATGTTTGCTCAAGCTTGAGCACTACCTGCACCTGTATCTTCTATCCTCTGCCTCACTGAACGAACCTAACCAATACTTAGTCAAATTTTCAAGCCCCCAAGCTTCTATTTCCTTGTGTTGTTTATTGAGGAATTAGCCCCTATAATTTATGGAAATTCCTCAATATGATTGCGCAATTCCTATAGACCCATCCTTTGATTGCATGCACCACTTATACAACTTGAACTAGTTTACAACTGATATTACACTGCCCTTGAACACCAATCTCAACTAGGTAACTCAAATTTTCTGCATGGATCAATTATTTTGGGCCGATTGATTAGTTAACCAGATGATTGTTGATATTCAACAAGATGATGAGCTTAGTGAAAAGAGTCACCTTCACTAAGTGGGCCTACAGGCTATTTTTGGCGCAAGTCTATTTTTAGACATGGTGATCATATTTCATAAGTTACAGGATGTTATTTGTGGATGGTTGATCAAGTTGGAAAAATAGATGAAATTTTATTTTTAGAATATTGGGCGAAGCCTATTTATAGATTGTTGACCTAAAAATAGAATTGTCAATTATTATTAGCTCTTAATAATAATCCGATAATAAACAGCAACTTATTCTCTTGGAGCACTTAGTTTCAATGCACATATTTGGCAAATCAGTGGGCTGAAGGAATTACGCAATTCCTAGGTTTTACTAGTGGTTCATGCAAGGAGGACTTAGTTAGAACTGAAGTGGCAAAGTTATGACAGAGTTGGAAGAGTAGTTCATGGAGTTGTATTCAGTTTAACTCAGTTAAAGTGAGTTATACTCAGTTGATATAGTTGTATCTAGTCTAACTGAATGATACACTAATGAGAGTTGAGTGAATTAATTCACAAATAATAACTCATTAATCAACTGAACAATACAGTAGTTAACTACAGTGCATGTAAGCTCCAGTGGAGACCCAGTGGAGAGATAGGTGAAAGGGCAAGATGGACTATCTATTGTGACTATAGTGATGCATTGATTGCACCACACACACATTGGAGTTTCCAATGAGGATTTCGCAGTTAAGGCAAGAGTAATTCGAATTCATTCAGAGCTATTCTTCAGCAGGGATTGCGCAGTGGAGGCAAGCTGTCAGGAGGCAAGAAATTGATGCATAGCGATGCAAATTTCTGCATGACAGTGTGTAATGAATCTATATTGTACTGAGAGCTTGATGTAATAAGCTTTGTATGATATTGTTACATGATCTCCATGATACAGAATATATGATAGTTGGGGTTTTCAGCTTCAGGCTTTCCCATTAAACAACTATGTTATGTGTGTTTGTTTTTATTGCTTCATGTGTTTGCAATTGAATGTTTAATTTCCGCAAAAGATTAACAGTGGAAGGATTTTGTATTTAGCAGGAAGATAAAATATTGTGAGATCAGGGGAATCTGGATGTATGCATGCTTAGTGTATATAATTTCTACATGGTATCAGAGCAGTGTTAATTCTTGAAGATTGCAATTGTGAAGAATTGTTGAGTTCGTGCTGGTGGAAAAATCGAATTTGTTGCAGAAAATTTTTGGTGCAGAAGTTGAGTATTCATTGAAATGTCTTTAAATGGGTTGCGAATGGAGTATGCCCTTGATGGGAGCTCAAATTACATAGCCTGGAAGGATAGGATGGAGGCGGTGCTGGAGGATAATTGACTAAAGGAGTTCTTCGATAGGGATGTTCCTAAGTCGGGATCTAGCGATGCTGCATTACTTGACACATGGCAAAAGAAGGTAGCAAAGACAAGAAGAATTCTGTTGGAAGGTGTGAAGGACCATATTTTGTCTAGCCTTCACGGGAAAGCCACTCCATTTTTAATGTGGAAGGCTTTGATATATTTTTTCCAAAGCAGCAGAGACCAGAGGAAGTTGGCGCTGAAAGACAAGCTCAGAAAAATAAAAATGGAGAAGGGCGACAGTATTCCAAAATATTTCACGAAGTTTTTCAACTATAGGGATGAACTGGTAAGTGTGGGGATTAATTTTAATGATGAAGACTTGGTGAGCTTGGCTCTCCTTGGGCTTCTGAAGAGTTGGCATAGCTACGAAGACTCTGTCAATGGACGGGAGAAACTGCCGGGATGGGAGCGACTTTGGTCAAATCTTGTGTAGGAGGAGATAAGGCAGGGTACTAGGGATGGCTCTTCATCGAAGAATGAAGATGAAGAGAATTGTGCTTTGGCTGCCAAAGCAAGGAAAGGGAAGGGGAGGAAATTTCCTTCAAAATCTGAAGCTAAAGGCAAGAAGCAGGATTTGTCCAAGGTGAAGTGTTTTCACTGTCACGAACATGGGAATTTCGCCACTAACTACCCACAGAAGAAGAAGAACAAGAAGGCTACTGGAGCTGTAGCTGGAGAGGCCTTAGCCTTGTAATTTGAACTTGATTTCTCTTTTATCGCATGCTTGGTTTCAAGCTATATGGGATTGGTGTGGTATCTTGATATTGGTGCGTCTTTCCATATGACGGGAGACATGGAGTTGTTTAGTGACTTGGAGGAGAAGGACCTCCAGATGCATATAGAGATGGGCGATGATGGTCGACACAGTGCGACCGACATTGGGACCATTACCTTTGAGAGGGAGTCTGGTAATCCATTCTTGTTGAAGGATGTTATGCATGTTCCAGGTATGAAGAAGAAATTGGTCTTGGTCGCAATGTTGGAAGACAAAGGTTATGATGTTGTTTTCAGTGAGGGAAAAGCCTTCCTTAGACATAAAACAACGGGTCAAACCAAGAAGATAAGGATTTGAGTTAAGAATCTCTACAAGCTGGAGGTAGATGGCTACGCTGCAATGGTGGGAAAAGCAGAAGAAGTGGTGAGCCAGGATGAGGGTGAATTATGGCATAGGATATTGGGCCATCTTCACCATGGAAATTTGAAGGTTTTGCAGTAGATTTCTACTGGACTTCCCAAGGGTAATCTTGCGCAGTCAGATCAGTGCAAGGGATTTACTATGGGTAAGTTTGTGAAGACCACCTTTCATGAGAAGGAGAACCGTGCTTCAATGATCCTGGAGAGAGATCACACAGATGTGTGTGGACCTTTCTTAGTTGCTTCAACAGAAAAACACATGTATTATGTTATATTTGTTGATGAATATTCTCGTAGATGCTGGATCTTCTTCATGCAGAAGAAGAGTGAAACATTCTCAAAGTTCTGTGAGTTTAAAGCATTGGTGGAGAAGGATTCAGGGAAGCAAGTGAAAGCTCTGCAGAGCGATAATGGTGGTGAGTAAATCTCGGGTGAATTCAAATATTTCTGTAGCAAAGAAGGAATTCAAAGAGAACTCATAGCACCTCATAACCCATAGTAGAATTGGGTCGTGGAGAGGAAGAACAAAATGATCATGGGTGTTGCACGAGCTATGCTTGACAGGGAGCTAGACTTGCATGCAGTGGAGGAACTGCCTGTTCCGAAAGATGAACCTCCAAATGTGGATTAGCCACAAGAGGAGATTCATGGAGTGGAGGAGTCCACTCATGTAGAACCAAACATCAGACAAGGCAGAAAGCAGACCACAGAAGCTAAGAGACTGAAGCTTGATGTGGCATAGAATGTAGGAGTCCCTACATCATAGCATAGACAGAGACAGTCACCTGACCGATTTACTGGATACATGGCTCTTATGAGTAAGTGTATCATGATAGAGCCATCTTCTTTTGAAGAAGCAATGCAGGAGCCCACATGAGTAGATGCCATGGTGGAGGAGTATGACTCCATTTTCAGAAATAGTGCTTGGGAGATTGTTCCAAGGCCAGTGGGAAAATAATTTGTAGGATCAATATGGATCTACAAGGTAAAGCAAGCTACTGATGGGAGCATCGAGAAGTATAAGGCAAGATTTGTTTCCCGGGGCTTCTCACAGATCGAGGGGATTGATTATGAAGAAACCTTTTCACCTGTCACACAATATTCTTCCATAAGGACCATCCTTTCTCTCTAAGCGCAGATGGGTTGGCACATTCATAAGATGGATGTGAAGACTGTGTTCCTTAATGGGATCATTGAGGAAGAGGTGTACATTGAGCATCCTAAAGGATTTGAGATCTACAGCAGCGAGTCACATGTGTGCAGGCTCAAAAGAGCGATGTATGGGCTGAAGCAAGCACCACGTGCTTGGTACACTCAGATGGACAGCTATTTCACTGGACTTGGCTTCACCAAGAGTGAGGCGGATGCAAACCTATACCAAATTGTGGTGGAGGGTAAGCTTTTAATCATTGTTCTTTATGTTGATGATTTAATAATAACGGGTGATGAGTAGTTGATACACTCATGCAAGGCAGATCTTGAAAAGGAGTTTGAGATGAACGATTTGGGCCTCTTTCATTATTTCCTTGGATTGGAAATATGGCAGCGAGAAGGTGAACTGTTTGTGTCTCAAGGCAAGTATGCCCGGGAGATATTGGAGAAGTTTCACATGCAAGGCTGCAAGCCTATCGACACTCCTCTTCTAGGAAATTGGAGGAAAGAGGATGCTACATCGGTAGAGGTAGTGGATGGCACTATTTATCGACAGTTGGTGGGTTCGCTCATGTATTTAGTTAATACAAGACCAGACATATGCTATGCGGTGAACCAGCTTTCACAAGTGATGGTTAAGCCTACCAAGCTCTTTTAGAAGGTAGGCAAGCATGTTTTGAGATATCTCAGGGGCACATCTGAGTATGGTTTATGGTACAGACAGACGGATGAGGTGAAGTTGCATCGCTTCATGGATGCAGATTGGGCAGGCAGCCCAACAGACAGAAAGAGCACATCAGGAGGGATTTTCAGTATTGTATCTACGACAGTTTCTTGGTACAGCAGGAAACAAAGATCTGTGGCACCCATTTCAGCGGAAGCATAATACATGGCAGCAAGTCAAGCTGCATGTGAGGTTATCTGAATGAGGAAGATCCTGGTTGGTTTGTTCAGTTCACATTTAGATCCTACAATGATACATTGTGATAATCAGATTTGCATTAAACTCTCGATTAATCTTTTGTTTCTTGATAGATCTAAACATATTGATATCTGGTATCATCATATCAAATATTGTGTGTAGCGGAAGATCATGTTGCTTCAGTACATTCCTACGGAAGATCAGGATGCAGACATTCTGACGAAGTCGCTCACCAAGAGAAAATTTGAATACCATAGAGGTAGGATCGGGGTGAAGGATAATCCCTATCTTGTTGAGAGGGAGTGTTTAGATTGAACAAGATGACGAGCTTAGTGAAAAGAGTCACCTTCACTAAGTGGGCCCACGGGCTATTTTTGGCGCAAGTCTATTTTTAAACTGTCTATTTTTAGACATGGTGATCATATTTCAGAAGTTGCAGGATGCTATTTGTGGATGGTTGATCAAGTTGGAAAAATAGACAAATTCTATTTTTAGAATATTGGGCGAAGTCTATTTATAGATTGTCGATCTAAAAATAGAAGTGTCGATTATTATTAGCTCTTAATAATAATCTGACAATAAACAACAACTTATTCTCTTGGAGCACTTAGTTTCAATGCACATATTTGGAAAATCACTGGGCTGAAGGAATTACACAATTCCTAGGGTTTACTGGTGGTTCATGCATGGAGGACTTAATTAGAACTGAAGTGGCAAAGTTATGACAAATTTGGAAGAGTAGTTCTAAATGGAGTTGTATTCAGTTTAACTCAGTTAAAGTGAGTTAGACTCAGTTGAGCTAGTTGTATCTAGTCTAACTGAATGATACACTAGTGAGAGTGGAGTGAATTAATTAGTTAATTAATTCACAAATAATAACTCATTAATCAATTGAACAATACGACAGTTAACTACAGTGCATGTCAGTTCCAGTGGAGACCCAGTGGAGAGATAGGTGAAAGGGAAAGATGGACTATCTGTTGTGACTATAGTGATGCATTGATTGCACCACACACACATTAGAGTTTCCAATGAGGATTGCACAGTCAAGGCAAGAGTAATTCAAATTTATTCAGAGATATTCTTCAGCAGGGATTGCGCAGTGAAGGCAGGCTGTCAGGAGGAAAGAAATTGGTGCATAGAGATGCAAATTTTTGCATGATAGTGTGTAATGAATCTATATTGTACTGAGAGCTTGATGTACTAAGCTTTGTATGAGATTTTTACATGATATCCATGATACATAATATATGATATTTTGGGTTTTCAGCTTCATGCTTTCCCATTAAACAACTGTGTTATGTGCGATTGTTTTTATTGCTTCATGTGTTTGCAATTGAATATTTAATTTCCGCAAAATATTAACAGTGGAAGGATTCTGTATCTAGCAAGAAGATAAAATATTGTGAGGTCAGGGGAATCTGGATGTATGCATGCTTAGTGTATATAATTTCTACAATGATCACCGAGTGTGACTGAAGTTACACTGCACAACTTGAACCTCCACTAGTTTCTCCAATAATTGGAACTATTTTAACTAGTAATAAATCAACTCAACTGAATTAGATTGCTAAAAATTAACCATCAATCATCTATAATTGAAATCAAGTGTCTCCAACTCGAATTAACTGAGTTAACTGAGTGATGAAAGCCATTTCACCTTAGTTAACTACCTCCAAGTATTCTACTGAAATTGAAATTAGAATTTTAATCTAGTTTGACCAAGGCAAAGTCAAAACTAGATTTACTTGTTGCATTTTCAACACTCCCTCTTAGCAAGAAAGGGATTATCTACCACCCCAATATTTCCTCTATGGAACTCAAATTTACCTCTTGAAAAAGCTTTTGTCCAATTTTTTGCATCATGTTCCTCTGTCGGAATGTACTACAACAACATGATATGCCTCTGCACACAATCTCGTTGATTGTGGTACTGTATATCTATGTCCTTGGATTGATCATGAAAAACTAGATTCTCATAGAGTTGGATGCAACTCTTATTGTCACAATAAATCACACTAGGATCCATCATTTGACCAAATAACCCAACAAGAATCTTTCTCAGCCAGATAGCCTCACATGTCACTTGATTTTCAGCCATGTACTTTGCTTCTTATAATCTGAGTGCTACAGATCTCTACTTCCTACTGTACTAAGAAACTGTTATTGGACCAACATTGAAAATTCCCCCTGATGTGCTCCTCTGGTCTGATGGACTCCCTACCCAATTTTCATCTGTGAAGCCTTATAGCTTCATTCCCTCTCTCTTTCTGTACCAAAGTCCAAACTAAGTGGTTCCTCTAAGGTACCGTAGTACATGTTTAAAAACCCTCCAAAATAATTTTTTCTGTCAAACCATGGCTTGGATCAACTGGTTGACTAATTTCGAATGCTGTATTTTTCTCCCACGTCCAAAGTTCATATGTAACCATGGCCCCGCAGTAGAGATTTCCTAACTGTTATGGTGGTGCAAGAGTTTCATATTCTTCTCATTGTCAGTTTTTATTTGGGTAGGATTCAATGACCAACCACTTCGACTCAGTTCCTCTTGAATTGAGGAGGGAAATTCCTCCCCCAGAATCATAGCTTGGGGACCGTATATATTTTTCTGATTTTGAGATTGGAGGAAGTAGCCTCAAGTGGGTTCCTGATCTATGGAAATTCCAAAAGCTAAGGCTTTGTTAGTCATCAATAATTTTTGTCTTTTTATATGACTAAATGCTTATCCTAGATTTATAGAAACAAAATTCATTAATATTGTGAGTTCTAGAAATCTCACTGCCTTCATTATCCTTAGGATAAATTTTTCACTATTTCATTATCCCATCATATCATGCTCAACTCACCAATCCCAGAAGACCCATCATGGGATCATACCACTCATTTTTTCTATATTATGTCACCCCTGACCTTAGCACTCTATTTTGGCTTGCCTAATTACTCCACTTTCCACCTAGGATCACCAACAAACCTACTCACTCTTGTGTTTCCCGGATACATCAAGCATTGATGGTCTCTAAACCATCTCTATATAATATTTAGATAAATCAAGTACATTGGGTTTTAGATCTTCAATACACCCTTTGTCAAAACTCTATTTTTACACTTGAATATTCCAAACCAATTTTCAGTCAAAGAGAGGTCAAAGAATCCCCACTAAGTCAATTAGGGTTTCATGTGTTTCAAGGTCATCATCTCAAAAAAAGACTACCATTCAGCTTCAAAGTCTGCACATAAGGTAATGGACTATCTTGACACTTTTGCAGAAGAAATAATAGACCAACCAATAGAACAAATTGATAAGGTAAGAGGTCTGCTACTAAATGATGACATCTTGCAGCAAGGGAGACAGAAAAACTACGGTTGTTTAGGGAAATTTTCTTGGTTTCATGACTTCCATGGTTAAATCATCAACAAGGCTTGTATCCTGATGCTCTTACACCTTCCCCTATCCTTAATATACCTTCATAAACCCTTCCCATCACTCCTATCCCTCAAAATCATCATTTTTCTACAAAACCTAGTCTATTGCCACAATTTGACACTTTTTGAGACTAGGCCTGTGTTTTTCCCTTTTGGACCCCTTCCCCTCACTCAATTCTTGAAATTATACTTTCCCCTACTCTTTAACATCTATCCCTATTCCCCAAAATTTCTCCAAGAATTTAGACAACCCTTAACCCCTTCATTCCCCTCCCTCTACAAGGCAGTCCTAAATCCCCTACACCAAACCCTAATTTCCTCTTCCAACTAAGCTAGGTTTTGCTATGAAAAGGAGGCATAGGAGAAAAGGATCCATATGATAGATCATATAAGCAAGCATTAATCCATACCAACTCATAAACATCATGCCTCCATCATTTTCCAAGAATTCATTCCAAAGGACAAATCATTTGCCACACCTAGGGTCAGTTTTTCTTCAAACTATGTTTATGACCAAAAAGAGATTAATTTGACAAAATTGAGAGAGGTTTCTATCCAAAATGGGTCCAATAAGAAAAACATCCTTCCGTTTTTACACAGGCATTATGTTTTGGGAGAAATGTCAAAAATACAGGTGTCACGGGAGAATTGTTGCACTGCTGGAGAGACCTTGGGAAAATCAGGTTTTCTCATAGTTATAATGTCCAAATGACTTGCTCGATGGATCAAAAGACAACTAGACTTAAATTTATTTCCATTGAGCTATCATGAGCTCAATTTTGAGTTAAGTAAGGCCTCCAAAATTTGTCTTCACCAACACTCTGCATTTCTGCACCATCACTCAGCACTTTTTTACCAGTATTGGGAAACTCAAATTTTCATAGGGAAAATAAACTCTAATAAGGAAACCATTGGTGTATTTGGAAATAAGACAGGTTAATATTTCCAACGAGCTATCACGGGCCCAAATCCGACATCGGGAAGGTCAACAAAACTTGGCTGCAAGTGGACCATTTTTTGGCACTGCATTAATAAGTGGCGTTGCGCTAATCCACGGGCGCGACTACTCGGCGCTGCGCTAATCCATGGGCACGACTGTCCGGCGCTGCACTAATCCACATGCACAACTGCCAATGCTGCACTAATTCAGAGACTCCTCAAACAAGGAAAGAACTTGCCCCAAAGCTAAAATTCATTCTCCAAGTTGCATTCAAAGGGTTGTAGAAGCGTTAAAGTTGGTAGTTGGCCTCTCCCCCTTGTCCTCCAAGAAATTTTCATAATGTGGTGTCTATTAAATGATCAAACCTTAGTTGTGCAAACCCTAGGTCTTAAATGCAAATTGAGCCTATGTTTTGACCTCCTTGAACAAACTAAGTGTCTTTTGAGAGAGAATGAGTTAGGGTGTTTGCAAATTCATTTTCAAGAGAAGCCACCTTGAGCTCTAAAAAAATCATGCACTTGCCTCCATATCACTCATTTGTAAAAGTTTCCATCATCACCATATTCATTTTTCTCCTCCAAACCCTAGTTGGTCCATAAACATCTCCTAGCACCATGTCAGGGGCAGATGACAGTGAGAAAAACAATGACAGAGAGGAAGAGGATGACACTAAGAAAGAAGACAGAAAAGAAAAAAAAAACAAGGAAGAAGATAGTCATGAAAGTCATGACAAAGATAAAAATCTCAGTGATAATGAAAAAAATGATAATACAGAGGTAGACAATGAAGAAAGAGGCAGTGAGCATGCAAATTATGAAGATGGTGACAGTGGGGACAATGCAGGAACTGAAGACAACAAAGACACCCCAGAAACAAGCCTAAATGATAAGGAAGACAACAAAGGAGAAAAGTTTCAGAACAACCATGAGGGTAGTGAAAATAATAAAGGGTCTCATAGTCAAATTGAAGATCACAGTAGCATGGGTTAGTGCCATGATGGAGACACCAACAAGACTAAACTCACTCTTTTCTCATCAGCATACCAAGGAGGACCTAGACTAGTGTTTTCTACCTACAAAAGGCAAGGGACCATACCCTCCACCTCAGCTCCAAATATTGAAAAAGGTAAAAAAAAAGGTGAAAAGAGGTAGGAAAGGTAAGAAAGATCTTAAAAAAGAGCCTGGCATCATTGACTTGGATAGTGAGAATGAAGACAAGGAAAGGGCTCATAGCATACTCCTTCAAGGAAAAAAAGAAAAGATTAAATACCTGCAAAGGAGTCTTGGCATGGCAAAATACATCATTGATTATTACAAGAATGAGCACAAGTACATGAAGAAGATGAAAAGAGACCTTTTCTTACAAAAGAAAATGACAAAACACTATGCCTTGAAAAACAAGCTCACTAGTGCCAAACTCAAGGAAGCCCTCATTGAAATTCAAACACTAAAAGAGGGAAAATACCAAGCTAACTTTGAAGTCTTGGCACAAGCTTCTCAACAGGTCTCCCAAACTCCATGAGGGAGGCATACACCAAATTTGAGGAAATTTGGACAAGTTTTTTGTTTTTTGAAATTTTGAAGGCCTATTAATGCAGCGCCACTGGCGCTATGTTAATCCCTGGAGAATCCTCAGAGGGAAAAATCAGAATTTTTGGATTTCTCATCACTAGTACACATTTCTCACAAAATTTCAGAGAAATTGGAGCAGTTTTGACCCCTCAAAAGGTCAAAAAACACCTAACTTTTCACCATTCTGCCTCTATTTCAGGCGTGGCGCTGCGCTAATAGTAGTGTTGGGATTTTGGCATTTTTAGTAGGCTACAAAAGCAGGATCAGGAAACTATAAGCATTTCTCGAAAGTAGACTCATCAGGCTTTCCAACTAACCATCACAGAGAAAAATCCGACATTGGGAAGAGGTCCAAAACTTGGTTGCAAAAGTACCTATTTTTTGCTTGAGGTGGTGTTGCGCAAATGGACTATGTAGTGTGTTTTTGGCCAAAAGTCAAAAAAACAAACTCATTTGTTGTAAAATCATATTTTAGTGTTTTTTCAGGCAAATCACTCTAGAATTAGGTGGTAGAAGTTATTTTGGCATTTATTTCATGGGATATTTTGTGCCTTGGGTTGCATGGTCTCTTGGGCATTTATGACATTTATGAGTGATTTTGACATTTTCCAACCCTGTCTAGGGTTTTTTCCCTCCTTTGTTGAGTTAAATAGAGCATAAGGGCTCCATTCTAAAGGTTGGCATTTGATGAGATTTAAGAGAAATACATGGTTTTTTGAGGTTGAAGAGCAATTTGGTGTTATGGAGCTTGTGGATGATTTTCTTTGATTGATGATAATGAAGCTTACTTGTAGGATCCCTGAGCTTGGTTAATGGTGACGTGTCTCTAATTTGTTCATGTTTTCTTGTTTATCATTATGTTTCATCCTTCTATATGCAGTAGAACAGAAAAGTATAGGCTAAGAAATGTTGCTTGAAGCACCTTAGTCCTTCCTGCCTTATATTGCCTTGATGTTTTCCTCTGCTAGGACATTTTAAGGAATTCTTGATTGCTCCTTAGAATCCCTAAGCTTGTTTATTTCATCAATGGATTAATATTCTAGTTTCCAAATATGTTTTATGGAAAGCCCTGCTTATTTGATGCTATCTAAACTCTGTTTTGAAATCTCTCTTTGAAGTATTACTTGTTAGGTTAAGCCAAGGAGGTCTTGTTCTGATCTTGCCCTTTGTCCATGCCTATCAATTTACCCTAAATTTATTTGTAGCTTGATAAACAATGTTTAGGAGTTCCCTCTTTGATTGATTAAATTTATTTTGTTATCTTAAATGTTTTGTAAAGCTTGAAGGTGAAATCACTAGAAGTTAAATGAGTTTCTCACCTTCTATATTTCATTGGAATGTTAGTCTAGAATTCTTATTTTCTTAAGTTGAATCAAAGACTTACTGGTTTGCCCTGTCTATTGATTGCTTCTTGATGTTAATGGTGTTTTAGACCTTTTTTTTATGGGTATTTGACAAAGGATTCTTAACTGCCCTTTTCCCTACCTTGTTTCCCCAACTTAATGTCCACTTCACTTCACACATAACCTTAAGGATCCATTAACCATACTAGATTTTCCCTGTAACACACTCTAACTCTTTGTTGAGATATCCATGAATTTCATAGAATCCATAGCCCAATGATTTGATGATATCTCACTCCACCTATTCTACCTATTTCATCTTGCCCAACCAAAACAAACAACAAACCCTACACTTAACAACTAGCCTAATATCAACCATCTAAATCAAATAAGTTCACATCCTTTGCATACAATAGAGAGAGCCATCTCTGAGTCCAGGAAGGCTAGGTCCTAGGACTCCAAAGACTTGTCTGATGTCACCTTGTTCATTTGGTTTACCAATCTGCTAAATCACAGTACCCTAACATAATGGCGATCACGGTGGGACTTTCTGAGTAAAAAACAAGCTTATACATCCTTAGAGAATTTAGAAGCCCTTGTCAAACAATATCCTGTGATTTGTAACCACCTCATCACTATCACTAACACAATGGTGATCATGATAGGACCTATGAGTTAGTGACAATCTAAGAATCCCTTAAGACTTCAGAAACCCTTATCAAATCATAGAGAACTCAAACTGTCAGCCAAAGAGTAGAATCTGGTTGTTTCACCATCCTAGTAAAATGATGACTTAGCTATATGACACTCTCAAAAACCCTAGGGCTACATAAAGGAACTCATAAAACCCCAAAAACATCCCTAGATTGGTTTTTGTCAATTATTGGTGGTGGACCATACACATATATCTTCAAAACAGCTAAAAATATACACCTGGCGACTCCACTAGCCTCCAGTAGGCCTATTACTTCACTAGTTCTTATAAAATCCCATGGGAATGCATTAAGAAATCCCAATCATGCTGATGGTGGACAAAAAAGTTCAAATCTTCCACCTGGCGACTCCACAACCCTCAATAGACCAAAAGACTCCACTGGTAGTGAACTCCAGACTAGTTGAAAAGACACAGTGACCCTTTTTGATTAACAAAGATGGATCCAAGAATACAAAGGAGATATGCTTCGATGAACAGATATCATATCCCTAGATTTCCACATAAAATGCCTCAAATAAATTGGATGAAAAACCTACCTATATTTCAAGATGAAAAATGTGATGACCCCTTGTTACATCTCATCAAATTTCATATACATGTATGGAGGTTAAAGATTGAATAGCATGAGGACTGCCTCCTGAAAATGTTTATGGAAAATTTAGAGGGTAAGGCAAGAGAACAGTATGAATGGCTGAAGCCTGGTAGTTTGTTTTCTTTAAAATACTTCCACAAGGTATTTTATGAGCATTATAAAGAAAATTGTTCATCTTTATCATTAGCCGAAATTTGTTGTGATCAATCTGAAGATCTCATACAATACCTTGTAAAAATTGATGAAGATTTAGGAAATTGGCATCTTGAGGATCTATTAGAAGTCATTCATCAATTTCATTCTCAAGGTAGCTATCACGACAGCGTAGAGGAGTTAGTTGAGGAATAACCCAATCAAGAGATAGAAGAAAACCCACGGGATCTTTCTGGAGGTGTAAGTGATGATTCACCATCTCTTCCAGGTGAGGCTAGAGAAAACATTCAGCCCCAAAATCAGCCTTTACAAGAGAAAGAGAACTATTGTACTTCTATCCAAAGAAAGATAAAAATGCATCCTCTTTTAACTGAAGAGGAAATAAATTAGATGCTAAACATGCAGCCAGCCTCTAAACCTTCATGTGAACAAAATATTTCTCTTCATTCTCCTGCTAACCCTGTTTACCATAAGTCAGAAAGTGAACTTGTAGATCAATTCAAAGAAGAACAAATTGGTAATCCAATATGTTTGATTGGTGAAATTATTTATGTTGATGATTCTCCAAATTTCGATCAGTCTGGTGATGATGATGTTCTCCAAACAGAAGCTAACCTTGCAGAGCCATCAACAGTTGATTTGTGGGATGAAGTTCACTATCATCATATTATAAGCAGTAATCAGCCAAGACAGGTCACCTATGACAATGATGAGGAAAGCCTTGAAAGTTTAGAAGTAAGTGAAGAGTCTCTAACTCTTTGCTCTACTTCACTTCAATCCATCAGAAATAACTTTCACAAAATTGGAAATCAGCAGTCTTTCAACTTTGATGTTGAGGTTGAGGAGGATGATGAACTCCTTGAGCAAATTGTGAATAAGAAGCCTTCTCCTGAAATGGTTGAGGAGATCATTTGGAACATGGAATCCTCCTTAGCTTCAGATCTGCACCCACCAAGTTCTATTGAATTACAAATTTCAGATGAAGGCTTAGCAATAGATAATCACAGGAAAGTTGTTATACTACCTCCTCAAGAAGATTTGTTGCCAAAAAATACTCCTACTCATCAACATGATGGCCTCCCCACATAACTCAGCCCACTCAATCAGAACATATCAAGTGTGCTACAGGGAAACATTGCAAACTATGATGAATCTACCAGTTCAGATGATCATGAGGAAGAGGAAGATTTTCTTTCCCAAAAGATTCCTAAGCTCATCCAAGTGGAGGAAGAAGCAGTCCTAGATCAAGCTTATTTTCCAAATATTCACATTCAAGTATTGTTTCAAGATCCCTTTGCTAATTTGTTAGAGACATTTGAAGAGGGAGTAAAACATGTCAAGATCAGTTTGATGCAGAATTTCAAGAACATTTTAGGCACAGTTGTTCAAACATAAATAAAGTGGGAGTGGCCTTTTGATTTTTTCAAAACACTCAAAAAGCTAAACCATGATCCCTCATGGAATCATTTTCTTGATTGGCTGTATTGGAAAAGAGAGTTCAACAGTTGAATGTATATCATGTATAGGTTAGATTAGGATAGATAGGAAAGCAAATAAGCTCAACACTATGAGCATATTTCTACCTTTAGTTTTAGATTGTTTTGACCAAAAAGAGAGAAAAAACTCAAAAACATAGAAAGAAGGAAAAAGAGGGAAGATTTGAAAAAGAGGTACAACCCCATACCCAAAAAATAGTAGTACTAAAAGTGTGCAAGCCTAAATGCCACTGTTAGTTCAAAAATAAGATCTTGTTTTAGTCATCTAGCCTAATCATGACAGAAACATGTTTTTAATTTTGTGTTGGTAAGTTAGTGAAAGAGAGCTTGTCAAATCATTCAAACTTGACTTTTCAAAAAGGATAGATTAGGAATGAAATATACTGGACCAAAGAGAAATATGGGGATGCATACCAACTGATATGTCACATCCCTTATTTTTCTAGTGTTTTTTGTACAAAAATAATATTTGTGTGCTTTTCCACAACCCATGGTAAGTCAGACTGCCTAATCATGATTTAAACCATGCTTTCAATTTCATGTATATAGCTTAGAGATTGAAGTCTATCATATAGCTTAATCTTTACAGTCAAATAGTCTAGGTAGAGAATAAAAAGAGTTCACTAGCCTAATCTAAACTCTTAGAAGTGATAAGAGTAGAAGTAGATAGTTTGTTTTGCTTTCAAAAAAAGAAAATGTTAAGGTTTTGCTAGTCCAAGTGCACCCAAGGAAGAAAAAATGTTAGGCAAGTAGGTTGGGTAGGCAGAGATGAAGCTAATCTAATCATTTTTTTTTCATATTATTGAGATCACAACTACAAAGAAGCATCAACAAATGAAAAGAAGTAAAAATATGCCCAATGGATGAGGCACTGGTCTTCATAAAACCAGAGATCTGATGTTCTGGACACCGCCTGAAAAGGAGCTTCCCTCCCCACGTGGATCGACTGTTAGTCATCAGTAATTTTTTCTTTTCATAGATGACTAAATTCTTATCCTAGATTTCTAGAAACAAAATTCATGAATATTATGAGTTCTAGAAATCTCATCGCCTTCATTATGCTTAAGATAAATTTTCAATATCCCCCTACTCTATCATGTCATAGTCAGCCTATCACTCATGGAAGATCCATCATGGACTCAAGCCTCTCATCTATGTCCCATTTTCACACCCATAATCTCATTACTTTGTTTGTCCCTTGCCTATGACTCCATTATCCAACTAGGGTTTTTTAGGGCATTTTTCTTGGTTTCATGACCTTCATGGTTAAAACATCAACAAGGCTTGTATCTTGATGCTCTTACACCTCCTTCTATCCATAATATACCCTCATAAACACTTCCCATCACTCTTATCTCTCAAACTCATCATTTTTCTACAAAACCTAGCATATTGCTACAATTTGACACTTTTCGAGATTAGGCCTGTGTTTTTCCCTTTAGGACCCTTTCCCCTCACTCAATTCTTGAAATTTCACTTTACCCTACTCTCTAACATCTATCCCTATCACCAAAAATTTCCCCAAGAATTTAGACAACCCTTAACCCCTTCATTCCCCTCCCTCTACAAGGCAGTCCTAAATCCCCTACACCAAACCCTAATTTCCTCTTCCAACTAAGCTAGGGTTTGCTATGGAAAGGAGGCATAAGAGAAAATGATCCATTTTATAGATCATATCAGCAAGCATAATTCCATACCAACTCATAAACATCATGCCTCCATCATTTTTGAAAAATTCATTCCAAGGGCCAAGTCATTTGCCACACCTAGGGCCAGTTTTGTTTAAAAATATGTTTCTGACCAAAAAAAGATAAATTTGGCAACCGTGAGAGATTTTTTTTCCCATAATATGGCCATGAAGAAAAACCTCATTCAGGTTTTACACAAGTATCATGGTTTGGAAGAAATTTCAAAAATACAGGTGTCACGGGAGAATTTCTGCACTTCTGGAGTGACCTTGGGAAAAACATGTTTTGGCATAGCTGGAGTGTCCAAATGACTTTATTTATGGGTCACAAGACAACTATACTGGACTCTCCTTCTAATGAGCTATAATGAGATAAATGTGAGGTTGAGGAAGGAATCCAAAAGTAGTATGCACGGGCACTCTGCATTTCTGCACCATCACTCAGCACTTTTTGACCAGTCTTGGGAAACTCAACTTTTAATAGGGAAAATCAACTAAAATAAGGTAAAAAATGGTATATTTGAAACTTATATAGGCTAAGCTTTCCAAACAGCTATCACGGGCCCAAATCCAACTTCGGGAAGGTCATCAAAACTTGTCTGGAAGTGGACCCTTTTTTGGCACTGCGATAATACATAGGCACGACTGCCCAGCGCTGCGCTAATCCATGGGTAGGACTACTTGGCGTTGTGCTAGTCCATGGGCACAACTACTGGTGCTGCACTAATGTATAAAACCTCAAACAAACAAAAATTTTCTCTGAGGCTTTAGGTTACCTTCTAAATTTTCCTCCAAGGCCTGCAAAGGAGCTAAGAGACAATGAAGAATCAAATGAAAATAAGGGTGAAGGTGATAGTAAACTAGTCCACAATAAAGATGATGACAGTGATGATGTTGAAGACCAATAGGACCATGATGAGGTAGGTCACCTAGAGACAAATGACGATGAAGCCCTGGCAGATAATGAAGACATAAATGAAGAAGAGGACAATGAGGAAGATGAAGATCTTGACAGTGCAGAAGCAAGAGGCAACCCTGATACCAATAAGACAGATCACAGTGAGGAAGAGATTGAAGGCAGCAATGAGGCAAATGAAACAGATCACAGTGAGGAAGAAGTAAAATATAGTTACAAAGAGGAAGATAAAGAGGAAGACAGTGAGGAACAAGACAACAAAGAGGAGAATAGTCATGAGAGTCATGACAACATTCATGATTGTCATGACAAAAATCAGCCCTTCAGTAACAATGAAAATAGTGCCAAAAAAAAAAAAAGATAACCCTAGTCACGATGACAAAAAAATAGGGGAAGAGGCTCATGGTCTAAATGATTATCACAGCCATGGCAAGGAGGCCAACAAACTCACCATCTCACCTCTTCCATGCACATACCAAAGAAGGCCCTCCTTGAAGTCCAAACCCTAAAGGAGGCAAAAGGTCATGAAAACCTTGGAGTTCTGGCCCAATATTCTCAATAGTTCTCCCAAACTCCATAAGGGAGGCATGCACCAAATTTGAGGAAATTTGGAAAAGTTTTTGTTTTTTGAGATTTTGGAGGCCCATTAGCACAGTGCCACTAGAGCTACGCTAATCCCTGGAGCATCCTCAGGTGGAAAAATCAACATTTTTGGGTTTCTCATCACTATTAAACTTTTCTCACCAAGTTTTAGATGAATTGGAGCAGGTTTGACCCCTCAAAAATTCAAAAAACCCCTCATTTTTCACCGTTCTACGTCTATATCTGACCTGGCGCTACGCTAATGGCAGTCCTAGTATTTTGGCATTTTTAATAGGCTACAAGAGCTAGATCAAGAAAATATAAGAATTTCTAGAAAGTAGACTCATCGGGCTTTCCAACAAGCCATCATGGAGAAAAATCCAACATCAGGAAGAGGTCCAAAAATTGGTTACAAAAGTACCTATTTTTGGTGTGGCGCTAATCCCTGGAGCATCCTCATGAGGAAAACTCAACATATTTGGACTTCTCATGGCTAGTACACGTTGCTCACCAAGTTTCAGAGGGATTGGAGCTGATTTGTCCCCTCAAAAGGTCAAAAACCCCCTCATTTTTCACCATTCTACCTCTATGTACACGTTTCTCACCATGTTTCAGAGGGATTGGAGCTGATTTTTCCCCTCAAAAGGTCAAAAACCCCCTCATTTTTCACCGTTCTACCTCTATTTCAAACCTGGCACTGCGCTAATGGAAGTCTTGGTATTTTGGCATTTTTAAAAGGCTACAGGAGCTAGATCAGGAAACCACAAGAATTTGTGGCAAGTAGACTCATCAGGCTTTCCAATGAGCCATCACGGAGCCAAATACGACATCGGGAAGGGGTCCAAAACTTGGTTGCAATAGTGCCTATTTTCTGTTGGAGGTGGCGTTGCGCTAATAGCAGTGTTGGGATTTTAACTTTTTGAACAGGTTACAAGTGCTCAATCAGAAAATAAAAGGTATATATGGAAAGAGGACTCTGCAAGCTTTCCAACAAGCCATCACAGAGAAAACTCCAACATCGGGAAGGCCCCCAAAAATTGGCTGCAACAGGACCTATTTTCTGCATGAGGTGGGGCTGCGCTTATGGACTGTGTAGTGTGTTTTTGGTCAAAAAGTCAACAAAACACACAAATTGATGGCAAAATGATTTTTTAAAGTTTTCTTGGGCAAATCACTCCATATTTGATTGAGGATTTATGTTATGTTACTTTTCATTTATTAGCTTATATATTATGTGTCTTGGGCCTTGCATGGTCTTCAAGCACATAAATGACATTTATGATGAAATTAGGGTTTCTAGAAGCCTCTTATGGTTCCACCTCCTCACTTTCTAAGATAAATAGAGCATGAGGATTCCATTGTAAAGGTTGGAATTTGATGAGCTTTGAGAGCAATACATGGTTTTTATTAGCTTGGAGAAGAAATTGGTGTTGTGGAGTTTATGAATGGCTTGCTTGGATTGATGATGGAAAAGCTTGTTTGCAAGATCCCTGAGCTTGGTTTAATGGTGATGTGTCTCTAATTTGTTCATGTTTTCTTGTTTATCATTATGTTTCATCCTTCTATATGTAGTAGAACAAAAAAAATTAGGTTGATAAATGCTCTTTGAAGCACCTTAGTCCGCCTTCCTTCTATTGCCTTGATGTTTTCCTCTGCTAGGTGTGTTTAGGGAATTCTTAGCTACCCCTTAAGCCTCTTTATGCTTGTTTGTTTCATCTATGGATTAATATGCTAGTTTCCAAATATGTTTTATGGCAAGCCATGCTTATTTGATGCTATCTAAAATCTGTTTTGAAATCTCCATTGGAAGTATTACTTGTTAGGTTAAGCCAAAGAGGTCTTGTTCTGATCTTGCCCTTTCTCCATGCTTATCAGTTTGCCTCGAAGTTCTTGGTAGCTTGATCAATAATTTTTAGGAGTTCCCTCTTTGATTGATTAAATTTATTTTGTTATCTTAAATGTTTTCTAAAGCTTGAAGGTGAAATCACTAGAATTTAAATGAGTTTCTCGCCTTCTATATTTCATTGAAATGTTTGTCTTGAATGTCTATCTGTCTAAGTATTGTCATTGAGTAAATGGTTTTCCCTGTCTCATGAGTAGTATCATTTGCTTATCATATTTGAGACCTTCTTGTTTATGGGTACTTAACAAAGGATTCTTAATTGCCCTTTTCCCTACCTTGTTTCCCCAACTTAATGTCCATTTCACTTCACGCATAAACTTAAGGATCCATTGACCACACTAGATTTTCCTTGTAATCCACTCTGACTCATTATTGATATATCCATGACTTTCATTGACTCCATAGCCCAATGATTTGAAGACCTCTCACTTCACCTATTCTACCTGTTCATCTTACCCAACCAAAACAAACAACAAACCCCGCACTTAATAACTAGCATAAAACCAAACCCTAAATAGGCAAAATTTCACATCCTTTGCATACAATAGAGAGAGCCCTCTCTGAGTCGAGGAAGGCTAGGTCCTAGGACTCCAAAGACTGGTTTCATGTTACCCTATGCATTTGGTCTACCAATCTGCTAAATCACGAGACACTAACACGAGCTATGGAGGCATAGCTCACTCAGGCATGATGACTGCAAACCTTGCAAGAAAAATTCAAAATGAGGAAGAGGAGGTCAAGAAAAACCCTTATGGTTTTTGTAACACATCTGATTCATAGATCCAGTGCCATATGATCTCAACCATTCATTTTTGGCATCGATAAGTGTGAAGGCCACATGAGAGCACATGGCCATTGCCACATGGTTCACTCTGGGTGAGACATGTCATTGAGGTAAGGTCACCTATTAAGTGTGAAGTGGAGTGATGTGAGGGGTGTTAAAAACCTTCGTACCAACCATAACAGGACTATACGTAATGTTAATATTAGAGTTAGGTATATATTATATGTTAAATTATATAAAGGGTAATGTATGTGAACGTATAAAAAGGTAAGTAGAGGTATGTAAAGGTTGGAGTATAGGTTAATGTAGGTAAAAGGTAGGTTAACAATATTAACCTATGAATTGTGCATAATTAAATGATTAGGACTCCTTCAATTAGTAAGGATCCAACTTGCTAAGATATTATAACTAAGAGTTTATTAAGTGGGTAATGGTTAGAGAACCATAGCACATGAAGCTTATTAAAATGATTAAGATGGTAAAGGAGGGATGGAAATCATTCATTAGGGGAATTTTGAGGTCTAAAATTGGCTTCCTAAGAAAAATGTACAACAAAAATAAACTTTATAAGAACCAATAACATTCAAGATGATGATGTCAACCATGGAGGATGATTCACCATTTTTGGAGTAAAAAATTAAAAATATTAAAATAATAAATTTTATTTTTCAACTTATCTCCCTAAGGTTTTACTCAAATTTTGAGTGGGAGTACTCGTCGGATGCAAAATTTAATTCCTCATCCAAGGAGTACCCAAGTTGCATACTTTCGATGGACCCTGCTACACGAAAAAAGAGAAATACATGAAAAAATGTGTTTACAATCACGTTTTTCATATATTTCTAATTTTTCATATAGCAGGGTCCATAGAAAGTCTGCAACATGGGTACTCCTTGGATGAGAAATCAAATTTTGCATCCAACAAATGTTTCCGCTCGAAATTTGAGTAAACCCATAGGGAGATAGGTTGAAAATACGAGTTGAAATAATAATTTTTCCTTTTTTCCCTCTTAAATTTGATGATGTAATCAAATATTATTTTATTATATCCACTATTATTTTATAATTTCCTTAGGAGGCCCATTTCAGATCTCAAAATTTCCCTAATGAAACTAGAAAAGTACATGATAAAAAAATAAAAAAATAAAATAAAAATAAAAATAAAAAATAAAAAATGAAAAAAATTGGGGACATGACAAGTGGTATCAGAGCCCAAGTTAAAACATTGGGCTTATTGACCCCAACACTGGAAATGCTGTTGTCTAGAAATTTTAATTGTATGGTTAAAATTTGTTTTACAAAAATGATCAGTTACATATTATGGTTTATTAATGCTAATGGTTTAATGTGCATCAGATATAAGGTGCAGACAAAATTATAACTATTTTCATTTCTGATAGAGAAGAGTTGTATGTGGAAGTGGGGGAGGAGAATATCCCTCTAGATTCCAACACCCAGATGCTAGAAATTATCAAAAAATTGCAGCAAGAAATGGTTCAGCTAAGGACTAGCAATGAACGTTTATTCCAAGCTAGCAATGGAAAAGAGAGGTTGATAAGAGAATTAACCTTTAGATCCAGTCATCAAGAGGGAGAACAAGAAAAACTGAAAATAAAGGAAAGATAGACCAACTTATAGAAATCTGAGACTAGGGAGGATTCTGGGAAAGCAGACTCTAAGTCCAAAAGGAGGACGAAGTTGCAGGGGAAATTCTGAAAGATAAATCCTCCAACCTTTGACGGAGATAAGGAAGAGGATGCAGAAGCCTGGCTCCTGAATATGGTAAAATACTTTCAAGTATATGATTACGAAAGCAATATGAAGGCAAGGCTGGTAGTTTACCAATTTCAAGGTAAAGCCATACTTTGGTGGGAAGACACCAAATACACTTGCTAGATGAAAAGACAGTCTCATGGGAAGAATTACAGGAGAAGTTTAAATCTTGATACCTTAGTGAAAGGTATTATGATGACAGAGCGAAGGAATGTCATGAGCTAAGGCTATGACAGCTCACCATTGATGAATTTGTGACAAAGTTCAAAAATTTACTTCGCTATGTACCGTACATAAGAGAAGAAAAAGTGAAAGTGCATATATTTTTAAATTGTTTACCCACAATATACAAAGAGAGAATTGAGTTTGAAAACCTGAATAATATGGATGAAGCTGTTAGAAAAGGCTGATTCTTCTATCAACAATTTAAAGGTCGTAATGATCACTTGAAAAATCAGCGGAATAAGGAGAAAGGGAAAGATGAAACAAACTCAAAAATACCCAAATTAGCCTATCGTAAAAATTTTGGCAGAAACCACCAGCGGAAAAGATTCAGCAAGGTGGAGAAAATCAGTCAGCCCATTCTCACATAGGTTCTAAGCCCATATAAGGGAACAACAAACAAGATGTAGGGGTAAAACCCAAGGAACCCTTAAAGTGTTTGGGATATGGAGAACCTCACATGTTACGTGATTTCCCACACAATGCTCGTGCTATTTAAAACATTCAAGTAGTGCACAAGGTAACCGCGGTGAATGATGTTTCCAGAAGCATTCCTCGAATAAACACCGCATTAGAATATTGACAGGTTGAACATAAATCAACCATGATTGAAATTCAAGGTATCATTTCCAAACAACCTGTATCTGTTTTAATTGATCCTGGATCTAGTTTAAGCTATATTGTTCCACACATAGTGGATTAATGTAAATTGGAGACAGAAAAATTTCAACACTCTTGGCTAGTGCAATTGGCTATCGGAACCAAACGGAAGGTAACCCATGTATTTCATAAGTATCTTGTAAATATGAATGGGTATATTACAGATCTGAATTTAAATATTCTTCCCTTAGGATTTTTTGACTTACTAGTTGGTATGGATTGGTTGGAACAACAGAAAGCAGTAGTAAACTGCTTAGAAAAAACAGTAAATTGTATAAATGCACTAGGACAGTCAATTGTAGTGTTAGGGAAACCAAAACTTGTGTCTGTTAGAAAAATTTTTGCATTACCGTTGAAGCGGAAAATGAGAAAGGGTTTTCTAGTGTATATTGTAAAAATTTAATTTTTGGGACAACAAGCAAAAAATGAGCTAATAGAAAACTTACTAGTGATTAGGGACTTCCATGATGTATTTGTTGGGGCAAAATAATTGCCTATCATTTAATTTTTCAACCCAGGGGTTTCGTAAACTTGTGAAGCATGCGTGCACTGTATGTGCTAGAAATTGTCTTTCAGTTTAGATCAATCTAACTACAAAATAATGAAAACCAATTCATCTAATCTATGAAATGAAATAATCAAAATTAAATTCAACTAACCTATGAAACCAAGTAACAAAAATAAAGAAAATATAGCACGCGCAATCACACTTGCAGAAATTGAAATTTTAATCTAAGAAAGCATTTCAAAGCATGTAAAGAAAAACAACTAAGGTACGTTCAATCACTTCAACATCCAATATGATAGAATCACCCTCTTGAGATGATGTACAAGCAACCGATTATACTTTATTCTTTATATCTAGGAAAGCAATTAAAGCATGCAAAGGGAAAACTCAATAATTGCATAAGTTAGGTATTCAAGCATTCAGTTTAGAAATATGATAAAATCATCTTCTTGAAATGATCTTTAAGAACACCCAATTAAATAATTGAATGAGGATCTAAAAATCAATGTAAAAGCATGTAAAAGTAAAGCTCAATGATTGTATAGGTTGAACATTCAATCACCCAACTTCGAACGCCTTCTTAGCCTGATCTTTTAGGAACATTCAATTATACAATGAATTGATAGTTTGATCTAAGAAATTAAATAACAGAACATGAAAGGAAACTAAATAAATGTGAGCTCTATTGCCTCAAACTTTATTCAATTGGAAAATAGATAAATCTATCCTTTTGAAATGTTTTTAGAAAATAAAAGGTTACACAGTCATTCTAAAACTAATACTAAGAAAGCAAATAAACTTTAATCTATAAAAGCAAGTAAATCTCACACATTTTAGGTAGTTGATCTAAAAGTATAAGAGATGGTAAATGGAGATGCTCCATATGTAATCAAAACCAATTCAAAATGAAGGAACATTCATCAGTAAGGTGCCACAATCTAATTATGTATTCGAAGCTTTAGGATAACTCCAATTTTACACATAAAATGATAGGAGAAAGCTTCCCCTATTTATACAAAATATGAGAAGCTATCTCATTAATGAGAGTCCATGAATCTCTCCCTATATCTCTAGAGTTACAATCCAAATAGGAAGTGACAAGGCACATGTCTTCTTAGAGTTATAATACAAATAGTTGAGACACATATCCTTATGATCCCATGATCTTCTCCATCCAAATTCGAATTTGGCCTTAGGAGGCCACATAAGAGTATTTTGGAAGCTTCTTTTTTACCTACACATGGCAACAACTCATTCCACCTGTTAGGTATAAGTATGTGCATATTATTTTCTAATTTTTAACCACAAATTCACTTCAAAATACTAGGAATCAATAAAATTTGGAAAAACATAAATGTAACCCAATAGTGGTAATGGTAAGGTAAATGTAATGAAATGGAGGTGGAGTGAAGGTGATAATATGGAAATATAAGTGAAAATGTAATGGAAGTAAATGAAAATTTCAAGGCCCAACAGTATTTCCTAAAGAAATTCCTCAGCTTCCTCCTCAGAGAGATATTGATTTCTCTATTGAGCTAGTACCGGGAGTCACCCCAATTTCTCGAGCCCCATATAGAATGAGTACACCTGAAATTTTATAATTAAAACTTTAGTTACAAGAATTGATAAACAAGGGATATATCAGACCAAGTGTGTCGCCATGGGGAGCGATGGTTTAATTCATCAAGAAAAAAATATGGTACACTCACGATGTGTATAGACTACAGACAATTAAATAATTTAACCATAAAAAATCGGTACCCCCTACCACGAATCGACGATTTGTTTGATCAAGGGGAGAAACCGTATTTTCAAAAATTGATTTGAGAACTAGTTATCACCAACTTCGAATAAAAGATGAAGACATCCACAAAATAGCTTCCATAACTCGATATGGACATTATGAGTTCGTAATGCTACCTTTCAGACTCAGAAACACCCATGCTACCTTCATGTGTCTCATGAACTGTGTTCTACACAAACATCTGGATAAATTTGTGCTAGTCTTCGTAGATGATATTCTGTTGTACTCTAAGAACAAAGAGGATAACCAGGAACATCTTCGAATAGTGTTGCAAATACTAAGAGAACACCAACTGTATGAAAAAATTAGAAATTGTGAGTTTGAAAAACCGAAGATTCAATATCTGGGACATATTATTTCCAAAGAGGGTTTGGCAGTAGATCCGGAAAAAGTACAAGAAATTTTAAATTGGCATGTACCCACAAATGTACATTTCTCCATTAGCTTATCCTATTACCTTTTTGCAAAGAAAAGGTGTCAAGTTTGAGTTGACAGCCAAGTGTTGAGAAATATTTGAGAAGCTAAAATTTTGATCCAACAAAGGACTTTATTGTGTGCACTGATGCTTTCATAGAAGGATAGGGAGGAGTATTACTGCAAGACAATGTAGTGATAGCCTATGGGTCTAGAAAATTGAATAAACATGAGCAAAATTATGCAGTTTATGACTTAGAATTAGTTGTTGTCATACATGCATTAAAAATGTCATGACAATACCTGTTGGGTAAGAAATTTTTGTTGATGACTGACCACATCAGTCTAAAATATTTCTTTAGTCAGTCGGATTTCAATGCAAGGCAAGCGAAATGGTTAGCTTTCCTTAGCAAATTTGATATGGAGATCAAACACATTAAAGAAAAGAAAAATAGAATTGTTGATGCCTTAAGTAAACACTCTCATCAAATAGTGTCTTACACATGTAGCAGTGTAAAATTCAATATTGATGAATAAATTCAAGAAGTTCTATCATAAGACCCCTAGTATTTGGAATTGTAGAAAAAATTACAAAAATCTGAAATCTCTAGATACACCATGAATCCGAAAGGATTAATAATCTATAAACAAAGGTTGTATATTCCTAACATAACTACCTTGAAGTAGGTGATTTTGGATGAATACCATAAGAGACCTTATTCAGGTCATCTGGGTTACCAAAAGATGGTGACAACATTTCAGAAAAATGTGTTTTGGCCTGGACTGAAGAAAGAAATAGTTGATTACTTGGGAAGATGTTTGGAGTGCCATGTCAAATTAGAGCATCAACATCCTACAGGGTTGCTAAACCCCTTTCTGATTCCAAAATGGAAGCGGGAAGTGATGTCCATGGATTTCATCACAGGACTACCTCTTACTAAGTATCAACATGACTCCATTATGGTAGTGGTAGACACACTAACCAAGGATGCACTTTTTATTCCAGTGAAATCAACTTTTGGGGCAGCATAAGTGGCCAATGTGTTTATGAAGGAAATTTTAAACTTCGCGGAATACCAAATATGATCATCTCTTATAAGTATGCAAAGTTCACATCGACCTTCTGGAAGACACTGTTTGGGGTGATGGGAACAAAACTGAATTTCAGCACAGCTTATCGTCCCCAGACCGACAGACAGACTTAAAGGAAAAATCAAATACTAGAGGACATGCTTCGCATGTATGTAATGGACATACTCACTAGGTGGGAAGATTTTCTGCATTTGGCAGAATTTGAATACAACAACAACTATCAAACATCTATTAAGATGAGTTCATTCGAGGCTTTATATGGAAGGAAATTCCATACTTCACTTAGT
This sequence comes from Pinus albicaulis, assembly GCA_034641835.2. NCBI lineage: Eukaryota > Viridiplantae > Streptophyta > Pinopsida > Pinales > Pinaceae > Pinus > Pinus albicaulis. The sequence continues at coordinate 106,793,756 of CM076577.1, forward strand.
TGGAGTAAATGAGAGGACAAAATTGTACTTGGACCTAAGGCATTACATGAAATGGAACAGATAGTACGACAAATTCAACAGAACATTAAAGCAGCTCAAGACTGCCATAAGAGCTAAGCAGATAAGAAAATAATGCGAAAATAATTTAAGATTGGGGAACATGTGTACTTGAAGATAAAACCTCACAGGAGTACCCTTCACACCGAAATTTTTGCTAAGTTATAACCATTATACTATAGGCCCTTTGAGGTTTTGGAACGAGTGGGCCTAGTAGCGTATAAATTGGATATACCTAGTCATGTTAGAGTTCATAATGTTTTTCACGTGTCATTATTGAAAAAGTATGTACATGATCCTTCTCATGTGGTTGATTGGACTTTGATACAGGTGGAAACAGAAGGGGAATTTATTCCAGAACCACTTCGTATATTGGGACGGGAATAAACCATGCTCTGGAATAGAACAGTAGCTCAGGTGAAAGTGTAGTGGACGCACTTCACACCTGAAGAAGTTACATGGGAGTTAGAAGAAAGCATGAAAGAAGTGTTTCGAGTGTTGTTCATAGAATAACAAGATTTATGTGCTAACACCAAGGGCGATGTTTTTGTTTTAGGGGGGGACTATGTAATACCCCTGATTTGCAACTCTTATTTTTATGTAAATAGGACCAAGACTATGTGGAACCATGGAACAGTTATGTTGTTGGTGGAAATATTTTAATTAATAATTATTTAGGAAAATTATGGAAATTTTGTAAAGAAAGAGTAACAGAGATCTGGAAATTCTTATCCTTGAGGATAGGATAGAATTTCATACTTTCACAAAAATTTTCCAAAACATATCCTTTGGAGAAAAATGAAAATAAAAATTAGATTAGATAGAAGAAAAAAATCTAAGAAATCCCCAGTAACGAGGAAAGTTACTGGGAAGAGGTAATAAAAACTACACTGAGGAAACGTGATTTTTAAAGAAAATTTTATGGAAAAAACAAAATTAAATCCTAGGCTATGGGAAACAACAGCCTAGAATAACGGGATGCCATTATAAAAACTTGTTGGGGAAAGTTGCCTTAAATGTGCCATAACTATTGTGACAAGAGGTTGTCAACACTAGGGAAAATTGATCTCTGCTCGGGGGAGAGCTCTGAGGAGAAGCTCGTGGTTGGGAGGAAAATTCGTCTTTACAAGTTGGTATGCAACACGTAGAAATTTTATATTCAAATTCATGTGTTTTAAGTAATGGTTAGAAGCATCAGCTTGTCTAATTTAATAGACAGATTCTTCTTTGTAATAAGGGGTTAATATGATATTAAGCCAGATTGGAATCATGGTGTAGGTTAGTTTCATATGCTTTGTCAATACTCTGTTATGTACAGTGTCAATACTGTGTAATGTACAGTAACTATATCGTGTTCTGTACATTAGACTAATGCATTGTAGATGTATACAATTACAATATGTTTAATTATAAACCCAGAAAGGGTTATGATCAGAGGGTAAACACAATCTACCTATTCATATATGAGAAGAAGTAAAATAAACAAGATATTATTTAGAAACTAAGTTAAAAAAAATATATTTCTAGAATGATGAGCAGAAAACTGAAAACTTAGAGACAATGCTAAGATAGATCTAGCATTGGAAAAGTAATACTCTTTCATTTTTTTGGAAGGAATAAATAATATTGAACTTGCTACTTCTAGCTACTGAGACAAAAAAAGAAGTGAATGCATGATACAGTATAGAAGAAACTACAAGTGGAATTTATGAATAAACTACATATACATTTAAAATTTACTAGAAAACCAAACAAGCAAACCATTATTATCCAAGAAAATTTTGAAGTCACATAACATCGGAAAGGATTCAAAAACGGATGATTTCATTTATATAATCTGAAAGTTTGATGCAAAGTACATACACATCCATCACAGAAAGGATGAGGAAATGTAACTCAGGTTTTCAAATATATATATATATATATATATATATATATATATATATATATATATATATATATATATGGGTGAAATGCGAAGATGGGTAACACTTTTGTCACAATTCGGGGTGGAAATCCATAGTTCGGCCGAACTCTTGTCATAGTTCGACCGAACTATTGAATTTAGTTTGGCCAAACTTTGTTTTTCGTTTACATTGACAGTGTACTGATGGCAATGGCGAACAAATTTTTCGCCTGAGTTTGGAAAACTGGCAAACAAAGTTCGGCCAAACTATTATTTTATAAATATATCGCCCGCAACCTTTTCCGGGTTTCTGTTCACATTTACCCTGCGTGCTCGTTACTGTCCAGCATTCTCCTGTGTGCTCGTATCTGTCCAGAATTTTCGCGCGCTCACTTTTGTCCAGCATTTGCATGTGCTCACTTCTGTCCAACATTCTCGCGCTCATTAAGCTCGAGGTAAGATACCAAATTTTAAATTTCTGTAATTTTTTTTGTTGTTGTTGTTTTTAATTTGGTTTGAATTTCTGTTGATTTTTTAATTTGGTTTTAATTTCTGTTGATTTTTTTGTTGCAGAGGTCTTCCACGATGACTTCAGCATCCTTTGCTGTGACTTCAGCGTCCTCTGTAGCGAATTCAGCATCTTCATCGTCTTCAGCATCTTCAACGTCCAGGTACGTTTAACATTCACTGTTTTTCAATAGGGAATTTATGAATGAGCAGGGCTCTGTCTCTGCTTTTTTTGGCCCTGACTCTACTTTTTTTGGCCCTGTTTCTGCTTTTTTTCATTGTCTCTATTAATTAGGTATGAAAATTTATAATACTATTGTGTACATTTGAGAATATTTTGGAACATGTTTGTATAAATTATATATACACATGTCCTTTTTTTGGCTGTCTCTGCTAATTTTGGCTCTGTCTCTGCTATTTTCAGCTCCATTTTTGCTATTTTTGTCTCTGTCCTGTCTCTGTTATTTTTGGCTCTGTACTATCTCTGCTATTTTCGGCTCGGTCCTGTCTCTGCTATTTTCGGCTCGGCCATGTCTCTGTTATTTTCGACTCTGCCCTGTCTCTGCTATTTTCGGCTCGGCCCTGTCTCTACTATTTTCAACTCGGCCCTGTCTCTACTATTTTCGGCTCTGTCTCTAATTTTTTTGGCTCTGTCTCTATTAATTAGAATAAAAAAATTTATAATATTACTGTGTACATTTGAGAATATTTTGGAACATGTTTATATAAATTATATATATATCTGTACTTTTTTTGGCTCCGTCTCTGCTTTTTTTGGCTATCTCTGCTTGCTTAGGTTCTGTCTCTATTAATTAGATATGAAAATTTATAATATTATTGTGTAAATTTGAGAATATTTTGGAACATTTTTATATAAGTTATATATACATATGTGCTTTTTTTGGCGTTGTCTCTGCTTTTTTTGCACTATCTCTGTTTTTTTTTGCGTTGTCTCTGCTTTTTTTGGCGCTGTCTCTATTAACTAGATATGAAAATTTATAATACTACTGTGTACATTTGAGAATATTTTGGAACATTTTTATATAAATTATATATACATATCTACTTTATATATACATATGTACTTTATAAATATTTTGGAACATGTTTTTTGTGTGAGGAAGTGGTACTTTATGATGATATGTTTAGTGATTGAAGGAAGTAGAATATTTTATTTTTGAAATTATTATTACACTTGTATGAAACACTTAATAGATATGTAGGTTCACTGAAACTTACCTTAATATCCTGTAGAGCCCATTTCATCCAAAACACTGAAAAATAAGTAACTACTATGTATTCCACTTCTACTCTAGATAGAGAAAGTAATGACTCTTTCTTGCTTAACCATTAAACCAAAGACTCTTCCTAAGTAGAATTATACATTTTCCACTTGTACTTTTCATGTCATCCACACAAGCCTCTAGTTGAATCTCTATATGTTTTCAATGTAAATTTCTCACCTTTTGGGTACTAGAGTCCATTTTTTGTAGTCTCTTTCAAGTATCTTAATATATGTTTGTTGGTAATAGATGACTTTCTCACCTTTTGGGTACTATATTCCATTGTTTGTAGTCTCTTTCAAGTATCTTCATATCTGTTTGTTGCTGTTTTTTGGTAATAGATGACTCTGTTTAGTTGTTGATTGAAATATTCCAACTAATATAAATTCCAAAATTATATCTATTCTTTAAACCTTGTTATGTATATCAAGCTTCCTATCATATAGATGTAAAGGTTATGATCAACGGATCACCTCATTCATCATCCATCATCTGCACATAACTTACATCCAATTGATATGGAGATTCACTTAGGTCATTCATCATCAATCATCTGAACATAACTTGAATTCCAAAATTATATCTAGTCTAAACCTTGTTATGTATATCAAGCTTCCTATCATATAGATGTAAAGGTTATGATCAACATCACCTCATTCATCATCCATCATCTGCACATAACTTGCATCCAATTGATATGGAGATTCACTTAGGTCATTCATCATCCATCATCTGCACATAAATTGAATTCCAAAATTATATCTAGTCTAAACCTTGTTATGTATATCAAGCTTCCTATCATATAGATGTAAATTTTATGATCAAAATTACCTCATTCATCATCCATCATCTGCACATAAATTGCATCCAATTGATATGGAGATTCACTTAGGTCATTCATCATCCATCATTTGCACATAACTTGCATGTTATGTGCATCCAATTGATATTCAACATGTATATAATATTTAGAAGAAAAAATTAATTTGATACAAAACATAGGTTTTAACCAATTATATAGTTTTTCAGTTTCATATCCATGGTCTCAAACAAAGAGAGAGAAAAAACCTTTTATATTCAACATGTAAAACACAAATTAGCCATAAAAGTTTCCCATTGAAACCAAAAGTGATTTGATACAAAACATAGGTTATAACCTAATCTAGTAAATGCCCCTACATTCAATTTATAGAATAGATCTAATTAGAAGTTTTTCATTATCATATCCATGGTAGTTCTATAGGCAGAGTCTGTAAAGGGCCAAGTAGCCTCTGGATCTCATCTTTTATGAAAGGTGACATATCTAGTAAATGCCCCTATAGTCAATCTCTGGAATAGATCCCTTACAGTAAATGCCCCTACAGTCACATGTATCTAGTATTTAGAAAGAAAAAAAGTAATTTGATACAAAACATAGGTTTTAACCAAGTATATAGTTTTTCATTTTCATATCCATGGTCTCAAACAATGAGAGAGAAAAAAGCTTTTATATTCAATGTATGTACAACACAAATTAGCCACATCTCTAGAATAGATCTAAATAGAAGTTTTTCATTTTCATATCCATGGTCTCAAACAATGAGAGAGAAAAAACCTTTTATATTCAACATGTAAAACAAAAATTAGCCATAAAAGTTTCCCATTGAAACCATAAGTGATTTGATACAAAAAATAGGTTTTAACCTAAGAGTAAATGCCCATACATATAGAAGTTTTTCATTTTCATATCAATGGTCTCAAACAATGAGAGAAAAAAAAAATTATATTCAATGTATGTAAAACACAAATTAGCCATATCTTTAGAAAAGATCTAAATAGAACTTTTTCATTTTCATATCCATGGTCTCAAACAATGAGTGAGAAAAAAACCTTTTATATTCAACATGTAAAACACAAATTAGCCATAAAAGTTTCCCATTGAAACTATAAGTGATTTGATACAAAACATAGGTTTTAACCTAAGAGTAAATGCCCCTACATATAGAATTTTTTCATTTTCATATCCATGGTCTCAAACAATGAGAGAAAAAACCTTTTATATTCAATATATCTAAAACAAAAATTAGCCATATCTCTAGAATATATCTAAATAGAAGTTTTTCATTTTCATATCCATGGTCTCAAGCAATGAGAGAGAAAAAAAACCTTTTATATTCAACATGTAAAACACAAATTAGCCATAAAATTTTCCCATTGAAACCATAATTGATTTGATACAAAACATAGGTTTAAATAACCGAAGAGTAAATGCCCCTACAAGTCAATCAATCTCTTGAATAGTTTTAAATAGAAGTTTTTCATTTTCATATCCATGGACTCAAAAAATGAGAGAAATAACCTTTTATATTAAATGTATATGTAAAACACAAATTAGCCATATCTCTAGAATAGATCTAAATAGAAGTTTTTCATTTTCATATCCATGGTCTCAAACAATGAGAGAAAAAAACCTTTTACGTTCAACATATAAAACACTTGAATTAGCGATAAAAGTTTCCCATTGAAACCATAAGTGATTTGATACAAAACATAGGTTTTAACCTAAGAGTAAATGCCCCTACAAGTCATTCAACATGTAAAACACTTGAATTAGCCATAAAAGTTTCCCATTGAAACCATAAGTGATTTGATACAAAACATGGTTTTAACCTAAGAGTAAATGCCCCTACAAGTCAATCAATCTCTTGAATAGTTTTAAATATATAAGTTTTTCATTTTCATATCCATGGACTCAAACAATGAGAGAAAAGACCTTTTATATTCAATGTGCATATAACTTATTTAGAAACAAAAATTAATTTAATACAAAACATAGGTTTTAACCAATTATATAGTTTTTAGTTTTCATATCCATGGTCTCAAACAATGAGAGAGGAAAAACCTTTTATATTCAACATGTAAAACATGAATTAGCCATAAAAGTTTCCCATTGAAACCATAAGTGATTTGATAGAAAACATAGGTTTTAACCTAAGAGTAAATGCCCCTACAAGTCAATCAATCTCTCGAATAGTTTTAAATATCTAGAAGTTTTTCATTTTCATATCCATGGTCTCAAACAATGAGAGAAAAAACCTTTTATATTCAATGTATGTAAAACACAAATTAGCCATATCTCTAGAATAGATCTAAATAGAAGTTTTTAATTTTCATATCCATGGTCTCAAACAATGAGAGAAAAAACCTTTTATATTCAACATGTAAAGCACTTGAACTAGCTATAAAAGTTTCTCATTGAAACCATAAGTGATTTGATACAAAACATAGGTTTTAACCTAAGAGTAAATGTCCCTACAAGTCAATCAATAAAATATCTAGAAGTTTTTCATTTTCATATCCATGGTATCAAACAATGAGAGAAAAAAACTTTTATATTCAATGTATGTAAAACACAAATTAGCCATATCTCTAGAATAGATCTAAATAAAAGTTTTTCATCTTCATATCCATTGTCTCAAACAATGAGAGAGAAAAAAACCTTTTATATTCAACATGTAAAACACTTGAATTAGCCATAAAAGTTTCCCATTGAAACCATAAGTGATTTGATACAAAACATAGGTTTAAATAACCTAAGAGTAAATGCCCCTACATGTCAATCAATCTCTTGAATAGTTTTAAATAGAAGTTTTTCATTTTCATATCCATGGACTCAAACAATGAGAGAAAAAACATTTTATATTCAATGTACATGTAAAACACAAATTATCCATATCTCTAGAATAGATCTAAATAGAAGTTTTTCATTCTCATATCCATGGTCTCAAACAATGAGAGAGAAAAAAACCTTTTATATTCAACATGTAAAACACTTGAATTAGCCATAGAAGTTTCCCATTGAAACCATAAGTGATTTGATACAAAACATAGGTTTTAACAGAGGTTTTAACCTAAGAGTCAATGTATGTAAAACACAAATTAGCCATAGCTCTAGAGAATAGATCTAAATAGAATTTTTTTATTTTCATATCCATGGTCTCAAACAATTAGAGAGAAAAAAACCTTTTATATTCAACATGTATATAACTTATTTAGAAAAAAAAGTAATTTAATAAAAAACATAGGTTTTAACCAATTATTTAGTTTTTCATTTTCATATCCATGGTCTCAAAAAATGAGAGAGAAAAAAGCTTTTATATTCAACATGTAAAAAACAATTAGCCATAAAAGTTTCCCATTGAAACCAAAAGTGATTTGATACAAAACATATAGGTTTTAAAACCTAATCTAGTAAATGCCCCTACATTCAATCTTTAGAATAGATCTAATTAGAAGTTTTTCATTTTCATATCCATGGTAGTTCTATAGGCAGAGTCTATAAAGGGCCAGGTAGCCTCTGGATCTCATCGTTTATGAAAGGTGACATATCTAGTAAATTCCCCTACAATAAATCTCTGGAATAGATCTAAATGCCCCTACAGTCAACGTGTATATAGTATTTATAAACAAAAAGTAATTTGATACAAAACATAGTTTTTAACCAAGTATATAGTTTTTCATTTTCATATCCATGGTCTCAAACAATGAGAGAGAAAAAACCTTTTATATTCAACATGTAAAACACAAATTAGCCATAAAATTTTCCCATTGAAACCAAAAGTGATTTGATACAAAACATATAGGTTTTAAAACCTAATCTAGTAAATGCCCCTACATTCAATATTTAGAATAGATATAATTAGAAGTTTTTCATTTTCATATCCATGGTAGTTCTATAGGCAGAGTCTGTAAAGGGCCAGGTAGCCTCTAGATCTCATATTTTATGAAAGGTGACATATCTAGTAAATGCCCCTACATTCAATCTCTGGAATAGATCTAAATTCCCCTACAGTTGTATTTTACATAATTTGTTTACACTAAATTAAACAAATTAATTTCTAAACTTTATCTTGAATTTAATTTAAATTAGTTATTTAAAAAATTAATTGTAAATGTCCACCATAGATATATATATCATAGAGGATGAACGACGAAGATCAACAGAATCCCATATCTCTACGAGAGGGGAGGATCAGGGATCGGGATCGAGAGCTGTTCATGGTAAATTTAAATATAATCTTAAATCTCCATACATGTGTGTACATATGGAATTGAATTTTTATCAACTTTTTGAGTTAAATTAGTTGTTAATGAGTTTCATTTTTTATTTTTTAAGAGCTAATAAGAAGAGAAGGGTCTCTACTCCAGCCATGGATGCCCATGTTTCACCCAGTTGTGGTATGGTTTTAACACAATTTAATCAATGAATATGTACATGTGTATTTATATGTATGCATGTATTTTTCAATTGATTATAAATTAGTATTTGTTTATGAAGCTTCTCTCTCCTCTCGATAGGTTGGTGGTGGTTCAAATCCCCTTAGAGGGCCATCAATCAGTGGTAGCAGGTTGCGTGAAAGGGGTGATATTCATTCTCTCGGAGGCCAATCAACGGCTGGTGGTGTTGGTTCTCAGCAGGGTCGTTCTGGGTCTGGTTCTCATCAGGGTCATTTTGGGTCTCAATAGATTTAGGGTGGAGAAGATGCTAACCAACCACGTCAAGGTTGCCATTAATTTCAATATTTTTTTCATTGAATTTGTACAAATTTGTTTACATGTGTTTTTTCTATTATACAAAATTTTATATATATTGATACAGAGGCTGAAAATGTTCCAAATATTGGTCAAAATAGATGCAAGGCAGAACATTACATTCAAGAAGAAGGTTGTCTACCCACCACAACTTATCCGGCCGACATTTCTGATATACCATGGGAAAGAAACATGGTGCAATGCACCTTACAAAGGTGTCAAAAACTTCATGCAAAATTGCGAAGAGATCTCGTGGCTTTGACTCTACCTGCTGAGAGTCGACAAAGCCTCGAAATAGTTACACATTCATTGGGTGAAATAGTAAATGTGTACAAAAATCTTGGGCCAATGACTGATTGATTTGTAGAACTCATGAGAAAGAGAAAGGAAACAGTAATGGGTCCCGATAAATGGGAGGATGTAAAACAAAGAGTTACAAAAGATATGGCCAAGTCAATATTTAATTTCAAGGAAGGGCCAAAAAGAAAAATGATGAAGGTGCAATATTGCAAGCACCCTGATATAGCTCACTATTTGTATGATAGGCACCTTGCAGCCTATGGAAGGCTCCCATGGAACGACGAGGTTCCTGTTTATTTTGAAAAATTGTTTTACGCAGAATTTATTTTGAAAATGAAACCCAATTACAATGACCTTCCGTCAGCATTTTTTGGTCCGGGGAAAGGTCGATTGTATGACCGTAAGGGCGCTAAGCGAGATGTGGAGTTGCCTTGCCCTGAGCCACCATTAGTGAGTCGATATTTTCGGGTCGAAACTCTACGGTCACATATGTATGCGACTTCTCAGATAAGTTAAGAAGCAAGGGTTGTCATGATCGACAATGTTTACAGTGGATTGGGTGGAGTCGATGTTTGTCTAAATCGATAAAGAGCACGTGAGAATTCACGTGCCAATTTTGTGTGTTGTACAGATGAAGAGATTGACAACATGAATGTTGAAGATCTCCGAATATATGCAAAGAATTGTCGCAATGGTTGGCAAGACTTAATTCGTCATGAGGAAGAGGGCACGGGAACAGTATGTGTTAATGACCTTAGGGTTCAATTATTTTAACACATACATGTGTACAATTTGTAATAAATACATGTATATGTACATGTACACATTTATTTGTATGTACATTAATCTAACAAAAATATATCATTATATGTTAAAACACCATTTTCAGTTGTCACGCATGATGAATGACGAAAATGTTAATATCATGTTCGGGACCTCTGGTTCAAACAATGCAGATGGGTCTCACCATCAAGATATGTTGGAAAATGTTAGTGTTTTTTAAGTGATATTTTTAAAATAAATAAGTGTGCACACATGTACATGTATGTATATATAATGATAAAATGTTTTAATAGATTCTGATTCTGTCCGATGTTTTTGGGATGACGGTACCGTCTTCTTCCTTGGGAGATGTACCTTCTACTTCCTTAGGAGATGTGCCACATCCACAACAAGTATGGACAATTTTTCACTTTTAAAATTTATGTTTAAGATATATATATATATTCCACCTCAGAAATTTCCATTAAAATTTGAGATATATATATCTATATCTTGAGTTATTTTAAATTTTTTGAATTTTAGGTTCTTGGAGATTTTCATTTGGAGCCTCTCTTAGGAGATGTCCCAAATTCACCTGCAGAAGTATTCAATTTTTCACTTATATATATATATATATATATATATATTGTAAATTTAGTTATAATTTAAAAATTGAAGTTTATTTAAGTTTTATTATAAATTGAGATCTTGATCTTGAGTTATTTTATACTTTTAAAATTTTGAATTTTAGGTTTCTAGAGAAGATTTCTTTAATCCATGGACTCTAGCGACGGAGATAGGAACATCCACACCATTTCAACCATTAGAACAAGTTGTCTAACTTTTTTTTTAATATTATTGAAAATAAGTTTATATATGTACACATGCATTTTCATCTGAAATTTTTTAATATATATATATATATATAATTGTACATGTATATTGTAGAGTTTACTGTTGGAGATGTTCCCATGGGGGAACTTGTAGCAGGTGAACAAATGGAGAGGGAACCTCATGAGGTATACATGAAGTTCTATATATATTCTCACTCATTTTTAAAACATCAAATTTTAATGTTTGTACATGTGCATTGTGTACAGGTTTCCCATGCTTCGCATGATAGTGCGTGGATTGAGACTCTGATAGGAAAGACACTACATCCATCTCTATTTGATGGACATGATTTGTAGATTTGATTTCAAGATTTAGATAGTCTTAAATTTACTTTTTTATATATTATCTAGATGCACTGTCATATATATATATATATATATATATATATATATATATATATATATAACTTGATACAGTTTGATACTTGTGAGATCTACAATTTTTGGACATATTTTATTACAGTGTTAATATAATTTTTTTTGTTCCAAAAAGTTAAGTTTTGGATGGTTTTAGTACTTTTGGCATGTGAATGTGAAGTAATGTTGTTATATAATTTGTTTGGTTTTTAAAATTTTTAAGTTTTGGATAATTGAACTACTAGTAATGTTGTCATCTATAAATTAATGTTTTGCTTCTTAACTACATTTGGCATGTTATGTAATGATGTGTTATAATTTGTTTTGTTTTTTAAATTTAAGTTTTGGATGCTTGAAGTACATTTGGCATGTGAAGTAATGTTGTGATCTATAATTTTTTGTTAAATTAAAAGTTAAGTTTTGGATGGTTTCAATCTACATTTGGCATGCGATATAATGTTAAATGTTTTTATTGGATAGTTGAACTATAATTGGCATGGCATGTGAAGTAATGTTACATGATATAATCAAAAAGTTTTTAAAAATCAAGTTTTGGATGGTTTCAATCTACATTTGGCATGTGATATTTAATGTTAAATGTTTAATGTTTTTATTGGACAGTTGAACTATAATTGGCATGGCATGTGAAGTAATGTTACATGATATATATCAAAAAGTTTTTAAAACTCAAGTTTTGGATGGTTTCAATCTACATTTGGCATGTGATATAATGTTAAATGTTTTTATTGGATAGTTGAACTATAATTGGCATGGCATGTGAAGTAATGTTACATGATATATATCAAAAAAAATTTAAAACTCAAGTTTTGGATGGTTTCAATCTACATTTGACATGTGATATTTAATGTTAAATGTTTAATGTTTTTATTGGATAGTCAAGAACTACAATTGGCATGGCATGTGAAGTAATACGTGCATGTGAAGTAATGTTTTGATCTATAATTTTGGATGGTTTCAATCTACATTTGGCATGTGATATAATGTTAAATGTTTTTATTGGATAGTTGAACTATAATTGGCATGGCATGTGAAGTAATGTTGCACGATATATAATCAAAAAGTTCTTAAAAATTAAATTTTGGATGGTTTCAATCTACATTTGGCACATCTGATATAATGTTAAATGTTTTTTTTTGGATAGTTGAACTACAATTGGATGGCATGTCAAGTAATATTGTGATATAATCAAAAAAAATTTAAAACCCAAGTTCTGGATGGTTGAAGTACATTAATCATGTGAAGTAATGTTCTGATATAATCAAAAAAAAATTAAAACTAAGTTTTGGATACCATTTCATTCTACATTTTCCATGTGATATAATGTTAAATGGTTAATTTTTTTATTGGATAGTTGAGCTACAATTGGCATGACATGTGAAGTAATTTGCTTTGATATTTAATCAAAAAGTTTTTAAAATTCAAGTTTTAGACATGGTTGAATTACATTTGGTAAGTTCTAAAAAAAAAATTCACTCAAGCAATAGTATGTAGTATGTAAATTTTTCATCAATGCACATAGAACATATTCGACCATTGGACAGACAAATTTTGTACTAGATTTTCAATCAGGAATAGAGATGTGGGTCAAATCCCACCAAAAGTCGAAAAAGTGCTCCGAGTCTCTTGTCTGAAAGGAATATTCATACAAAATTATACTACGGATGATTTATTTACATTGTGGATACTTTTTACCAAAAAATCCCACAAGAAAAACTGTGTGCATTGAGTTCATGTATATATCCAGTACATGCAACATTTTTTATCAATGCACATAGAAAAACTACTTTCAGTTAATTGCATTCTAGAACATATATATTGAGAACGTGAAACATTCTTCATCAATGCACATAGTAAAACTACTTGAATAGTTAATTTCATTCTAGAACATATATATATGCAACTTTTGTCATCAATGCATGTATAAAAAAGCTACGTCTAGTTGATACTAGAGTGTGCATGTACCAAAACAATTTGTACATGTGAAAACACTTGCACAAATAACATAACAAGGCAGCTCAATTTTTAATTGAGTAATCGATGTTCTAGAACATATAATTCAAAGATAAAAAAAATTTGGGCATTTCAATCAAAAAAATTCCAATGGAATGCCATCTTCAATAATCCATTCATGATTGGATTTTGACATTTTCCATTTCTTAATATTCATTTTTTTCTTTGATTTAACCTCGTTCAAATTTATGCGTGCTTCACACACCAAGTGACTATATTGACAACTTATGAAATCAGGTTCATAGTCTTCAAAGTAAACAAAATTCCCACTTTGATTAGTTTGTCTGAAAAAATAACCTTTCAGTATAATAGATCCTCTTTCATATGGAAATCCATGATCATTATAGTCTTCTAATAATTTCATTTTTCGTTTAGTGCAACGCATCAAATAATGCTTCACATTTTCATCGTTGTCAGTAGGTGCAATTACAGCAAAAACATCTCCTGCACAATAAAACAAACTTGAACAAATTATACATATTCCAATTTATTTCTAGATCTTTATCATTAGAAAGCAATTCAAATGTTACCTTCTCTAACAAGATCAGAAACTCGATCACCATCGAATGATATTGTAGTCTCCTCTGATTGCATTTCTTCAAACATTGCAACGGCCATTTTGCCCTTTTTATTTCGCTCTGTATGTTTCCAATATTTTACATACATTTTGTTTTCACAAACGTCATTGGATTTTGTGTTGTCTATGCAAACAGGACAAAAACAAGAATATTTTATTTTATCCAATGCAAACACATTTCTGGATGACTTTATTTTAATTGAATGCAATTTTCGAGTCCCTTTTATTGTTTCAACATCATTTCCAATTGATCTATCTACGTCTTAGATTCCAATATGCCAAAAAACCTTTATATGGAAAATTTAAAGAAGAATGTAAATATGATATCAAAATACAATCAAAGATAATCATTGTGATAAATGTACACTGTTTATTTAATTAGATATCCAATAAAAATTAAATTGAATGCACCTTCGCACTTCCCTTGATTGGTTAGTCTCATGTCTTAGAGCATCGATGCACCATTGAACAACTTCTTTCGCATCCATAAGTCGGCTTGCAGAGGGGTTCATTTGATATCTTCGAAGTGCTTGTTTTATGCATGCCCCTGCACTGTCATGTTCTCCTTCTCCATGGCCAGTCTCAAAGAAATTCCAACAATGTTTAATGCAGGTTTTCTTATGAAGACAACATAACCAAAAGAATGATCGTGCAGATTTGAATTGTCCTGCGCATCCGTCTGACCATATCCAATGTTCATTGAATGTTATTCCATGATTTTTCAAGAAATCATAAATTTTTCCAAAACAATGTTGTACAAAATATGTATCATGTGTACGATCGTCACTGATATAAAAGTGATATTATTTAATAATATGTCGATTTTCACTGGTGCTTTCTATATGATCGACGTTTTTTTCAGCATGTCTATATAGAATATGAACGAGCATCGAGACTTGGTCAGAATGATAGTATTCACTCTGAATTTCTTTTTGTGGAACAAATGTGTAGTTTTCTGCAAAATCCCTGGTGGAAAAAATTCACGGGATTTTTTGAATTGCAAGTCTTACCATCCAGCTCCATGGGAATGCTTGGTGTATTTGTAAATTTCTGCCTCAAACTTTTTCAAAAATTCTATCACAAAAATTTCTTCTTCTCGTAATTCAATTCTTTTAACACTATTTGCACCTTGAATTGATGTATGGATATATTCATATCTCTTCCATTTCACTTTCATTTTGGACAATGATTGATCATTTATATCAATACGATATTTGTTTTGAAATTTAGTCAAATTTCCACAATCATCGCATTTTTTACCACCGACACATTTTTTTCGTAAAATAGTTCATCGCTTTCTCTTTCACATAGAATTTGAGATATGAAATCATGGATGGTGGAAGGAGGAGGTGAATCCTTCCAAAATGTTCTACCAAAATCAAGGAATGTGTCATAATATAATTCAAATTCCACATGATAACGGCAACAACAAGTGTCGCGTACGGTGATAGGTTTTACATACCATGGTTTTTGTTGAACAAAAGCACTGATTGAAACATGAATTTCACGATTCTCTTCTTTGAACTTGTTGAACAACTCTATCTAAGTGGTTTCCAAGAAATATTTTTCATGTTCTTCATACTGATTTAGTGTTATTCTTCTTCACATCACATGCCTTGCAGTTGGTGAGACACGTGAATTGTTCTTCCAATATTCATATATTTTTTTTTTAACATTTTCTCCAAGTCTATCTTTATATGGTTGCCTACAAATATCTCTCCAACAAGCAATTTCATCATTTACATCTATTTGCAACCGAAATTTCTGATGTTTGCGCAAAGTCTTTCGCGAGGTTCCTAATGCTCGTGCCATAGATTTTACCAAGCGATTCTCTTTAGTACTTGATGAAACCACTGCCATATGTATTGCTCTATGTACAACTAAAACAATTTTCTGACTAGATCTTTTCATTGAATTTATAGCACTATTTATATTTTGTATCACATTTTCCTTCATTTTTTTATCTTTGGTTGATTTTCGAATACCCAATAAAGTCGTAGCTTATTTTAATTTCCTTAATGATAGGAGACCTTTCAACATTTGGGCTTGAACTGTCACATTTTCCTTTATGAAATACTTCTCAAAAATGTGGTTAACACGATATCGTATATAATGGTCAGCTTTTTTATCTCCATATGTGTGAGTGTCAACATTTTCTAACATCTCGTTATCGAAATTGATTTCATCCGTATATATTCGAATGAATAATACATAATAAGTTTACATATTCAATAAATAACTAAATTAAAAAATATATGTATAATTTCAATAATACGTGCATGTGTTCAACATATATATATATATATATATATATATATATATATATATATATATATATATATATATATATATATATATACCTTGTGATTTAATTTCTTCACTTGAATTTCTTTCATCATTTTCACCATCTTCAATCATTGGTTCAATATCTCTTTCACTTTCTCTTTCAAAATTTTGTATCTCATCATCAATGTTTTGAGGAATATCTCTCTCTGTTTACATTGCAAAATATTTTTCAAATTAGTTCATCAAATAAAAATTAAGCTTCACATTTTACACTAGGAAAATTTTAAATATATCAAAATCATAATATTTATATTTACATACCTGTTTCAACTTCTAGTTGAGGTTGATTTTCCCCTTCAATATTTGAGAGTGCTTTTATCTTTCTTTTGCGAGATTGTCTCATCTCTTCTCTACGTTCCTCAGGGTCTCTTTTTCGATCATATTTTCTCATACAATTTCTTCGATTTCCCATGATAATAGAGTATGAAGTTCAAAAAATTTCCTTCAAAAATTTAGACAAAAACTCAATTAAAAAAAAACATCACAAAAGATTTAATTTAAAAAAAACTCATTTTAAATTTTTTGCAAAAAATACATACTCCAATCCAAAACACTTACTTTAAAAAATTCAAGAAAAAAATGTCTTATAAAAATGAAACGAAGTTCAAAATATTTCCTTCCAAGTCCTACAAAAAAATTTCATTTAAAAAGTTACACAAAAACTCATTTTAAAGAATCATTATAAAAGATTTACTTCAACCCAAAACCAAAAAATGTCTTTTCGAAATTAAGCCCAAATTCATACTTTAAAAAAAATGAAGCCCAAAAAATTGTATCACATACCTCCAAGAAATGTCTTTTAAATGTACCTCCAATAAATTTTGAATGTACCTCCAAGAAAATTCTTTAAACCCAAAAAAATTCCTTGCAAAATCAGATCAAATGTACGAAAATAATGTGTCTCAAAGAAAAGTCCTTTGAATGTACCTCCAAGAAAAGTCCTTAAACCCAAAACATTCTTTGCAAAATCAGATCAAGACTTTTGTAAAATCAGACCAAACATGCAAAAATATGTGAAAATAATGAATGGTTTCGTGGCAATTTATATTGCCGCGAAATGTTTTTTTGGAGGGGCTCGGCAGTACTTTCCGGCCGATGGAAAGATAGGTAAAAGTACGGCCAAACTTCTAATAAATAGTTCGGTTTAACTACTTGGTTGTTTGATTTAACGTGCTGTCAGTGCAAAAAACATTTCGGCCGAACTTTGTTTAAGAGTTCTACCGAACTAACGCGTCACTAGTTACGCAGAGCCAAGGCCTGAATACGTTTCTGCAACTTTGGATTGATTAAACTCCATGAAACATTCTGAATTAATTGTTGGAACCAAGACAAGCATTTTCAGAATTGAATCTATTTCAAGAAATATAACTTTCATGGAATTTCATAAATATTTACTAATTTTAATTAATTTTGTAATAAAACGGATGCAAACAATTTATGAAGGTCATTGTGATTCAGTGAAATCAAAATTTTTTATCTTCCAAAATACATTGTAAAAAAAATTGAAAAAATTATCGTACATTACATTGGTCCGTTGTCTCTAATGGGTAGATTTTAGATTTTTAGTTTATAACTTATATGTTAAGAAATTTCTTACATCACAAAACATATTCAAAATATGCAGTTTTCATATTGGACCAGTTCAAGAAATTCTAGTAATTATGATATGCATCCATTGGCTTTGTAAATATGATGAAACCAAAGTAGACTCTGTCTTGATTTTTGTAACACATTTTGTTTCTCAAAAACACAAATTTTCAAAGAATACAACATTGCGTATTAACATGACTTCTTATGAATCCGTTGATTGTTAAAAAACACACACTCAAAGAAATGCTAAGTTGACATAACAAATGAGTATAAAAAAATTCCAAAAAATAAGTAATAGAAAGCTAACAAAATTTCTGACAACTTTTATTTTTATCGCAAAATGAATTTCTAAACAGAAAAAATGTTTTAGCTTGCAGAAAGTTGAAGAACTAAAAAAAATGAAAGTTTTTTCTCAAAAAGGGAAAAAAGTGTAACCCAACTTCACATTTTCACCCATATATATATATATATATATATATATATATATATATATATATATATACAACCCGTAAATAATGATGTACATTCTAGATGTTATACAACCATCTGTATAAGACTGTATTAAAAATGACGAAAACATATTACATAAGTTCTTCAACTGTTAGAGGCCAAGTATGGCACTGACACCAGAACATAGAAACTATAACAACACTTGCCTAAGCTCAGTAAAACCCAAATAATTTCCAGAAGGAAAGCCATGGCGGAACAACGTACTACCAACGTGAAGAAGAAGACAGTTGGTAAGTATAGGTAGTGAACCTTGACTTTCATGCAAGCTAAAAAATGCAAAATCATACATGTAAGGAAGAAGAAAATTCGAAATTTAGAAAAAGACCCAAGGAGAATAATAAATTAAACATATTACTGGGTAAGGGACAAATAGATACCTTACCTGAGAACAATGTCATGAGGTCGCATATTCCACCTATGCATTAAAAACCAAGAAACATTGTGAGTGAAGGGATCCTCCTACATATATACATGAAAATATACAAACAAGAAATCCAAAAATTGCATAAGGTATCGAAATGGCCTGTAGGTGGGAGAATGTGAGGATATGCTCTCATCCTCATCTCCTTCGAAAAAAATTCTTGGTCTGACCCAAAGATTCAACCTCAGTGGAAAAAAGCCACATTATAAATTCAGATCATAAAACAAAATGTTACGCAGAGGGGAAAACTATAATCCAAATTAAATGTACAAAAATGCCCCAAAACGAGAAATAGAACAGTCGTAAGAAGGGTTGTGCCAAACCTTGAATGAGGAACTCAAACTGCATTACGAATTTGCATGAAAACCACAAGGGGCAAAACACCCAGATGGTTTACACATTTCCATGAGAAGTATGAAGGGAAATAACCCATATTTTCTTTACGCAACTTCCACGAATAGTATAAGGAGGAAAACCCCAATTGCAAGATAATTCGATGAACAAATTTAAAAATAAAAACTCAGAAGTAAATGGAGAAAAGGATAACACATACTTTGCGTAATACTCAAGAGAACTAAACCGAAAATTATATGGTTAATGCAGATATTAGCTAAAGCTCTTGTGAAGGTATTAGTTACAAATAATTCTATGAGGAGAACAAAATTTTAAATGTAAAACCCAGAATTAAATCAAAGATATGATCACAATTCCCTTAGGTTCACAAGTAAATGAATAAACTAGTATTTACAAAGGAGGTAATGGGTACATTGAAAAACCAGTGACTAAACCCAGAATGTAATGGGAGTAATGATTTTCATACGCTATAGTAAATATGCCAAACACAATTATAATTAGACCCATGCATAATTGAAAGAATAGAGACTATTCATATTCTGGGTTACATATCAAAAATTATTCAAATACGAATTTACACAAAATAGAACAGAGGTTTCGAATACCTCAGTTAACATATCAGATACACTGAAATCGAGTCAGAAAAAAAATAGGGAGAGGGGCTCCAAATGAAAATAAATGTAACATATAAAATGCGTAGTGATTAACCCAACAATTCAGGGGTGGAAGACATATATATAAACCCTGAATTTGAATGTTGTACACACGGTGTAAACCCTAAAATAAGGATGCATAAAGAACTACTTACCTCGTATTGAAGGAAATGGGGCCAGAGGACTTCCAAATTAAATTCAATGATTTATCAATGAAACATTGTGAGAATAGAAAGAAGCCTTTACCCAAATGACCACACAGAGGAAACACAGGGTTTCCTTCCTGCATAAGGTTAAAAATATACACTGAGATGGATATTATAGATAAATTTAACAAAATTCAAATATATAAAACAAAGGCAAATGCAGAAAAAAGGTTACCTGAGGTGTTAAAGCCGAGTCAAAACATGCTATGGGATTTCCCTGCAACCCAAAAAAAACGAATTTTAGGATTCAATCTAGAGGATTCAAGAACAATTACAATTATTCAAGTATGCCAAAAGAAAACAAAAAGGAATAATTGTAAAACCCTTACCTTTGAGGCCAATGGCGAAGAAATTCTCTGTGCAACACCATTTTTTCCACAGCCAGCATGCTAAGCACACAGAGGGTCAATTTCGAGGAGGAATCGAGCCTCCATGTCACTCTGGAATCAAGGTGCGAGTTCAATCAATGGCGACATAGCTCCCTCAGGCCTGACGACTGAAAACCTCGTAGTGAAAAATCGAAATGAGGAAGAGAAGGGCAGGTAAAAACCTTAGGGTTTTCTTAACGTATTTGAGGCGTAGATCTTTCTCCTTTGATCTTAGTCATTCATCCATGGCATTGATAAGGGTGAAGGCCATGTGAGAGAACATGGTCTCTGCCACATGGTTAATTTTGAGTGAGACATTTCATCGACGTAGGGTCAACATATTAAGTGCAAAATGGAATTATGAGATGGGTGTTAAAGCCTTCGTTCCAAACCATAGTAGGAACATACCTATGTTTAATATGGGAGTAAGGGTATAGAGAGTATACCATAGTAGGACTATAGGTATGTGTACCATTTGAGTTAGGAATAGATTATAGGCTAATATATGTGAAGGTAGGTTAATGTATGTAAAGGTAGGTTAACAATATTAAACTATGAATGTTGCATGTAAATAATGAAAGAGTTAGGACTCCTTCAATTTAGTAAGGATCCAACCTGATAAGACATTATACGTAAGATTCTTAGTTAGTGAGTAATGGTTAGAGAACCATTGTAGCTTTAGCATACATGAAGTTTATTTAAAATTTTAAGATGGTAAAGGAGGGATGACGATCATTAAACCAGAAAATCTATGTGAAAAAAAAAATTGGGGACATGACAAGTGGTATAAGAGCCAAAGTTAAAACATTGGGCTTATGGACCCCAATACTGAATATTCTGTTGTCTGGTAATTTTGATTTTATGGTTATAATTTGTTTTACAAAAATGATCAGTTGCATATTATGGTTTATCAATGCTAATGGTTTAATGTGCATTAGATATAAGGTGTAGAAATAATTATAGCTATTTTCATGTCAGAGAGAGAAGAGTTGTACATGGAACTCAGGGAGGAGGATATTCCTCTAGATTCCAACACCCAGGCACTGGAAATTATAAAAAAATTGCAGCAGGAAATGGTTCAGATAAGGACTAGCAATGAACATTTAATGCAAGCTAGTAATGAATAAGAGAGGTTTATAAGAGAATTAACCTCTATATCCAATCATCAAAAGGGAGAACACGAAAAATTGAAAAGAAAAGAAATAGAAAAAAACTTAGAGAAGTCTGAGAGTGGGGAGGAGTCTAGGAAAGAAAACTCTAATTCCAAAAGGAGGAAGGAGTTGCAGGGCGAATTCCACAAGATAAATCCTCCAACCTTTGACGAAGAGACAAAAGGGGATGTGGAAGCATGGCTCCTAAATATGGTAAAACACTTTCAATTATATTAGTACCGAAGCAATATGATGACAAGGCTGGAATTTTAACAATTGCAAGGTAAATCCACACTCTGGTGGGAGGAGACCAAAATTATACACTTGCTGGATCAAAAGATAGTCTCATGGGAAGAATTTAGGGAGAAGTTTAAATCTTGATACCTCGGTGAAAGGTATTATGATGATAGAGCTATGAAATTTCATGAACTAAGGCTAGGGAAACTCACCATTGATGAATTTGTGACAGAGTTCACAAATTTACTTCACTATGTACCTCACAGAAGAGAAGAAAAAGCGAAAGTACAAATATTTTTAAATTGTTTACCCACAAAATACAAATAGAGAATTGAGTTTGATATCTCGAAGACTATGGACGAAGCTGTTATAAAATATCAACTGTGCTATTAGCAATTTAAAGGCCAGAATAACCACTTGAAAAAATGGCAGAATAAGGAGAAAGGGAAGGCTGACAGAAGCTCAAAAAGACCCAAAGCAGCCTATTTGAAAACTTTTGGTAGAAACCACCAGCGAAAAAGATTCATTAAAGGTGGAGAAAATCAGCTAGCTCATTCTCACACAGGATCCAAGCCCATGGAATGGAACATAAAAATAGATGGAGTGGTAAAACCCAAGGAAACTATGAAGTTTCGGGGGTGTGGATAACCTCACATGTTTCAAGATTGCCCACACAATGCATATGATATTCAAAACATTCAAGCAGTGCACGAGGCAACCACAATGAATGATGTTTCCAAAATCATTCCCTGAATAAGCGCCACATTAGAAGACCGACATGATGAACATCAATCAACCATGATTGAAATTGAATGTATCATATCCAACCAAGTTGTATCTCTTTTAATTGATCCTACAGCTAGTTTAAGCTATATTAATCCACACATAGTGGAAAAATGTAAATTGCAGATAGAAATTTTTTAGCATTCTTGGCTGGTGGAGTTGGCTACCGGAACCATATGGAAGGTAACCCATAAATTACCTAGGTACCATGTAAATATGAATGGGTATATTACAGATCTGAATCCAAATATCCTCCCCTTACCATATTATGACTCACTGGTTGGTATGTATTGGTTGGAACAATAGAAAGCAGTAGTGAACTACTTAGGAAAAAAAGTAAAATGCACAAATGAACTAGGACAGTCAATTGTAGTAAGAGGGGAACCAAAAACTATGTCTATTAGAAAATTTTTCGCATTATAGTTGAAGCAGACAGTAGGAAAGGGTTGTTTAGTGTATGTTGTATAAATTGAAGTTTTGGGACATCAAGTGGAAAATGACCTTATAGAAAACTTACTAGTGATTAGGGACTTTCAGGATGTATTTCTTGAATAAATCCCTCAGCTTTCCCCTCGGAGAGATATTGATTTCTCTATTGAGATGGTACAGGGAGAGACCCTAGTTTCCCGAGCCCCATATAGAATGAGTACACCTGAACTGTTAGAATTAAAACTTCAGTTACAGGAATTTATAAGAAAAGGATATATCAAACCAACTGTGTCGCCATGGGGAGCGTCAGTTTTATTCAACAAGAAAAAGGATGGCACCCTCACGATGTGTATATACTACAAACAATTAAATAATTTAACCATGAAAATTTTGTACCCACTACAACGAAGAGATGACTTGTTTGATTAAGGGGAGCAACCATATTTTCAAAAATTGATTTGAGAACTAGTTATCACCAGCTTCACATAAATTATGAAGACATCCACAAAATAGCTTTTAGAACTCGGTATGGGCATCACGATTTTGTAGTCCTACCTTTCAGACTCACAAGTGCCCTTTCTACCTTCACGTGTCTCATGAACAATGTTCTACACAAACATCGGATAAATTTGTGCTAGTTTTCATAGATGATATTCTGTTGTACTCTAAGAATAGAGAGGAACACCAGGAACACCTTCAAATAGTGCTGCAAACACTACGAGAACAACAACTGTATGCAAAACTCAACAAGTGTAATTTTTACAAACCGAAGATTCGGTATCTGAGACATGTTATTTCCAAAGAGGGGTTGGCGGTAGATCCGAAAAAAGTACAAGAAATTTTAAATTGGCCTGTACCCACAGATGTACCATCAACCCGTTCATTCATGGGTATTTCCGGATATTATCGCAGATTTGTGGAGTGATTTTCTGCGTTATCTTATCCTATTACCTCTTTGCAAAAAAAAGGTGTGAAGTTTGAGTGGACAACCAAGTGTCAAGAAAGTTTTGAGAAGTTGAAACAAAAACTAACTACTACTCCCATCCCAAAAAATTTTGATCCAGCAAAGGACTTTATTGTGTGCACTGATGCTTGCATAGAAGGACTTGGAGGACTATTACGGCAAGACAATGCAGTGATAGCCTATGAGTCTAGAAAACTGAAAAAATATGAGCAAAATTATGCATTTTATGGCTTAGAATTATTTGTTGCCATACATGCATTGAATATTTGGTGACATTATCTGTTGGGTAAGAAATTTCTGTTGATTACTGATCGTATCAATCTAAAATATTTCCTTAATCAACCAAATTTGAATGCAAGGAAAGCGAGATGGTTATATTTCCTTAAAAAGTTTGATATGGAAACAAACACATTAAAGGAAAAGAGAACTGAATTGATGATGCCTTAAGTAGACACTCTCATCAAATTTTGTCCTACATGGGTAGCAGTGTAAAAACCAATATTGAGGAACAGATTCAAGAAGTTCTATCACAATACCCGGTATTTGGAATTGTAGAAAAAATTACAGCAATTTGAAATCCCAGGATATACCATGAATCAGAAAGGATTAATCATTTATAAACAGAGGTTGTATATTCCTAACATACCTACCTTGAAGTATATAATTATGGATGAATACCATAAGAGACCATATTCGGGTCATCCGGGTTACCAAACGATGGTGACAACATTGCGGAAAATTTTATTTTGGGCCAGAATGAAGAAAGAAACAGCTGATTACCTGGCAAGATGTTTGGAGTGCCAACAGGTCAAAGTAGAGAATCAACATCCCACAAGGTTGCTAAACCCCCTTCCAATTCCAGAATGGAAGTGGGAAGTGATGTCCATGGATTTCATCATAGGAATACCCCGAACCAAGTATCATCATGACTTCATTATGGTAGTGGTAGACACACTAACAAAAGGTTGCACACTTTACTCCACTGCAATCTCCCTTTGGGGAATCACAAGTGGCCAATGTGTTTATGAAGGAAAATTTTAAACTTCACGGAATACCAAAGGTGACCATCTATGATAGGGATGCAAAGTTCACATCCAACTTTTGGAAGACACTGTTTGGGGGGATGGGAAAAAAACTGAATTTAAGCATAGATAATCATCCCCAGACCGATGGGCAGACTGAAAAGAAAAATCAAACGCTCGAGGACATGCTACACGTGTTTGTAATGGACGGACCCACTAGGTGGGAGGATTTTCTTCATTTAGTAGGATTTTGATACAACAACAGCTATCAAAAATCTATTAAGATGAGTCCATTCAAGGCTTTATATCGCAGAAAATTCCATACTCCACTTAGCTGGAGTCAACCATAGGACAAAGTGGTACTTGGACCTAAGGCATTGCATGAAATGGAACAAACAATATGAAAAATTCAACAAAAAATCAAAGCAGCTCAAGACTTCCAGAAGAGCTATGCAGATAAGAAACAAATACACAAATAATTTAAGATTGGGATCATGTTTACTTGAGGATAAAACCTCGCAAGATTACCCTTCACACCGGCAATTGTGCTAAGTTAGCACCCCGATACTGTGAGCCCTTTGAGGTTTTGGAACAAGTGGGCCCAATAGCATATAAATTGTCTCTACCTAGTCATGTTAGAGTTCATAATGTTTCTCATGTGTCATTGTTGAAAAAATATGTTCATAATCCTTCTCATGTGGTTGACTGGACTTTGATATAGGTGGAAACAGAAGGGGAATTTCTTCCAGAACCACTTCGTATATTGGTACGGGAAGAAACCCTACTCCAAAATAAAATAATAGCTCGAGTGAAAGTGTAGTGGAAGCACTTTAAACCTGAAGAAGCTACATGGGAGCGAGAATGAAGCATGAAAGAAGTGTTCCCAGTGTTGTTCAAAGAATAAAAAGAGTTATTTGCTAACACTAAGGACAATGTTTTTGTTTTAGGGGGGGACTATGGAATACCCATGATTTACAGCTCTTATGTTTATGTAAATAGGAAAAAGACTATTTGGACCTATGGAAAATTTATGTTGTTGGTGGAAATATTCTAAATAATAATTATTGATGAAAACTGGAAATTTTGTAAAGACAGAGTAATAGAGATCTGGAAATTCTTATCCATTAGGATAGGATAGAATTTCATACTTTCTCAAATTCTCCAAAAAAATATTTTGG
Organism: Pinus albicaulis; assembly: GCA_034641835.2. NCBI lineage: Eukaryota > Viridiplantae > Streptophyta > Pinopsida > Pinales > Pinaceae > Pinus > Pinus albicaulis. The sequence goes on from CM076577.1 coordinate 106,820,212, forward strand.
ACAAAGATAGAAAAATAAAAATTAAATTATATAGAAGAAAATATCTAAGAAATCCCCAGTAAAGAGGAAAATTACTTAGAAGAGGTAAGAAAAACAACGCTAAGGAAAAGCGAGTTTTAAATAAAACTTTTGTGGAAAAAACAAAAGTATAGCCTAGGCTATCAGAAATAGCAGCCCAAAATAATGGGACGCCGTTATGGAAACTTGCTAGGGAAATTTGGCTTAAAAGTGTGATCACTAGTGTGACAAGAGGTTGTCAACACTGGGGAAAATTGATCTTTTCTCAGGGGAGAGCCCTGAGGAGAAGCTTGTGGTTGGGAGGAAAATTTGTCCTTACAAGTTGGTAAGAAACATGTAGAAATTTTATATTTAAATTCTTGTGTTTTTAGTAATGGTTAGAAGCGTCAACTTTTCTAAGTTAATAGACAGATTCCTCTTTGTAATAAGGGATTAATGTGATATTAAACCAAGTTGGAATCATGGTGTAGGTTATTTTCATATGCTTTGTCAATACTCTGTTATGTACAGTGTCAATACTGTGTTATGTACAGTGTTGATACTATGTTCTGTATAGTAGACTAATGTATTGTAGATGTATACAATTACAATATGTTTAATTAATAAACCCAAAAATAGTTATGATCGGAGGGTAAACACATTCTACCTATTCATATATGAGAAAAAGTAAAATAAACAAGATTGTCTTTAGAAACTAAGTTAAACAAAATCTATTGCTAGAATGATGAGCAGAAAACTGAAAACTTAGAGACTATTCTAAGACAGATTTAGCATTGGAAAAGTAATACTCTTTCAATTTTTTGGAAGGAATAAATAATATTGAACCTACTACTTCTAGATACTGAGACAAAAAAAGAAGTGAATGGATGATACAATATAAAAGAAACTACAAGTGGAATTTATGAATAAACTACAGATACATTTAACATTTACTAGAAAGAAAACCATTATTATGTAAGAGAATTCAGAAGTCACATAACATCAGATTGGATTCAAAAAATGATGATTTCATTTATATAATCTGAAAGTTTGATGAAAAGTACATACACATCCATCACATAAAGGATGAGGAAATATAACTCAAATTTCCAAATATATATATATATATATATATATATATATAATTGTGTAGATACAACCCATAAATAACGATGTACATTATGGCTGTTATACAACCATCTGTATAAGACTATATTAAAAAATAAGAAAACATATTACATAAGTTCGTCAACTGTCAGAAGCCAAGTATGGCACTGACACCATAACATAGAAATTATAACAACACCTGCCTACGCTAAGTAAAACCCAAATCATTGCCAGAAGGAGAGCCATGGAGAAACATCGTACTACCAACCTGAATAAGAAGATAGTTGATAAGTATGGGAAGTGAACCTTGAGTTTCATGCAACCTAAAAACTTTAGAATAATACCTGTAAGGAAGAAGAAAATGTGAAATTTAGAAAAAGAGGTAATGAAAATAATAAATTAAAAATATTACTGGGTAAGGGACAGATAGATAACTTACCTGAGCACGTAGTCATGAGGTTGCCTATTCTGCCCGTGCATTCAAAACCAAACAACACTGTGAGTGAAGGGATCCTCCAGCATATGATATGAAAATAAACAAATGAGAAATACAAAAATTGCATAAGGTATCAAAATGACCTGTAGGTGGATGGATGCGAGGATATGTTGTCATCCTCATCTCCTTCGAAAATAATTCTCGGTCAGAGTAAAAGATTAAACCTAGGTGGTATCAACCCACATTATAAATTTAGATCATAAAACAAAGTGTTACACAGAGGGGAAAACTATAATCAAAATCAAATGTACAGCAATGCCCCAAAACGAGAAATAGAACAAGGGTAAGAAGGGTTGTGCAAAACCTCGAATGAGGAACTCAAATTGCGTTACGAATTTGCATGATAACCTTAAGGGGTAGAACACCCAAATGGTTTACACATTTTCCTGAGCAGTATGAAGGGAAATAACCCAGATTATCTTTACGCAACTGCCACGAATAGTATAAGTAGGAAAACCCTAATTTCAAGATAATTCGATGAAAAAATATAAAAAGAAAAAACTCAGAAGTAAATGGAGCAAAGGATAGCACATACTTTGCGTATTACTCAAGAGAATTAAACCCAAAATCATATGGGTAAAGTAGAGATTAGATAAAGCTCTCATGAAGGTATCAGTTACAAATACTTCTATGATCACAACGAAAGTTTAAATGGAAAACCCAGAATTAAATCAAACAGAGGATCATAATTCCCTTAGGTTCACAAGAAAATTAATAATCTAGCATGTAAAAAGGAGCTAATCGGTACATTGAAAAACCAGTGACTAAACCCAAAATATGATGGGAGTAACGATTTTCATACACTCTAGTAGATATGCCAAATGCAATTATAACTAGACAGAGACTTAATTGAAAGAACAAAGATTATTCATATTCTTGGTTACATATTAGAAACTATTCAAATACAAATTTACACAAAATAGAATAAAGGTTTCTAATACTTCAGTTAACATATCAGATACACCAAAATCGAGCCAGAAAACAAATAGGGAGAGGGGCTCCAAATCAAAAAGAAATGTAACATATCAAATTCGTATTGCTTAACCCAAAAATTCAGGGGTGGAATACATATATAAACCCAGAAGTTGAATGTTGTACACACGGTGTAAACCCTGAAACAAGGATGCGTAAAGAACTACTTATCTCGTATTGAAGGAAAAGGGTTTGGAGGAATTCCAAATTGAACTCAATGAATTATCACTGAAACGTTGTGAGAAGAGTGAGAAGCCTTTACCCAAATGACCACGCAGAGCAGACAGAGGGTTTCCTTCTTGTGTAAGGTTAAAAATCCATAGTGAGATATATATTCTAAATTTAACAAATTTCAAATACATAAAATAGAGGCAAGTGCAGAACAAAGGTTACCTGAGGTGTTAATGCCGAGTCTGGCCACACTATGGGATTTCCTTACAACACAAAAAAAAAACAGAATTTAGGAGTCAACCTTGAGGATTTAAGAACAATTACAATATGCAAGTATTCCAAAAGAAAATTCAGAGAAATCCATTAGGGGAATTTTTAAGTCTAAAATGGGCCTCCTAAGGAAATAATAAAATAACAGCTAAACCAATAAAATAATATTTATGAATTTTCAATTCACTTTTTGCACCATAATCCATGTAACCATAGTTAAATCCAATTCAAAAGTTGTACCAAAATAAAATTAATAAAAAAATTGTAATGATGTGACTATAAATAAAAATGAGTTTTTCAAGAAAAAGTCAATTTTCATTGAAAAAATAATGCATTTGTACTTTGTACTTAAATAAATTTTAATAAAATAATAATATAAATTTATAAACTCTAAATTATATTATATGTTATTAATTAAAAATTATATTATTTAAATTGTATAATAACATGTAATAATATACTATAAAAAAAATTAAATAAAAAATATAATATAATATAATAAATGTATAGGGATATGCATTGTTTTTTTCAAGAAATATGAAATGACAATAATATTATTTTATTCAAAAAGTGTGAAATGACATTTATTATGAGTACTTTATTTCATGACTTTAAAAGTACTTAGAGCACTACTATGGTTAACCATGAGTTTTTATCCACCATTGAAAATGTGATAAGTAAGTACCTTTAACTCAAGCAATGCCACCTCAACCATTAGGGATGATGTCATCCCCTAAAATGTGATTGTTTATCATAAAGTGAATTTTGATTGTACATTTTCCTTAGGAGGCCCATTTTAGACCTAAAAATTCCCCTAATGACTGTAAAACACTTACCTTTGAGGCCGATGGTGAAGAAATTCTTTTTGGAGCACCATTTTTTTTGCAGCTAGCATGCTAAGCACACAAAGGGTCTATTTCGAGGAGGAATCGAGCTTCCATGGCACTCTGGAATCGAGTTGCAGATTCAAGCATTGCCGGCATAGCTCCCTTAGGCCTGCTAACTGCAAACCTGACAGTGAAAGATCGAAATGAAGAAGATAAGTGTAGGTAAAACCATTAGGGTTTTCTTAACATATTTGAGTTGTAGATATTTCTTCTTTGATCTCAGCCATTCATCCATGGCATCGATAAGGGTGAAGGCCACATGAGAGCACATGGTCTCTTCCACATGGTTAACTCTAAGCGAGACATGTCATCGAGGTAGGGTCAACATATTAAGTGCAAAATGGAATTATGAGATGGGTGTTAAAGCCTTCATTCCAAAGCATAGTAGGACAATACCTATGCTTAATATGGGAGTAAGGGTATAGAGAGTATACCATAGTAGGAATATAGGTATTTGTAACATTAGATTTAGGAATAGAGTATAGGTTAATATATGTGATGGTAGGTTAATGTATGTAAAGGTAGGTTAACAATATTAACCTATGAATGTTGCATGTAAATAATTAAAGAGTTAGGACTCCTTAAATTTAGTAAGGATACAACTTGCTAAGACATTATATGTAAGAGTCTTAGTTAGTGAGTAATGGTTAGAGAGCCATTGTAGCCTTAGCATACATGAAGTTTATTTAAAATGATAAGAGGGTAAAGGATGGATGACGATCATTAAACCAAGAAATTTACATGAAAAAAAAAATTGTGGACATGACACGAACCCTTTCAGTGTCGATGCAACAAAGAAGTATTCTGAAAAATATGTGATGGGTTGGAATATGTGTGACCTACATCGTCAAAATGTGATGATCCCTAGAATTTTTAATGATGATCCATGCCTCTTCAATACTCAATAATTTTTTCCTAGAATGTTAAAGAATATTACAATCATTTGGTCAATAGAGTGCAAGGACACACGAAATGCAGTGTTGATTAGTGTTTGGTTAAAAAGGGGGCGTTACTTTCATTTCGATATGATGCTACATGGGAGGTTCGTGCAGAATCAAATTTGTATGTGGATGAAAAAGGGGAAAAAAATATGAACTAGGTCATAACGATGTCCGTTTAAATTTTCACAATGTAGATATTTTGACTATGTGGCAAGAAAATGTTGATTGTCAACGAATTGTTTCCAAGCATGAAGTGTTGAAATATATTGTGAAATATGCTTCAAAGGCATAAAGAAGGTCTTAAAGTTATCATGAAATGTTGACAAGAGTTTATTCTACTAGTGGATGTGAAGCTCATGTGTTGTCTGCATATAGAAGATTCCTTGCTAAAACACTTGTTGAGAGTGACATTAGAGCAGAGGAAAGTTGTCATATGTTGTTAAATTTTTCTCTTGTTGTTTGTAGTCGTAAATTATTCCCTTGGAATGTTGGTAATTTTTTTTACCAAAGGCTAATACTACATTCTAATGACATTTCCTTGGGGAAATTTTTTTTGAGATCTATCAAATTCGCAGGCCCCCTTTTTAGCCATTTATGCCTGATTGAAATGGAAAGATCGTGGAGTTTTGATGTTGGGCGTAAACATGAGAACTGGAAAGAATGATAATTCCATGTTTTTGTTTGTTTCTGGCCATGTTTTTATGTTGTTCCTGGTGAAGAGTCAAAAGAGTTTGAAACATTATGTTGGATGGAACTATTGTTGTACAAGCCATTGTAGGACATTTATTTGGATATTGAACTCACAAGAGAAACAGTCATTGAAAACTGGAGGAATTTAGATATAATGTGTGGCATGTTGATCGAGCTCCTATGGAAAATTAAAATAAATAAGAATATGTTAAATCCATTGTACATGAGGAAAATATTGATAAGGATTCAAAAGTGTGGCAATTTTTTCTCGAATAGTTCCCCCTAACAATGTGGAGATTTCCAATCTCTAGAACCTTGGTAGAAGGGGCTTTGATTTTCACCATAATTAGCGGGAAACATTGTTGTGAGATGAAATTATTCAAAAATAAATCCATTTTATAGAATATGCAAATTATTTCGGTGTTCTTAATATGAATTCAGATGAGGAGACAATTTTGTTACCTTCATCTTTGTTGGAGAAACAATGTGCTGCTTTTGAAATTATGTTCTGTCACTATGATAAGGGTTAGGAAGATGATCGTTTTCTAATGATTATTTAAGGAGCTGCTGGAACGGGAAAATATTCTCTTATTCATTGTATTTGTCATACTCTTTCAGCTTCAATAATGGGTGAAAAAAGTCCAATATTATTTCTTTCTCCAACTGGTATAGTTGCTTTTAATATACATGGAAAAACAATACACTCTGCTTTGAAAATGCCTATAAAATTTATGAAACAACTAAATGGTCAAGCTCTAAAAAATTTCTAGGAATAAATGAGGCACGCTCGTTATGTTTTAATTGATTAAATGAGCTTCGTTGGGCCAATGTTGTTTATGCAAATAGATTCAAGTTTGCGAGAGGCCTTTCCAGAAAAGAAAGCTTCTCCTTTTGGTGAAAGGTACATTATTCTTGTGGGTGATCTTAGCCAACTTCCTTTAGTTAAGGATAAACCCCTGTATGCAGGAATAACAAATAAGAAATTTTTGTGCCAAAGTTTTATCATTGTAGTTACTTTGGATAAAATTTATAGGTAGCATGGATATGATCCCAGGAAGGTATGTTTTCACAATATTTTAACATATATTAGAAATGCAGAGCCATATTTGGAAGATTGGTATATTCTTATGATGCGTGATGATAGTTGATTAGATATTCACAAAAAGGTTTTATTTGATTCTTCAGTTCACTTGTTTCCAACGAATGATCTCGTTAATTTTCACAATCGTAAAATCCTCAAATCGTTGAATTTCTCAATTGCAAGATGTGTTGTGGAAAATTATAGGAGATCTGAGATCAGTGACAATGATGATGATGTATTGCAACGTGAGGTATTGTTGTGTCGCGGTGATTATTTGATGCTTATGTGTATTTTTTGGGTGGAAGATGGGTTAGTTGATGGTGCTCTTGGATAAATATAAGATATTTTATATTCACCTGGTACACACCTCCCACAACTTCCACAGTTTGCTACAGTTATTTTCAAGAGGTAGACTACTGTTCCATTTGACTAGGATTGTCCAAATATTGTTCCCATAATACGAGGGAAAGTTTTAGGGACTAATATTTCTAGGTGGGTTAATTTTCCATGTTTTTTCCAAAAACAATATTCACGTTTTTCCATTTTTTTCTAAAATGATTCACCCAAATTTTATAGTACATCATTATATTACTTTAAAAATCACCAAAATATTATATCAACTAATATAAAATCATTACAAATCTAAATATTTCTATAAAAATATCACCAAAATTTTTACAATTTGCATATTAGGGACTAGTAAGATTCACCAAGGTATCTAAACATTAAAATAAAATTCCATCCTTATAATTTTCACTGCATAACACGTGTTGAGAGGGAACCTTAAAGAGATGCCTTTAAAAATGGCATGGGGCTTGACTATACAAAAGTCACAAGGGATGACTTTGCAACAAGACACTGTAGATATTGGAGATAGAGATAGGCCAGGTTTGACGTTTACAGTTATATCAAGAGTCAAATCCATTGATTGTTTATGGATTTCACCACCTTTTGCTTATTAACGATATGAAAAAATACAAAACAGTGCTTATGGTACACTAAGGAAAAAAAAGGAGGAGTGATTGTAGTCAATATCATTTTGAGGTTTTTATCTTCAACTGAGTTTAGTGGTTTGGTAGAGTGGTTGGAAATTCCATTGATGTTTTTTATTTCTTCCCGTCATAGTTTAGTTATTTCTTATGGTATTTTTCTATTAAAGTTTGCATATTGAATGCTTGGAAATAATCACATGGGTGAATTTTTCTATTTATATTTATCCTATTGTTTTATTTTTTTTTCTTTTCATAGATGTCAAAATTGGATATATTTACTTGTTTATTTAATTTGTCGTTCTCTGTTTTATTCGACATTTAAATACATGTTCATACATATGTTTTTTGTGTTTGAATATTTTCTAACTTTTTTTTTTTACATTTTAGATATGGAAAATAATGATGTTCAGTGTTATGCCATGGCGATTCATTCTATTGTCGAAGTAATAAGTTTTTTTTTTCATATATTTGCGGCCGGTTTGATACAAAACTTTTGTTCCATCCTTTTTTTATTAATGAACATGTTTGTTTGTTGGAAAGAATGAAATAAGATATCAAATACTTGTTGCATGTAAATTTAAGAGAATCAGGGAGAAAAAAAAGAAGGGACTCGCTGGAAAGTGTCATGTATCGTGAACATTACAATGTTGATGTGAAATGGTGTATCTTTTATCACCGGTCTGATTGTGTTTGGAAGATTCCAATCACTTAACACTTTGTGATGAAGTACTTGAATTGCATATTCCTAGTGTGTTTTTCTGATGTAAAGACATAATAACTATTTATTTATTTCAATTCTATTATTTGGTAATGTTGCTGGAATCGATTTTTTTTTTCCTCATTGTTATCTTATATTCTTTATAGGGATGGTCTTCAACTTTTAATGGATTTGTTTTTTTTTCTAATTCCAATGTTTTCCTGCTAAATTTGTCTTTTTTTCATTCTCAATAATATTGTATTGAAATGGAAATGGATAACAGTCCATGCTTCATAACTAATTTTGGTTGTCCCATTTTGATAAATATTGGTTTGTTGTATCAAACCTAGAAATGTCCCACAGTATGTAATGGTTATTGATGTTTATTAATGGGTTTCGATATTTATGTTCAGTTTTTTGTAATTTGGGTTTATAATATTTATCCCTTGAGTTTAATATTGGTTTGTAATGGAAATGTGCCCTGTATATTGATTAATAAACCCATGTATATTATTATTAGTCTAGGGTTTGTTATTCCCTTCAAATTATGTTATCTATCCCTTCGGTTTATTATTCTAAGGGTTCATATTCCTTGGGTTTAATATTATTTCCTAACTTTTATAATCTATTGCGTTTATAGTATTAATCCAAAGGGTTTATTATTGCCTTGGTTTTATAATATCAATGATGGTCATTCATGTTTTATAAATTCAATGATGGTTAAGCATGGTCGAATGTCACATTGTGATGAAAATTGTCTAAATATGAGAATCAACTATGGTTAAGCATGGTTCAAATTTGCATTGTGGTAAATATTCTTTTGATTTGAAAATTAATCATGGTGAATCATTTTCCACCATAGGGAAATTCCATGATCAAGCATGTTTATTTTACGGTTTATAATGTTTATCTTGGATTTATATACCTTCGGCTTATACTTTTTATCCCTTCAGTTTATTTTTCCATTGGGTTTATAATATAAAGCCCTAGGATTAATTAATATAAGGTTTCATATTCGTAGGGTTAAATATTATTCCCTCATGTTTAAAATACGTTGGGTTTTTAGTATTTATCCCTATGGTTTATTATTCCATTAGGTTTATGATATGGATTTTGTTCAACCATGTTTTATGAATTCAATCATGTTCTAACATCACCCAACGCTGCATTGTGATATTTATTGTGTAAATATGAGAATCAACCGAAGGGAATATGAGAATATATGCAAGGGAATATAAACCCTATGTTTTTTAGTATTAATCAATTGGATTAATATTATTCCCTTCGGTTTATAATCCCTTTGGGTTTTACTATTCGCCCATTGAGTTTATTATTCTCTTCCATTTTTAATATCAAATCATTTAGTTTATTAATCTAGGGGTTCATAATCAGAGGGTATAATTTTAGTCAAAGCATATATAATCCTTTGGGGCTTTAGCAGTAACCCCTTGGGTTAATTATTCTCTATGGTTTATAATATCATTTCCTTTGGTTTTTTAGTCTAAGGTTTTATGAGTTTCCATTTTCATCCCTACCCAACCATGTTTATTTTATGGTTTTAAATATTTATCGTATGGCTTATATAACATGGGTTTATACCTTGGATTTATATACCTTGGGTTAATCCCTTGGGTTTATAATTCTTTGGTTTTTATTATAATCCCTTGTGGTTTTAGTATTAAATCCAAGGGATTGATATTATAAGCCCAAGGGAATAGAAACCCAAAGTTTTAAAAGTAAAATCCCAAAGGATTATAAACCCCAAATTTTTCTGTATTTATCCCTTGGGTTTATAATTCCTTAGGGTTTTAGCATTAAACCAAAATAATTTATATTATAAACCCAAGAGATAAATAGTAAAAATAAAAGAGATTAAAAACCACAGGGTTTTTAGTATTAGTCCCTTGTATTAATATTATTCCCTTCGATTTATAATTCCTTTGGTTTTTAGTATTAATCTCTTGTATTAATATTATTCCCTTGGGTTCATAATTCCTTGGATTTCTAGTATTAATCCCTTGGCTTTATTTTCCCTTCGGTTGATCCATTCTTTTTTTAGTATTTATCCATTGGGTTTATTATCACTTGGGTTTTTAAAGCCTTGTTTTTACTATTAAACCCAAAAGATTTATATTATAAGCCCAAGGGAATAGAAACCCAAGGGATTAATAGTAAAACCCCAAGGGATTATAAACCCCATGGTTTTTGGTATTAATCCCTTGTTATTTCTATTTATGTTATTCCCATGGGTTTATTATCCCTTGGGTTAATATTATTTCCTTGGGTTTATAATGACTTGGGGTTTTAGTATTATAGCCAAGGAATTGATATTATAAACCGAAGGGATTAATAGTAAAAACCCAAGTGATTATAAACCTCAGAATTTTTCGTATTAATCCCTTCTATTAATATTGTTCTGTTGGGTTTATAATTCCTTGCGTTTATAGTATTAATACCTTGTAGTTTTAGTATTAAACCCAAGGGATTATAAACCCCAACTTTTTTGGTGTTGATCCCTTGTTATTTCTATTTTTATGAATTTATCATTGGTAGATACAAAGCCTTTGGCTATATCAACCACATCAATATTTTTAATGTGGTTCTATTACTACATTAATGTGCGTTAATATACGTGACTATACATCAATGTACTTTAATTAATATACATTATTGTGCATAACAATAATGTAAAAACATTAAAGTGCATTAATATACACTAAAGTACATTAATATGCAGCAATGTACATTTAAATACATTATATACTTATATGCAGAATAATGTACATTTCATATAAATAAATGAACTTTATTGTATATGGAAGTTCACATAAATGTTTATAAATATTAATGTGCATTGATGTGCATTTATAAATGTGGTTGATATATGCCTATAGACATTTATCAACCACATTTATTAATTTGGTTGTGCTAGTAAATATTACATCATATTATCTATCATATGATCCATCATAACAATACAAAACATATCATTTATAATATTAATTTTCTTATAATTAAAAATAATATTATTTTTTTTATAAGTTGAAATGAGTAGCGTAATTAGAATAGTATTATCTCTATAGGACTAATATCAAACTATATTACCCATTATATATTAAATTATAATATTATAAACTATATATTTTTATAGTTTATTTTTTTATATATTTTTTTTCTAAGGAAAAATAGTAATTTCAATAATGAAAAAAATTTACGTGTTACAGATGCACTATGGTGCATTTAGAAAAAACCATTGTGTCAGTCACAAAACATCATAAAATTTTACTTATAGGAATAGTTATAAAAATATTTCAATTTCCCTTTTTTCCTTTTTCTTCTTTTTTACTTCCTTCCATACCCTTAGAAGTTTAAGGAAAGTTCTCCTTTTCTGATTAAGAGTTCTATTAAAAAAAATATATATATGTTTTATATATTTGATTACAATATTAATATTATATATTTTATAATGTTTTTTTTTTTTTAATTTTACCAAAGAAGTTGCTTAGATGTGGGAAATTAGTACAACCCTTGGTGTGAGAGTCATCGTATTTAGGGAACGGTGTTGTATGTCATCCAAATGGAGAGGTGCATGTGAGTTGTATTGTAAACGGGTGTTTGATTATGAGGTGAGGTCGTGTGAATTATATTGTGTGAATTATATTTCATGATTAATAGACATTATATAGCTGAATTGAAAGGACAACCAAATAGGTGGATGTTATTAAAACTTATCACTTGAAAAAGTTTCTTTAACTAGTTGGGAAAATGACATAATTATAGTAAGGAATGGTTTATGAAGACGACGATGTAGAAGGATAGTTAAAATTGGCCTTCTATCCACTGGAAGTTACATCATGGAAGTTTGTGTGTGAGTAACTTAGTATTATGGGGTCTGCTTAAATGTTTTTCTTATCACTGTTTTTGGTGTTGTATTTGGAACTTTTAAATTTTGTGGTCTTAGTGGTTAGTTCTCTTGGGTTTCTAATAAAACATGTCTTCACTAGAAGTTATGTTCTTATTCATGTATATAATTTAGGTATGTGGATTAAAATCAAAGCTTTTTGGATTTAGTTTATTTGTTCCAGGTATGGACGTGGAGAGATAAAACATTTCTGTTTGAAGGTAATTGTTGCTTTCTTAGTTTCCTCGGAAATTTGTTAGCCTTGGTATCAAATTTTAGGTTATTTTTTATATCTCTTTGGCTCTCTTAGTATCCTCTTGTCCTTTTGGAATTTTTAGGTATTATACTCATGGATTTAACCTTTCCCTCCTCCCACTCTAACCCTCTATAATATCCCCTACTCTTCGTATTTTTCTAGTATGAAATTATTTCATTGCTTTTCAAACCTTAAAATTGAGCCCTATTCCTTCCTCTATTCAAAATTTGAATATTTTGCAAATTTTTTTACTACCAAAGTTAGGTGCTGACCATCCTCATTTTTCTTAGGGATAAATCCTATGCTATTAGGTTTTATCCCACGGTTTCCCTCCCTGCCCTAGATGGCTAGTTGAAAATTAAACACTAGAGAGAGAGGTCAAAGGGGCAAAGATATGTGTTCTATGAGTTCAAATTCCCATCCTCTGTCCTACTCAAAAAACCATGCATACATAGTAGGTAGGTAAGCCATGGCTTGCTATGCAGAAGTTGTTCCTAAAGTGTTCAGGTGTACTATAGTAGAAGTGGAAAAGGAAGTCCATTAGGACTATAGGTTCATTCCGCACCACCATGTTGAAAGGGAGACAAGGAAATCGATCCCAGAAAGTGGTAGTTCAACTAGGTCTCGTCTGACCTCTTATATGTAGGAATTAAATTTTATTGGCACATGAAAAAATTTATTGGAAGATTTCTCATTTAGTGGTCAAATACTTAGCAGGTGATTCTAGCTTGCATGGAAGAAATGATGGATACAAGTGAAAATCTAGAGAAAAATGCCTTTGTGCTAACCAAGAACAAGGCATCACTTTTACCCCTTTTAAAGAAGAAATTAATTATCCTACATCAATTTAGGTGTATTTATCCACAACATGATTTTTGGTAGTGTGAGTGTTTTGATTATGGAAACTACTTACTCACAATGCTTTTTTAACTAGTTATATTCTCAATGTAAGTGAGAGATTGTTGCTTTAGTGATAAGTAATGAAAAGACTATGAATCTCTATTAATAGTATAATTTTCCAAATAAATTACAAGTACAAGAAAACATATATATTTCATTTTCTGACTTTTTAAAAATCAGTACAAACTTCTTAACCTTAAAAAAATTATTTTTTTTATTGTCATATTAAAAATGATAATATAATTTTTATCTATAGATACTAATATTATCATTGTACTGATATAATAATATCTTAATGCTACATATGAAACCATACTATCCATCTATACATCTTTATATATTCAAGCATACTTCCATCAAGCGTATGCTTCACTATGTTTAGTTTTTTCATTATTATTCCCTACCCTTGCCAAAACAAACATGAGGAGTTGTCAAATCGCATAAATCAAACACCTTAAATGTAGATGTAACGAAAAATAATATGTGAATCAAATGGTGCTTGATATATGAAAATTCTTATCTATATTTTTATGGTTGTGCTTGTTTCATAACTTTGAGCACAAATTCCATGCAGTTTAATCCCTAGTATGAACACATTTTGAACTACAAGGGTGTTGTTTTAAAAATGGAATGTGAGATATAACATTGATAATGAAGTTTAACACTAAAAAGTGTCAATTTATGTTAATATAACTTCACACTCGATGGTGAATACCCTTACTATACCAAATATTGATCAAGCGATGAGGAAGGGAAACACAACCATGTGATTGACTTACTTTTATTCTACTTGTTGTTTATATTGTTTCATAAAAATGAATTTGTTTGATTTTCAAAACACGTTGATTTTGGTTGACCTTTCTTAACATTTGTTGTCCACTTTGTTCATTACCTAGTGGCGTCTGTGTGCCAATCACATGGTTACGAGTGTGAACACACGGGTGACGGGTGTGAATGTGGCAAGTGTGAATCCATCGGTGTGAAATTAAATGCATGGAGGAATCTAAGCAACAAATCACAAACATTCCACATAGAGTAATGTGAACGATAGAGCACAAAGACATTACATAACTCGATAGACCTAGATGCACTTATTATCAATCCAAGCCATGCTTTAATGTAGGTGAATTTAGTTTTTATTAATCACTATATGTGGTTAATATCAAGTACCATAGTCAAGTTTTCACATAATAAAGGTTAACCAAGATCAACATGGTTATAATGGTCAACCGTAGTCAACTGTGATAAACCATGGTCAATCATGATCAACCATGGTCTACCATGTTCAACAATAATGGTTAATGAAGATCTTTATTGTTAAAAGTTTCGGACACGGTCAACCATGTTCAACCAAGATCAACATGATTAAAATGGTAAAACATGGTTAACTAATGCCAACCATTGTCAACCATCATTAAATATGGTCTATCATGGTCTATCATTTCCAACCATGATCAACCATAACGATCACTCAATATCTCTACAGTTAGAATAGTCAAACATGGTCAACCATTATCAACCATAGTCATACATGGTCAACCATAATTAAATATGGTCAACCATGGTTAACCAAGGTCAACCAATACAAATATGGTTAGAATGGTGGACCATTTTCAACCAAGGTAAACCATGATCAACCATGGACAACAATAATCGACCTTGGTCAACCATGATCAACCATAATGGTCAATCAAGATCTCTATTGTTAGAGTGGTAGAACATGGTAAACCAAGGTCTCTATGGTTGAAAATATTCAATAATAATGTTCAATCAAGATCCTTATGGTCAACCATTATCAATAATGGTCAGTCATGATCAAGCTTTGTCAACTACGGTCAACCATGGTCAACCATTGTCAATGAGAATATGCCATCATCAAACATGGTTAACCATTGTCACCCATTATCAACCATGGTTTAATATGGTCAACCATAATCAACCATTTACAACCATGGTTAACCATGATCAACAATTTACAATTATCTTCAACCATGGTTAACCATAATAAACCATTTTTAATGAGAATATGTTAGCATCAACCATGGTAAACCATTGTCAACCATGGTCGAATATCATGAACCATGGGCAACCATGATCAACCATGGTTGAATATTGTCAACCATGGTCAAAAAGATGAACCATAGTCAAATATAATCAACAATGATCAAGGTCTCTATGGTTGAATTTGGTCAACCACGATCAACCATACTCAACCATGGTCAACCACGATCAATCTTGGTCATTCTTGGTCAATCGTAGTCAACCATGATTAAGCATGGTCACCTTTGGTCAACCATATTCAACCTAGAACATTTCATGCTATATTGGCTCCTACTGGCCAACTATTGTTAGAATGGTCGAACATGGTCAACCAAGGCCTCTATGGTTGAATATGTTCAACCATAATGGTCAATCAAGATCTCAATGGTTTAATATTGTTAATAATAATCGACCCTCTTCAACTATGGTCACCCCCATCAAACATCTCCACCATTAATGTAACAATTTTTGTAACATGAATGTAACATCAGTGTTAAAATTAATGTAATATTGGCCATGATCAACCTCGTCATCCTTGATGAACCTCATCAACTCTAATAAAACATGGTGAACCATGGTCAATAATACACCCCACACACATCGGTTGTGACTAGAAAAACCACATTTACTAATATGGTTGATATATGTTGATCGAAATAAATTTCCACCTTTTATACGCCAATTGGCTTATGAAAATGACAATGAACATCATATATCAACCACACTAGTAAATGTTGTTGTGCTAGTTACATTTGTCACATCCCTCGGTATACCTCATTAAAAATACTCGAAGATTAATTTGTTTTATCAAGTTTTACCAACATGTAGTAACCAATGAATAACATATCACATACTTAACTAATTGTCACATGATAAAATATCCATCATATAGTGAAGTAGCCATAGAAAGGAAATAGTAGATTGCATAAATGCATAATTAGTAGTACTGCAATGTAGTAAGTTTTATCTCTACATCCTTAACATTCTTTAATTAATGAGGGCTTATGATCACTGATTTAACTTCCATTGTCATTAAAGGTAAAATTATCATCGAGTAAACCAAATAGGCAAGCATGAAAATAAACAAAAATATACCCTAGAAGCCTCTAAGGAAAAACCAGAAAAAATTTGTTTTATTAAACGTTTTGTGAGGGAGTTCACCCCTCACTCAATGGTAGTGAGGGTGTCCATCCCTTGTCCATGGTTTAAATTTTACAAAGAAACATAATCTTTAATTTAACCATAATTAAATATAGGACATTACATTAAACATGATATCACATTACCCAACAATGTTTTGAGCACAATATATTCATGGCATGCTTGTTTCTCACAGTAAGATACCCATTTTAAGTTATGTATTTCACTCTACAAGTAATAATTATACATAATGACCTCATCTCCTACAATATTACTTGTTATAACCCATCTTTTGATCACTGAAAAAGAGGCTAATTTAGAAACAATCACTTCGTTCTTTCTGAAATTCATGATTCTTTCATGCAAATGTTATTGTCAGAAAAATCTAACATCACGATTATCAAAACTTAAAATTTTATGACCTTTTATGTAATATCCCTAGAATATATATTTGGCATGATTTATTTTAATAATATGAAAATATCGTGATGATAATATGTTTGACATGTCCATCAAAACTCGTTCTGAAATCAATTGGTAACTAATTCAAGAAAGAGTTGAAATAGTTATGAACTTCCGATAACTATTTCTGTATTTGAATGGTTTTGGAAAAATTACCATTTTGAATTTTTTATGTTAATGTATGTGGGAGGTCCGCTGAAAAGAAAGTCTGAAACGACCATACTTACAAATATTGACTCAGTGACTTAGGTACTCTCGGCAGACGGGCTTGTTGATGTCATGCATGGTTTATGTTAAGTTCTTGGCATGAATTTTTTCCATCCTGTTAGCTATATTTGGTCCCCTTTCAACATTAATGTACAAGAATGTATTTATGGTGTCGTGACAATGAAGCACCATAAAAGGATAAATGAAGTGTTTTACAAGAATCATTATCCTAGTTGTTGGATGGCAAGAAGTGTAATGCTAGGGGTATTAACCCAGGTTTGTGTGCAAGGATAACTATTCTCATAAAATTGATTATCTTGTACCTATAAGTCTTTGCATTTCAGCATGCGAGATTGAATATACATTATCCTGGAAGGAGAGATTGGTTTTATGTATTGGAAAATTCTATGAGTGAATTCGGTGAAGCAGTGGCCCATCACGCTATGGTCACATTTTGTGCTAAAAAATATTATGAAAGTGAGAAAAAATAGCTTGGATGGTAATTTCCTATAGTCCATAAATTGGTTACTCTAAAAGCATGATCAAACTCCAAGTCAAACAAAAAACATAGACAAAAGTCAATTAGTTTTGTTTTACCGGAAACTCGTTCATTAATTATGGTTCATAGAGACAAAGGATAAGCTAGGTTTACTTAGTTAAAAAGATTTGATGAAATCTGTGTGCAGATATTTGTTACTTATATTGAATTCTTGGAAAAATATCCATGAATTCTTCTGCGCAGAGACATAGGTTAACTATGTCTATTTTCTTGAAATCATGATTATGTGGATAGAAAGAAAAATTTACTGTGTTAATCTCTTCGAAAAATACTGCATGGTTCTTGTGTGTTAACCTCTTGAAAAAAAAGGTTGCACGGATCTTGTGTGAAAGAAAAGTTAACAGTGTTATTTTCTTGAAAAAAAAATTCATATGATTCTGGTGTAAGAAAAGGTTAATACCATGTTATTTTCTTGAAAATACTACATAATTATTTTGCGTGGAAAGATAATTTACCTATGCTAAATTCTTTGAAAAGACTGCATGGTTAATTTTGTTTAAAACATCTCTTCATTAATTGTTAAATATTATAAATTGTCTCTAATGTATTATGGTCCATTTATAACCTTGAAGAAAATATTGATGTGGCCACATGTAGATTACAAATACCAACACCACATGAAGATGCATCTATTTTCCATTTTATTCTCTTAAAGGAGACTATACCTTTTCTATATTTTTTTATAGAATTTTCCAATGCTTTTACATGCTTAAGAGTTCAGTAGTTAGCAAAAAAATTAATTAATTTAGTGATAATCCAATAAAAAATAACATTAAGTAATCCACTGAGTTGAAATTAATTATGGAAAATGGATGATTATGGTGGGTGTAGAACCGGTCTTGGAATTTATAGTATTCATTAATGCCTCTTGTAATGTTATGGTATTTTTATTTTAAGCCTTGGCATGGAAAATAATTATATGGCATGCATATTTTTAATTCAAGTTTGATAATATAAATGTGTGTAGCATATGCAAATACATTATGTTAGGGAAATATAATAATGATGTTGTGATCATTTTTTTTCATTCATGAATAAAGGTTGACTCATGGAAATGTATTCACCATTTTATAATTGTATGGAATTTATGTAATGCATATGAACCATGAATAAAAATGCATGCTTTTATAATAATTAATAATTTATGTAATGCATGCGAAAAATAAGGATGAAGAGGAATTATTTTAGAATCTTTAACCACGTGAACTGTGCATAAAAATATATGGTTCCATAGTTGTGTTCATTTATTTAGTGCATTTCTAATATTAGAAAAATAACCATGCACATACAAATGTTTGCATTTGAATTATGTTTTGGGATTAAATGCAACAAGATTGATTATGTTTTAGATATTAGCTTATGTTATCGCAATGGTAATAACAAGAATGGTATGGTAGTAGAAGAAACAAGTAGAATATTACACACAGTTTGAAACAAGTATAATAACCATATCATGGTTGTGAAAATATATTCTCGTAACTTTGCATTTGGATTAAATGCATTAAAAATATAATTTTGAATAGAATAGTTAAGCCATTTTAAGTATTAAATAGTTATGGTTATGCATGTAAAAGAAATAGATTAGTTATGGAGATTACTTTTAAGTTTAAATATAAAAGAAAGTGTTTTCTTGAAAATAGATATAATGCGTAGAATATTATTAATGGTTGTGAAATAGTAAGGTGAAAAAGTAGAGAATAAATATGCGATGAAAAAGGTCATAATCGTTTGGGTTTCAATAGCCATAATGTTAAGGTTTATAGGCGATAGTGTTGCAGGATCTCCCCTATATAAGGTCCCAACTAGACCTCACATTGTTTGATGTAGGAGTCCCATCTAGAATATGGCACAACTACAATTTACATAAATATATTCCTTGGATTTAGTTTTCAGCATAAGAGAGAAGTGCAGATGTCCTTTGGAATGAGAAAGTGAGTGCATCTCGTGATTTTTCGATTCCAGATGTGTCGAGGTTATCTCACTATGGAGGGGGAAATAAAGTGAACCTATAGGAGAGAAGTTATAGTACTACCCTAATGGAGACACACGTAAAATATAAAGACTCGTCCAACATTAAGCTAAATATTTCATGAGGATGTGACGATCATTATAAACATAACAACGCATTTTTAATGAGTAAGAACGGAAGTCACAGAAATAGTTCAATTACTCCAGTATAGATGAAGGAAAACATGAACCATAAACATTCAGAGAATACTCTTAGAAACATTCACAATCCATGTGTGAAAATGTGTTGGCATGGAAGGCTTCAATACTAAGAAAAATTTCAAAGACACATAAATACAATGAACACCACTAGCTCCAATAGTGGAGCGTTAGAGCCACTATATGCTCCCCAAAAGTACTAACTCTGTCTATCTAATTCCTTGTGGGAGAATCCAAGGTTAAAATTACTTTACATGAGAAATGAGGATCTATTTATAACTTGAGAAATGACCTTTCACGTCCTCATGAATCTTGACTTTCCAACTTCCAGTGTCCTTTGGACTTCTACAACCTTTGGAACTCCACATGACTTTTGGAATTCCATATGAGCTTTGATGTTACATTTTTTTGGACTTCCATGAATCGTTAGTTCATACATGACTCTTGGACTTCGACTTATTTGTTTTTTCAATTATTACATAATACATTATTACTTCCACATCAACATGTGATGAGAACATGACATGTCACTATATTTGATGACGTAGACTAATAGTAACTAATGTAATGGACTTCTTTAGTGGTGACATGGCCACCACATGTATTATCGTTCTTCATGCAGCTTCAATTGGTTATTCCCTCACCCTCCAGAGGGTCTTTTATCTAATGGAGTCTCTAGAGTTCTTTGATCATCAAGATTCAAGTGTATTCTCTTTTCTTCCCATGCTTCCTTCTTTTTTTTTCTCTTTACCGAATATTCATCGTTCGTGCTTTCCATGTTATTCATAGAATACCTATAACTGAAATCGCTCATGGAAAGAAACCATCAACCTGAAAAATATCTTTTTATACCATGTTTTGAGCATATTTTGTATTCATGTATTTTCAGTGCGTTCAAAAGAGGTAAGAGGATCTTTTGGGCGCATGGGCACACTTTGTAAGGTTGAAGGGACAATAAGAGGAATATTTGAGGCTTCAGCACACGCTGACGTGTGTAAAAGAGGGAGATAGTCCATGAGATAAAAGTTCGAGGGAAATATATATTCTTTACCGTAAACTAGAAAGTAAAATTAGGTTCTCATGGAAGGCTTTGGAGTTACATGGTCGTCCCAAACTCCATTGGTCAAATATTTATGCGAGTTCATTTATTCAGAGAATATGGTTTTCTTAATTATGCGGATAAGGTTATTATTTGTTGATTCAACCAAACCATTTTCCTACAGATAATAACTATATGCATGTTTCAATACAATTCCATTTTATAATCTGAATTCATAAATTTTCAATGATGAAAATTAATTTTCATTATAAAAGACAAGTGACATAGGAACACCAAACCTGTTTATAATATTCTATTGCAAGAAGTGGATGACCTCCTAGTCATTTAATTGTCTGAAAGGAACTGCTTCTGAACACTGATCGAAATAATTTGTCGTTGTGAGAGTATATCAGTGTTGTTTTGACGAATGGGGAAAAATATCTCTCATAACATCTAAGCCCCATTGTTGGAATGGTTCCTCAACTTCTATTGGTAGCAGTGGTGTGGTTTACCTCTGATCATGACTGGTGCATCGTTGACAAGATTGGGACTTATAAACATAGGCATGAGCATCCTTGAAAAGAGTGGGACAATAATAACCATCCTTCATAACTTTATGTGTTGTAGTGTCTCCTGCATAGTGGCCACTTGTCAGTCCATCGTGTAATTATTTATGGACCTTCTTTGTATCCTTTGGCTCAAGGCACCTCAGTTAGACACCATTGTTTTTCTTCCGGAAGATCACTCCATGAACTAGTTGATAAGATAGAGCCTTTAAACGAATTTCCCTCTTCTGTTTTTTTTTATAAGTGTTAGGGAAAGGTTCCATGATCCATAATTTGTCGTAAATATGCATACCATGAAATTTTAGATGTGGACTAAGGAACATGCTCAATGTTTTACACTTCAATCTACTGCTCCCATCCTGAAAGATCTTTCTCGGGAGCATCTCCTGCTTCAAATGCTAGATTAAATATGCCATGACCCTTTATGGTATGAATTGGTTTGAATTCCATATTATATTCTTGTAGATAGGTAATCTGAGTAGCCCTCTTCTCACCTGGATCTTGTTGCACAAACATTGTTCTTACTATTGGATGAGGTGTGAATATGATTATGTGAGATTTTAATATATAAGGGAGAAAACCACATCTTATTATTGTTGTGATGCAAAGGCAAGCTCCAACTCCCTCTCACCACTGATTTTCTGTAGGCTCCAACCCACAGGAGGCTCCTACCTCAATTCTGCAAGCTACAACTTGCAAGGAAGCTCCAACTCCCATCAATTTTCTGCAGGCACCAACCTACAGGAGGCTTCAACCTCAGTCAGCTACAACTGACATTTATCAAGCAACAACTTGATAGGGAAGCTCCAACTTCCTTACTCTTTCAAAAGAAAAACACTTGTTGATTTACCTTGGATATCAGCTCTGTTCTGTACCATCTTCACTCTATGCATCAGTCTTCATATCTGCCTTATATCATTTCTGCATCTTCTCAGATTCACTATCAGCTCCTCCTTCTTCTCTGCCTCACTGCTTCATTTTTGCATTCTCTAACTTTTCACTGCATCTCGTTCTGCTCCTCCTTCTTCTTATCTTTTCTGCCTCAATTCCGCATTCTCCAAACTCTCTCTCTCTAACATCTTTGTGCATATCAATGTGATATTATATATAGAGTTCATCACATGACTCTTTACATTCCTCGGGGAATTTGAAGTGAATAGTCCTGACTTTTTGCCTTCTGCCTTGTCATTTCTTTTACTCGCTCATTCAGAAAAATAGAATTGTATGTACTAAATTTAATATTACAGTGGGATATTTGTTCTCTTCCGGAGACTTGCCAATGCATCACAACAATATAAATTAAAAACATTTACATTCAATTACAATGAAAACTCCAGCTCACTCATTCAGCCTCTTGGCTCGCTGCGCATTTGTCTTTTCTTTGACTGTGTCTTTGTCCCTTTTAGCTCTGTTTGTTTCCTTATTCACTGTCGTAGGGTAACGGCCATATGCCATACATATGTAACTATGCTTTTTATATCATGCTAATCGATTCTCGGCACAATAATAATAAGGCATTTTGATATGTGCACTGACGTGGTGTAACTACTATGTATCTATAACAACGTCTTTTATATATAACACAACTTCAGCTCTCGGCATAATTATAATAAGTTTTAACATACAAATTGTCGCGTTCAATATAACAATATAGAATCATTTAAATACATAAAAATGCCCTTTCGGGCCCACTTGCCGAGCTTGTATTATCCTCAGATGCGATGCAATCACTCCGATTCGATGCGATGTGATGGATCGCTTTACGAATACTTCCGATTGTGATTAATCGCAATCGCAACTTGCATTTGCATGTTCCGATGCCCTGCTTACCGGAACTCAAACATATATCAGTCATGGTTTATAAACCCATTGGGTCCGGTCTTTCATCGCAATCGCAACTTCTATTCTCATGCTCCGCTGCCACACATTTCTCTGATGTGATGTAACACTATTCATTTGGATGTGTCGATGCGGTAAATCGCTCTGATGCAATTAGGTCGGAATTCAAACACATATTAATCACAGTTTATACGCCCATCGGGTTCGGAACTCAATCGCAATCGCAATTTTTGTTAACATGTTCCGCTTGCGAACTTTCTCCGATGCGATTGGGTGAGGGTCCCACCATATAAAGCTTTGTTTGTTTTAAAACCAAGCTTTAAAACCTTTGGTTATTTTGATCTCGCGCCAAAAGATATAATACATATGCTTTGTATTATACCTTTGGTCCCTTGTCCATAAAGCACTCCATATACATATATATATATATATATATATATATATATAGGCTTTGAGCCTTTGAATATAAAGCACAACATATGTACCGTGCTGTATATATATAAGTTTATGCTTCCGCTTTAATGAAACCTTTAGCTGGGGTAATGATCCTCGGAATTTTCTGTAGAGGGGTCCCACCTTATGGTACTTCGTATATAGTGCGCTGTGCATATACATATACTTTTCTCTTTCTCAGATGCGATTAATCACTGTTCACCTTGAAATGCCGATGCAATCAGTGCTCGATCCAATGGTCACAAATAACCGTGATCTAATGGTTGTGATTCAATCGCTCAATCGCAATCGCAACATTCAACAACTCGTACCCTTGCTCTTCCACTGCGCCGATGCGATTAGAAATCGCCAATGCGATTGGTTTCTTCAGACCCGATAGCAATATAACTCCATTCTATAACCGCTTGAAGTCCGGCTCTTTGTTTAAACACGATTTCAACCTGATATTTAGTATATTTTGGGCGTTTTTTCCTGTAGGACTAGAATGATACAATACACCCCCAATTTTCCTTTTAGCACAACAATTTCCTTTAAAAAATAAAATATGCAGGTCAGCATCAAGGTATTCAGGAAAAAAAATATTCGAGGCCTCCATGCAGGATCGAACTGCGGACCTTCACACGATTGTAACATTGCCTCCTCCTTCTGTGTTTTCTTCTGCAAATCGACTCACGGTTCAAATTCACTATTCATCAACCCATTTATCTTGGGTTTTGTATGGAACTACAGTTCCATTCTTGTAGATTCACAATTAAAATATGGCTTCCCTTGCCTTCAATCGAGCCATCATTTCATCATTTCCACGGATGCGTTACTTACTCTACACACCAGCAAATTCGCCCTTACCATATGATTTTTCTTCAGTCTCTGGTTTGACTCTTATTTGCAGTATGTGTGTAGCCCCTTTCTCAGTTGCGTATATAGAATCCACTCCACCGGTTATACTTGTAGCAAACCCCATGAGGCTTTGATCTTCTACGCCTTCAATTCAACCGTTCTTTTCCTCAACTTCGAACTCCGCTACGTTACCAAAGTTCTATTCCTCATCTTGATTTAATTCTGCAGAATTAACTGATGTATTCTTCCCAATAGTGCTTCACAGTCTTCCCACTTGAATAATTGTGCAATAATACAAATCAACTAGAGTTAAAATTCTCAAAAACAATTCATCTGCAAACTCTATAATTCATAAATAAAACCCCTATATTAAACCAATATTTACATGGAGAAATTCCTTTCAGGCCTGATATTAAATCAGTGGCCTTTCTACCCTCATTACTCTGTCTCTCTAGATCTACTACTTCTGCTTTGTCTGCTGCCTCTGTTCCTTATCTGCCTTGCTACCTCTCTGCTTCTTTGTTATCTTTGCTGCCTTTGCTACTTGTCTTATGCTCTCTCTGTTGCCTCTACTTCTTGTCTGCTTCTTTTCTGCCTCTGCTATTTCTTTGCTGCCTTTGCCTCTCTGCTACTTTGCTTCTCTCTTTGTTTCGTTGTTGTTTCATGTGTTCCTCCTTTGCCATCTTCGTTGCCATCAATGACAACATTTCCAACAGTCTCCCCCTTTGGCATTGATGGCAACACATCCACCAATAATCCAATGCTTCCTCCAAGTCTTTCTCTGTCTGGCTTCTTTTAGAAGACCCTATCTTCTGCTACTTGTTTTTCCTCCCCCTTTGACATCAATGGCAAAGGGTTGCACATCTCTCAGTGTAGATTCTATCTCTGCATTTCCTCTCTTTGAGATGTGTTTAGGCCTTCTTCTTCTGACTTTGTACCTTGTTGCTCCAAAATAGTGTACAAGAGTTGTTGAGAGAACACTTTTGAGAATTATTGAACTTTGATATACATAGTAAGTTGAAACAATCCCAAAGCACTGACTCCTTTCACTTGTATAAGTTGAAAGTGAGGATAATGACACTTCATATAACACATTGTACCAGCTTTATTTAATCAGAGATGCATCATTGGATTAAACCTAAAATACTGAGAATGCTTCAAATATACTTCAGTCTCTATCTGATGTAGTGCGCCAATACATTTCTGTTGAGGAATATTGTAGATGGAATATGTCTTCTTCTGCAATACTCATCTGCAGTACAGCATTTGTTCAATTGTGATGAATCCAATATATCTTTTATTGCTGCGGCACACCTTTCCTGCCTGTTGGTGATGATATGAGCTAGGATGTTGATAATGATATTACACTTAATAGCTGCAGGTCCTTGTTACTGATGTGATCAATGAATCAACCAGAATTTTATCTAAGAGATCAAATGCCTTTACTGCTTGCATA
The DNA here is from genome assembly GCA_034641835.2 of Pinus albicaulis. Lineage (NCBI taxonomy): Eukaryota > Viridiplantae > Streptophyta > Pinopsida > Pinales > Pinaceae > Pinus > Pinus albicaulis. Next base: position 106,846,334 of record CM076577.1, read on the forward strand.
ATGTACTTTCAAAACAAACCCTTGAGACTAGATACATTCAGTGTATTAGTCAGTCTCACTTATCAGTCATGCACTTTCCTTTATGACATAAGGAGGTATGTATATCTATGATCAATCTCTCTTTTAAATGTGAATTACCAGTAAGTACCTTGTGCTGAAGAATGATTTAGATGAATTAATAAAATACATTTGAGCTTCAAATGGTAATCACAACTAGTCCTTTATGCTTCAGATACTTTGACTGTTCTATCAGGATGATCTTCCACAGAAGCATATTCAAGATGTTTTAATTGAAAAATCAGCAAACAGACTTCACACAGTGTTATGAATGATCTTAAGAGAAGAGGCTTGATATGTATATGTACTGACTTCAGGAAGACATCCAAAAAAAACTGTTTCAATGCTCAATATCATGTTTCCATAGTAAACAAAACGCTGATCATTTAGCCTTTTCATTAACCCTTTTATGCTGGATATACTCTTGCCATAACCTTTGATCCTGAGGACCTGTACCTTATCGCTGCTCCATGATAACACTTGAAATTCTGTTGATAGACGTGTTGCCTGCTCCAAGTACCAAATGATATTACCTTGATAAAATATGCAGAGATTTCACTTTAGCTTGCACATTTACCCATAATTTAAGACATCCTTCATAAATTCTTCTATTGAGCTTTCCAATGTTCACATTAACAGTCATCAATATCCTTAATCTAATCTTATCATTATTTAACCTTTTTCTTAGTCTATCATTCTGATTTAAAAGAATGTCACTGCATTTTTCTTTTCTATGACAGTTCCAAAATCATTGTCGCTTTATATTGCTTTATATATCAATTAAACTGTTCTGACATGATGATCTTCAGAAGGACATCTTCAATTTCTATACTATGAATCTTCATGGGAAAATCACTCAGAAATTTATCACTTACTTAACTGCACTCCTCCAATAGGACTTTTCATAGATGAATGATGTAATGATGTAATGATGATATGCTCTTCTCTTACTCCTCCTTCTTAATATGGTTCACTGTTCATTCTAGAAGAATGATACACAATGTGATCATCACTTAATGTGCTGATGTCTTCCAAGCTTACATGTTCATAGCTGATGTTCTCTCTACCACCAAGGCTTCTTACTGTCTTCTCTTCTTTCATCAATCTGTCAGCTACTTAATACTTCAGATTATCTTCTTCCTCTATAGTCTTCTTTTAGAGAAATTTTCTTTCCCTTCCAAATCTTATAATTGTTTTCATTCCAAGGAGCTCTTCTTAAAATGCTTTTGAGGGGACTATTTATGAAATGCTCTCCCCCTGGGATGTTGCTTCATATTTATCACTGGTTGGATATTTGCTTTGTTTTCTAGAGCAGCTCCCCGTGAGACTATGATGCTTTCATTATGTTATTGAGATAATAGGCTCCCCCTTTCTCTTTTCCTTCCATACCTTATTGGGTTCATCATAATATCTGCTCTTCTTTTAGAATCATAGTTTTGATTGATCTGTTTTGATCCCATCATCTGTCTAGAGTTATTTAATGTATATGGCAGATTACAGTCCTTTGCTTTGTGACCAAGTTTGAGGCATACATAACATCTTATTTTATCATAGTACATTTGAGTTGATGTATAATACTATGTTCCCCTTCTTGAATACATTTTACATTCAACATATTTATGTCCAAAATTATTGCATGCATAACAGTAGCCATGGAAATAATTTGTGTACCTGGTGAAGGATTGTCTTTTCCATTTTCTTGCTTGAGGGGTTCTTATCTTTTGTTGCATCCTTTGTTGGTTGGACTGGGTTTGCTTTGTCTTACAATATGCTACATGGTGTCCTTGTTTGTGGCAGGAAAAACAAGTGATGCTTCCCATAGGAGGAAAGAACCTTCTTTTACATCTTCCAAATTTATTCAATTCATCCTTAGGAGCATATGAGCCTTTAGAAGTTGATTGTTTCATCCTCTCATTCTCTATTCTTTCATGTTGCTGCTTGATTTTGTTTGTTTCTTTACAAATCTTGTTCTTGCTGGCTTCTTCTTCTGTGGGAATATTTTGAGCTACTTCATTTTCCTTTACAACTTTTACAAAGATGATTTTCTTGTTATCTTCTACCTTGGACTTACTAGTTTCTCCTTCATATCCTATCCCATTCTTTATGAGAGGTGACCTTTGTGCATTTAGAATCTGGTCCAACTGTCCAAAGCCTTTCATTAGAGGTGTATTCATTAATAGTTCCCTTTGGGCTTTTTCTAAGTTCTTTCTTAGGCTCACTACTTCTTCCAATCTTTCACATTCCTGACTTTTCTCTCTCATTTGTTGCAGCAGAGTGTCTTCCACTTTCTTTTCCTCTTCAAGCTGTGTCTTCAGGCCAATAATTTCTTTCCTATCTTCATATTCTCTCTCATCACATATTTGCACCACTGTCTTAAGGTCTTTGTTTTCATTCTTCAATCTTTCTATTTCAGTCAAGGCAGTGTCAAGTTTGGCTTTTTCTTCAGCTGTAGTTTCTTCATGGTTCTTATCTCCATTCACACTAGCAGGTACTTCATTTGATTGAATATTTTCCTATTGACATGAATTTTTCTTCTTCTTAATTCTCTTCTCCTTCTTGACAATGCAGTCCTTTGTGTCTATTCCATGCATGAAATGCAATCTGTCCCAGATTTCTTTTGCAGAGGTTAAATCCATTATCAACTCAAAGTCCTTGTTATGAAGATTGTTATATATCACACATTTTGCCTTGGCATTCCTCTGTTGTTCTTTCACTGTGGGGGAGTCTGTGCAGTAACCATCACAAACAAGCTTCCATACCTCAGGTTCATCAGCCATTAAACCTGTTTTAACCTTATCTCTCCATTCAGGAAAGTTTGTTGTATTTAGCACAGGTACATTTTGATAGTCCATGACTCAACCAGATCTCCTTCAAGCTATTAAGCTTACACCAAAGGAACTTGGCTCTGATACCAATTGTTGAACCCTTAGTTAAACTGAGAGGGGGGGATGAATCAGTTTAACACATTCATGGACTTTTAAAACTTTTTCATTAAAACTTATTTACACCTTCATTTCATGTTCAACTTAATATGTGAGTAGTCTTAGAATGTGAGCAGCAAGTATTAATATAATGTAACAACAGATTTAATAGTATTAAGCAGATGAGATAGACCTATCAACACATAAACATCATGCACAGAGACACCAGATATAAGTGGAAACCCATAAAGGTAGAAAAACACATCTTATTATTGTTGTGATGCAAAGGCAAGCTCCAACTCCCTCTCACCACTGATTTTCTGTAGGCTCCAACCCATAGGGGGCTCCTACCTCAATTTTGCAAGCTACAACTTGCAGGGAAGCTCCAACTCCCATCAATTTTCTACAGGCACCAACCTACAGAAGGCTCCAACCTCAGTCAGCTACAACTGACATTTATCAAGCAACAACTTGATAGGGAAGCTCCAACTTCCTTACTCTTTCAAAAGAAAAACACTTGCTGATTTACTTGGATATCAACTCTGTTCTGTACCATCTTCACTCTGTGCATCAGTCTTCATATCTTCCTTATATCATTTCTGCATCTTCTCATATTTACTATCAACTCCTCCTTCTTCTCTGCATCACTGATTCATTTCTGCATTCTCTAACTTTTCACTGCATCTCGTTCTGCTCCTCCTTCTTCTTATCTTTTCTGCCTCAATTCCGCATTCTCCAAACTCTCTCTCTCTCTAACATATTTGTGCATATCAATGTGATATTATATATAGAGTTCATCACATGACTCTTTACATTCTTCAGGGAATTTGAAGTGAATAGTCCTGACTTTTTGCCTTCTGCCTTCTCATTTCTTTTACCCGCTCATTCAGAAAAATAGAATTGTATGTACTAAATTTAATATTACAGTGGGATATTTTTTCTCTTTCAGAGACTTGCCAGTGCATCACAACAATATAAATTAAAAAAATTTACATTCAATTACAATGAAAACTCCAGCTCACTCATTCAGCCTCTTGGCTCGTTGCGCATTTGTCTTTTCTTTGACTGTGTCTTTGTCCCTTTCGGCTCTGTTTGTTTCCTTATTCACTGTCGCAGGGTAACGGCCATATGCCATACATATGTAACTGTGCTTTTTATATCATGCTAATTGATTCTCGGCATAATAATAATAATGTGTTTTGATATGTGCACTGCCATGGTGTAACTACTATGTATCTGTAACAGCATCTTTTATATATAACACAACTTCAGCTCTCGGCATAATTATAATAAGTTTTAACATACAAACTGCCGCGTTCAATATAACAATATAGAGTCATTTTAATACATAAAAATTCCCTTTCAGGCCCACTTGTCGAGCTTGTATTATCCTCAGATGCGATGCAATCACTCTGATTCGATGCGATGTGATGGATCGCTTTACGAATACTTCCGATTGTGATTAATCGCAATTGCAACTTGTATTTGCATGTTCCGATGCCCTGCTCCTTCTCCGATGCGATGGAACACTGTTTACCGAAACTCAAACATATATCATTCATGGTTTATAAACCCATCGGGTCCGGTCTTTCATCGCAATCGCAACTTCTATTCTCATGCTCTGCTGCCACACATTTCTCCGATGCAATGTAACACTATTCATTTGGATGTGCCGATGCGGTAAATCGCTCCGATGCGATTAGGCCGGAATTCAAACACATATTAATCACAGTTTATACGCCCATCGGGTCCGGAACTCAATCGCAATCGCAATTTTTGTTAACATGTTCCGCTTGCGAACTTTCTCCGATGTGATTGGGTGAGGGTCCCACCATATAAAACTTTGTTTGTTTTAAAACCAAGCTTTAAAAGATATAATACATATGCTTTGTATTATACCTTTGGTCCCTTGTCCATAAAGCGCTCCATATATATATATAAGCTTTGAGCCTTTGAATATAAAGCACAACATCTGTACTATGTTGTATATATATAAGTTTATGCTTCCGCTTTAATGAAACCTTTAGCTGGGGTAATGATTCTCGGAATTTTCTGTAGAGGGGTCCCACCTTATGGTACTTCGTATATAGTGCGTTGCGCATATACATATACTTTTCTCTTTCTTCGATGCGATTAATCACTGTTCACCTTGAAATGCCGATGCGATCAACGCTCGATCCAATGGTCACAAATAACCGTGATCTAATGGTTTTGATTCAATCGCTCAATCTCAATCGCAACATTCAACAACTCGTACCCTTGCTCTTCCACTGCGCCGATGCGATTGGTTTCTTCGGACCTGATAGCAATATAACTCCATTCTATAACCGCTTCAAGTCCGGCTCTTTGTTTAAACACGATTTCAACCTGATATTTAGTATATTTTGGGCGTTTTTTCCTGTAGGACTAGAATGATACAGTACGCCCCCAATTTTACTTTTAACACAACAATTTCCTTTAAAAAATAAAATATGTAGGTCAGCATCAAGGTATTCAAAAAATAATAATAATAATAATAAATAAAATAAAAATAAATAAATAAATAAATATTCGAGGCCTCCACGCAGGATCGAACTGCGGACCTTCACGCGATTGTAACATTGCCTCCTCCTTCTCCGTTTTCTTCTGCAAATTGTTTCACGGTTCAACTTCATTATTCATCAACCCATTTATCTTGGGTTTTGTATGGAATTACAGTTCCATTCTTGTAGATTCACAATTAAAATATGGCTTCCCTTGCCTTCAATCGAGCCATCATTTCATCATTTCCACGAATGCATTACTTACTCTACACACCAGCAAATTCGCCCTTACCATATGATTTTTCTTCAGTCTCTGGTTTGACTCTTATTTGCAGTATGTGTAGCCCCTTTCTCAGTTGCGTATATAGAATCCACTCCACCGGTTATACTTGTAGCAAACCCCATGAGGCTCTGATCTTCTACGCCTTCAATTCAACAATTATTTTCCTCAACTTCGAACTCTACTACATTACCAGATTTCTGTTCCTCATCTTGATTTAATTCTGCAGAATGAATTGATGTATTCTTCCCAATAGTGCTTCACAGTCTTCCCACTTGAATAATTGTGCAATAATACAAATCAACTAGAGTTAAAATTCTCAAAAACAATTCATCTGCAAACTCTATAATTCATAAATAAAACCCCTGTATTAAACCAGTATTTACATGGAGAAATTCCTTTCAAGCCTGATATTCAATCAGTGGCCTTTCTATCCTCATTACTCTGTCTCTCCAGATCTGCTACTTCTGCTTTGTCTACTGCCTCTGTTCCTTATCTGCCTTGCTGCCTTGCTACCTCTCTACTTCTTTGCTATCTCTGCTGCTCTCTTTGCTGCCTCTGCTACTTGTCTTATGCTCTCTATGCTGCCTCTGCTGCCTCTGCTTCTTGTCTACTTCTTTGCTGCCTCTGTTATTTCTTTGTTGCCTTTGCCTCTCTACTACTTTGCTTCTCTCTTTGTTTCGTTGTTGTTTCAGGTGTTCCTCCTTTGCCATCTCCGTTACCATCAATGACAACATTTCCAACAGGATAATATGAGTGTAATATGTCTTTAAATCGTGATATGTCTATGCAAATACATCACGATATTGTTTGAATAAGAAGATTATATATTATTAGCGTTCCCATGGGGGAAAACACGTGCCGAGGTTTACATACTTCAGATCTTCTTGGGTACCAAGATTGACTTGTTTAGAAGATAATTGTGAGCTATAAGTCTTTGTGTTTCTTGGGACACCACACCCTTAGGAATTATGTTTCCTTTCATTTCTTTGGATGCACCATGCACATCCTGATCGTGCTCATCCTTATCTATGGAAACATATTTTTATACATCCACATTATCCATAAAGTGTAGTATATGTTGGTCATCATTGAAAACATGTAAGTTAGTGACATTGCCTCACACAGAAGGTTTATATACAATTTTAATAGAAACTTCGTTATTAAATAGCGACATCCTATAAGCTACATTTGCTAATGCATCTGCTACAACATTTTTGAGTTGAGTAACAAAAATAATATTGAGAGCTTTAAAATGAATAATTAAATGCCATACCTCCATATGGTAGTTTTTAATATGTGGTGAGACACAGTGGATGGTATCTCGTACCTCACGAGTGACCACCTTTGAGTCAATGATTACCTTGTGAATTTCTACCTTAAGATCGATGGCATTTTTCAATCCAAGGAAGAGTGCTTCATATTTGGTAGTATTATCAGTACACCAAACTCTATATGGCATGAAAGTATATGCTTATTATTGCATGGGTATGTAAGCACACAACCAACTCTAGAACCGTCATGCATCTTTGAACCATCAAAATATAAATTCCAAATATCATCAGCTACTAAGCTACTTCCTACACTACTATTATTAATATTACTATTATTATGTACATCTATATTACATGCTTCATTTGCACTAGCTAGAGAGCAACGAAGGAGCTCCAACTATGTCTCTAGTGGAACAGGTGATGGTTGTGGTTGATAAAACCCAATATCAGTTTCAAGAAAACAATTTCCAAAAATTAGATCAGCAAAATGAAGAGGCTCATTATGTTCCTCAAGTGGTTTCACGGTATGCTTCACATATGGCTCATTTTTCACTCTAATATGATTATTCCTACCCTTATAAGGAAGCCACAAATGTGACCAGTTTGTAGCAAAATAAAATTGTAATTTCCTAGACCAACCTCTACTAATAAGCACACCATAGGCTTATGGTATGTCCACAATTATAATATTTTTACATTGATGAAATTGATCATCTTTTGATAATATTATAATAAGGACATTCTTGGGTTCACCAATAGCTCGGAGAAGAGATCTATTCAGCTGAATAATTTTTGCATTGATTTTTTCGCATTAAGCATTTATTTTCTTTGCAAAAAATAATGGAATTACATTAAAAAATGCACTAGAGTCGACTAAAAAATTATGTACATTATAATTAAAGTTTTCAAAATTTAATAAAAGGAGATGACAGTGAGTGTTAGATTCTAATGTTACAACATTTCATCTAGATTCAAGGAGAATGGAAGAGTTACCTAGTGCCTTTTGAGAGGAAGAAGCTGCATCACTTATCGAAGGTTGTGAAAAGGTCTAGACAATAAGTTCACGCTAGCCTGCGATCATTGCGAGCTCATAGATGGTAACTTTTTCTCGCATCTTCTTCATATATTCAACTATGTTATAATCAATCATTTCACCTAAAAGAGGAAATGTTTAAGTGTCTAGAGGACTAGATTTATTGGACAATTCCTGATCTGGATTTTAGGGGGAGGCCCACAAGATCTAAAAACCTGATCTGAAAAATTGAAATTCCAGAAAAAAAGGAGAGAACACATAGTAAAAAAAACCACAAAGAAACAGTTTTTATTAAAACAAAGAATAACTGTAAAAGCTACATTGTGGCAGACAATATGTCCTTTTAAAAAATGTGAATTGTTACTTATACTCTATTTTAGTTACAATACCATGAGTAAATTCCATGGGTGGGTAAATTCTATGGGTGAATGAATACCATGGGTAGATGCCACTGATAATACCATGGGTGAATTCCACTTACAATACCATGGGTAGATTCCATGGGTCGATGAATACCATGGGTGGATAAATACCATGGATGAATGAATATTATGGATAGATGCCACTTTCCATTTGGATCCTTCCTCCCTCCTTAAGAATAAATGATCCCCATTGCGTGAAGTTTCCTCCTAAGAAGTATGTGTTGAATATGAAGAACCACTGAATAGAAGAGTTTTGTGTGGTTAACCCATAAATTTGATGAATGGATATTAGAGGATAGAGATACCTTGTAATTATTTTGACCAACTCTAATACAGTTTTGACAGTGTTAGACTTGCCAACATTTAGGGGATCTCCCCAATGTGAAGTCCCAACTAGACCTCACATCGTTTGGAGTAGGAGTCCCAGAAGTGGGGTGTTCAATGATATGCCTTAGATTTCAAAATGCATAGAGTGGTGCACAATGTCTTTGGTTAAAGCAAGTGTGTGACTCTACAAAAATTCAATATAATGCATGAGCGGTTCTAACAACAAAGGGGGAAGGAACTTTTCTCCTTGGAACCTTGTAATAGTACACAACTTGAAAGGAACACATGAGTTGAAAATACATCACACAAACTAACAAGAGAAATAGTCCGCAAGCTAAAGGTGATGGATCCAAACATGAGTACACATTAAACAAGATGCATACAAATGCAAACGAAATAGTTCATAATCATACGCGTAAGTTAAACAAGATACATCGTAAACACAACCAGAATATTCCAAATACATTTATAATATATCCACGAAGACGTGTCAGCTCTTATTTTATTATAAGTAAAATTTCCATTCATACATACAAGATAGAAAACCACTTGCCCCAATAGTGTAATGTGAAGTTAAAAACAACTTCTCCTACCAAATAAGTATACTCCCTCTACGCTAAGTAGAAGCCAACACTGACACAAAACTCCCAAGCTTTTTCTAAGCCTATTCCTAGCCAAAATCTTGGCTCCCAAAATCCCTTTAAAGTTTACAAGATTTATGAGGATGTATTTATAACCAAAGGGGGGTGACTCTTGGCATGCCACCTAAGTGACCCTTGGACTCCCCTCGTGACTCCTCACATTACCTATGACTCTTCACATTCCCTCATGGACACACAAAATTTCACTTACATAATAATTACAAATAATATTCATTTTCCACTAGTACCCATATGAGACAAAATAGGGTAGAGACAGCTTGACATCCTAATAAGAAAAAATAGTATGATGCTATATTTTGGGTGAACTAACGTCGGGCAACCTAAAATTGAGATCTCTCAGTCACATACTCATGTGAAGCTTGGTATTGTGCGATGATCTTCTCAAACCACGAGATGGTGTCAGGATGGAAGAAGACTCTTTCCTCCATAACATTTGTGTACAATGCCTTGGAGTTGGTATGAACCTCTTGCTCAATCAGGAACAACATTGTTTGACTCTAAACAAGGCCACCAATGTAGTTATGCATGTTCTATCTATTAAGATCGAAGTCCTCCATGGTGGCGATCTGCTTCAATTGCCCCAAGTACTCGCCAATCTCATGTCACACTTGGTTCTTGCACTTAGATTGGGTGAGTGAACCAACTAATGGGATCTTGTGGGTTCTCACCATGAAGTCTAAACTGTTGTACAACCATGTATATGCGCCCTAAATGCTTGTGATGAATGTGGCAAGATTCTTATTGTTCTACATCAATATCTGAACCTTTTCTTTCTCTAGCTCCGCCTACAACTTCATCATATTTACCAATGTGAGTGGTGTTGCCTTCGTTGTCAAATCACGCAAATAAGTGATGTTTTATTACACATTATTAAGGATAGTGGTGAAATCTTTGCATTGAAGTTGCAAGTTGTGCAATCAAACAATTTCCTTATGCACGGTCATGAGCTCCTCATATATGTCTCGCATAGTGTCTCTAGGTGTGGATACTTCAACAAGTATCGATACTCTCATTTCTTCTAGGTAGGACTATGTGGAATCTTCATTCTACGATGTTGTGCAGAGTTGTTCAATATCTTGCGGGACAACCTGTAGGTTTTGTGCCAACTTCTTATGCTCGGTCGTCAAGTATTGATTGTTTGATTTCAGATCACTTGTGAAGGACAAGTTGGCTTACGAAATAGTGTTTGGATCCCTGCTGGTGTTTGCGACAATCACCTTTTCTCTCATGAATGCAAGAGATGCATGATCATTCGATAATTTATTTCTTCGTGCTTGTACAATATTCTTCTGTAACTCACCAAATGACATATTGTACACATCCATAACCAGATCATCACCAAGGGGAACGACCTCCCCTTCCTCGATCAGGGCTTGATCTGTGGCTAAAGGTGTTGGAATCTGAATGGTGGCCTAAGGTGCACTCGGCATTAGGTCCACGTCTTCATCTTGAGGCTCTAGTCCAACTTCCATTCACGTTACTTCAATCACTTTTCAAGATCCTTAGAAAACTCCCATTCCTACATCTTTCCACTTGTTCCTTCGTGTCTTGGTTGATCATGTATTGACTCTTCAACCTGCATGTGTGTCATCTCTTCTATTGTGGCACCTTTCCTTTCTTCTTATTCTTGCTTCTATTTCTCCTTTTGTTCTCTTATTCTTCCCTCAATTCTTGTTCTACTTTCGGTGTTATCAATTCTTCTTCTATAAGCTCTAATTCTCTCTCATCCTCTCCTTTTATCTCTTTATAATTTGCTTCCTCTTTTATTTTGTTGCCAAATCTATTTTCATAAGAATTGAATCATCTTTCATCTTCCAAATTTTTTCACCTCCGCGTTGTCAACGATATTCCTCTTTCCCTTGTCCTCCACCAGATTATTTCATTCTCCTATTCCATAAATAGTTGAGTGTCTTCATATATAAGCAAGTTAACTATAACTTCCTCAACTACTTCCCCAATACTACTTTCAATGGTTTCTTTTGAGGCAGCTCTCTTTGGTTTCATTGTAACATTGACTGTTGGAGAGATGCTCAAAAATTGTTGTACCCGTGGGACAGAAAAGGCACTCATGGCAAGCAAACATCAGTTTTAAGAAAAACCAATTTGGAGTCATGTTCATGTAGAAAATGAGGCATATGATGGAGGGGATTGCACAATTTTCACTAGAGAGAGGGGTTGGTTGCGTGTGGGAACTACACACTCCATATTCCAAAGAATCAGGGTCGAAGCTTGAGGTCTGAAACTAGACAATGTGCAATTCAGCCTGGGCAGTGAGCTGGGAGAGACTGCACATTACACAGTCTCAGTGGCCAGGGATGGAGGTTGAGCCCTGGAAGTTCACAATGCACATTTGGGCCAGCCTGTACTACGCAATGTGGAGTTCTAGAGGCCAAGAATCATCTTGAGCCTCTAGATTGCACAGTGCCCAATTGGGAAAAGTGAAATTAGGCCAAGGAAATTGCATATCTGCCCAAGGGAAGTGTGAAAATGAGAATATATGAGAGATAGTGATGGCTCGAGTGTATATTTGACTAAGTGTAAATGAAACAAGATAAATCAAGTGTAGAAACCAAGTAAACGGGAAAAAAACCAAATCATTGAGGAGAGTCATCGTAATGATGGCCATCGGTGCAAAAATGAAGAAACTCACACGACACTTGTGAAAGGAAAACGATAACTTGAAAAAACACTTCTAAAATATAAATCAAGTTGAAATCCAAAATGTATGTAAATAAACAATAAAAACAACATTCACACAAGCCAAACAACAAAAAGCGACAAAAAAGTGACTAGAAACAATAAGTGCAAAACTTACCCAGAAAAGTGGCGATGATCACATCGAAGGTTCCTTGATCTCCTTGGGAATGCCATAGCTCTAATACCAAGTGTTAGAATGAGATTTAGGAGCATTAATTACATATATTTGAGGAACTAGTTTTTATGAAGTTCATGCCACAAATCATGGGAAAAGCGACACATGACGACAGTTTCCAAAAATAACAGGTGTGCTACCTTTGGGTTACTAAAAATAGATCCCTAGATTCTAGGGATGCTTTTTTCTTTTCTCATATTTTTTCTTTCCGAGAAAAATTTCCATGCACATCACCGGGAAGGATTGGATAGGTTCGGGGAACTGACAGCTCTCGGCTCAGTGCAATGCGCAGTTTCGGAGCTTAGTGAATGATTGCACAGTTTCTGGGCTCAGTGCTAGGCTTCCTGTCATGACTGCGTATTATCTAAGCTCAAGGTTGGGATTCCAGTCATGAATGCACAATTCGAAACATCAAGGTCAAGTCTAGCTCAATGAATTCTATAGTTTCTAGAGTCAAGCCCAAAAATGTTTTGCAAGACTTAGATAGGAAGTCGGCTTGTGACTTATAAAATTTTCTAAGTGAAGAGAAAGTAAACAGAAAAATAATGGAAAGGTAAACATCCATTAAAGCACTAATACCTAATAGAGTTTCAAGGTAAGCTCATACAAAGGGAAGTTAGGCTCCAAAATTTAAGAAATGGAAAATTTTGGGAGGGTGGTTGTAGCCTTTACAACATCAGCGACACACTAGTAGAACTCCATATCTCTGAATGAATCCTGCCTTCATGTAAAATCGAGTCTCACCCTTCCAAAATTATTATTCAATTCATTCATTATCACTGCTCCCTCACTTATTCTGATTTAAATGCACAACTTCTTTCCATCCTCTTCATTGGTGGAACACTAACCATGCCAAGTCACACTAAGTTGTTTCGGTTCGGGATGAGTATTTAGATGCACAAGTAAAAGAGAAATGTCAGAGTCTTTATTTTCATCTTTGGTGTTTCTCCACTACCAGCAGGCCTGGACAGTACCCTGATGGAGTCACTTCAAAAAACACAAAAATAGCTCTGCTTCCATCGAGCCTAGACATTACCTAGGCGAAGTTTCTTTATTCACCTCTCGGCGTAGGAAGCCTTTCTCTTCTTTCGCCCTTTATTTAATTTTTTCATTTTTTCATTTGTCCAAAGAACTGTGCATAGACACTTATTTATTTCATGGGGCAAAAGAGGGATCCTAGCTTATTGAAAGCAGAAGAGGTTGTTTGTTTAGAAAATTATGTTTATGTATACCTCTGACATACTTGTTAAGGTTGTCCTCCCCTCCTTAGTCTACTAAACTATAGTGACAAGGATTAACCGAATATATATAAAAAATGATTAGAGTAGACAGACCTAGTTAAAACCCAAACATGGTGATTTCACCATGACTCTCTCTAATAAGGAATGTATTTTCCATCTCAGTATCATCAACCAAAACCAAAAAATAATATTCGCACTAAGAGATGGAATAGCAAGAAAACCAAGTGTTGATATAAGAAAAACTTTCCTCTTGGATTTCACCATGCTTGCTTCATAAACCAAACACGACCTCATGCCAAAAGTAACCTAAGACTGAAAAATAGAAGGAAAGAAGAATAATATAAAACAAATGAAAGCGAATCAAAGAAAACAAGAATGAAAATTAAACACTACTCCTACTCCTAACCTAAGCAAAAAATAGGCCAACTTACGTAAAGTGATATTTCCAATGTAGCCACCCTTGCATTGGTTGGCCTATGTGGGAGAGGGAATACATGTCAAGAAATATATTCAAGTAGCACATGAAACAAGAAATATAAGAAAATGTAAACCAAAATGTTCAAATTTTGAATGAACGCATGGAAAAATAACAACGAAAAGTGCAAGGGAGCTATTTCGCAGTTGTGTCGTGGTGTCCTAACACATTATGAACTAAAGAATTACACACAAATTTTTGAACTATAAAAATGAGAAAACATAAAGAAAGAAAGAAATTTTCGTTTTACCACGATGCTCGCCAAATACGAATCCTCTAAATATTGAGTGATAGGATCTTGAAAAACAGATGCACGATGAAAAAATTTTAAAAGATAAGTATTTTCAATATATCCAGTAGAGTGATGAGAAACATTGACAAAATCAAAATTCTTCTGATCATACATGGAACTAACCTCAAGGCTATGAGAACCTGGCATAACCATCAACTAGGCCTGAATTGTCTCGATTTCTTGAAAAGGTTCCAACTCATCGAAAGGTAGATCATCAGAGATAAGTGGCTTCGAAATATTGACAGTGGAAAAATCAACATCGTGACCGGTTGAATCGTTGAACAGATCACGATAGCCATAATAAAAAAATTCAAGGTCACCTACGGGGGCACCCTCGTGATCTGATGAATCATGCATAGGGGAAGATAAAAACCAATAAATTTCACCCTCTATGTTTCCAGAAAGGTGTGATGAGGAATTGGAAAGATCCTTGATATAAAATTCAATCTCTTCGCATTTAGATGAAGAGCGGGAATTCCACAAGTTTTATGAATGATTGGAAGTATTAATAGTATCAGAAACTAAATTCTCACACGATTCAACCGAAATGGAAGAATCGTGGAAAGTGTCAAAATAATGTGGAAGAGTTGTGGAAGGACGAGAGTTCTCCTTCACCGTAGATTCTTATTCGACTCTTGACTCCCATACATGCTCATCGTAAATGACATCACAGGTTGGCTTCCCAAAAATGACTCCATCTGACATGTGATCCCCATGAACATCAAAGGAAAAATTTGAAACAGATGAACACACAAACTTACAATTCGGAGGATCGGAGGTACTGAAGGATGGAGGATGAGGAGAAAACACTTCATCACACTCATTGAGCCTGCAATCCAAAACTGCATAGGTATCCTAAGTATGTGGGGTGGGAAGAAACGGTGACAAATCAATAGACAATTTTTCAAATTTTCCCACCTCAACCTGCAGAACTAGAGTTGTTTGATGAGAAGTGGATGAGGGGCTCCTTGGAACAACAACCCTCTCCATCGCAAATTTCGAAGCTCTAGCCCTACGGTATGCTGGGAGCGACTTGAAAAATTCTAAGTCTTGCGGAGTTAGTGAAATCCGAAAAATACCTATGAATACTTCAGTTAAGAAATCCTAATCAATTTTATTTTTTGTAAATTCACAACAAAGATGTACAAAATTATTTTGAAAAAGGCGTAACGATGCATCGAGCGATTTTCGCAATTCTAAAAATTTTCGACAAAGATGTTCATGATCATATGTGTCAAAAGCATGGAATTTTTTTTTCACAAGATATTCAAAAGAGTAGATAGAGGCATCAGTCAATGTGTGACACCATTTCCTTACATTCCCTTCGAACGTGAGAATGAACAACCTACAACCAACATCCTCAAGGGGAATGTGGTGCTCTATGCAAAATTGAATTAAATGTTCAGTGTGATCAAGCAAGGTCGTTTCACCCTCGCAATTAAACTTGAGATGTGACAAGTCATCAATGATATTCGTTCGCACTTGTAATTTTATATCTCTAGAAAAAACATGTCTGGATTTTGATTCGGGAATAAGTCATAAAATGAGTGCAGAAATTCCAAAAAGACTACAAAGGCTCAGCATGTCATCTGGACCTCCTTCGAGCGCCAAAAATGTTGACGATGTTGGACTGGAAAATATTCAGGGGATATCCCCGATAATAAGTCCCAACAATACCTCACACCATTTGGAGTAGGAGTCCCAGCAGTGGGGTGTTTAATGAAATTCCTTGGATTGTGAAACACATAGAGTGATGCACAATGTTTTTGGTTCAAGCAAGTTTGTTACTCTATGGATATTCAATATGATACATGAGTGGTTCTAACAGCAAAGGGGAAAGGAAGTGTGCTCCTTGGAATCCTGTAATAGTATGAAACTTGAAAGGAACACACAAGATCAAAATACATCACACAAATTAACAAGTGGAATAGTCCATAAGCTAAAGGTGATGGATTAAAACATGAGCATGCACTTAATAAGATTCATACAAATGCAAACAAAATACATCATAAGCATATGAATAAGTTAGACAAAATAAATTGCAAACATAACCAGAATAGTCCAACTACATTTACAATATATGCATGAAGATGTGTCAGCTCTGATTTTATTATAAGTGAAAGTTCCATTCATACATACAACATGATGAACCACTAGCCCCAATAGTGGATTGTGAAGCCAAAAATACCTTATCCTCCCTATTAGGGTCCTATATTCTAGGATTCATAGTGTTTTATTATCTTACTATTCCATTATGGAGGTACGTTCCTAAAAGTTATCCTATGAATCACAAGGTGTCATAGTCTAAAGTTTTCTATATGAAAGGGTTTGTGTGTCACAGGTTTTCATCCACATTGTAAAGGTTCATGTCATAAAGCGGTCTTTGAATCTAAGGCTTAATTTTGTGAAAGCCTCAAGTCTAAAATTCATGAGAAGGTCATAAGGTCATAAATCAAAATGTGTAATCATGGATGGAAAAGGAATTATTGAGGGTTCAAGGGGTCATTTCATGGGGTTTTCATTCATCATAAGTCTATTATTGGTATTCACTTCTCATCATTGGTCACATTCTAAAGGGATATCCTGATGTCACCTGTCTCTTCCTCCACTCAACCATTCATCCTCATGAAATGAATCAAGGAACTAAATACAAATTTAAAAAAAAAAATATTGCGCTCATTCCCACCCCATTACAACTCGCGCTCAAAGAAGTTGTAAATTAAAAGCTAGTGTTTGAAATCTCAGAAGAAAGGAGGTTGTTGTGTAAACTAACAAAAACCATTTTGGAGGTCTAAAATTATGGAGGGAAGGAATCAAAGGGTGATAAATCATCACCATGTAATCTCAAGCACATCTACGCACTCATCCTTGCACAAATCCATATGCAACCATGTCAACCATGGAGGTCTGCTACACTTTGCTATGAATTTTCTCCAAAATTGACTAATTTTATCGTCGGTTTCAAAACCGTTTTTCGACCAAGTGGATCCGAATTTTGAAAAATGGAAAGAGATTTTTCTCAAGCATGGGGAAAAGAAAAAAACTTCCCTCAGTTTTTTCAAAGACGTCATAGATTGGGAGATTCAAATGCATCTTTAAAGCCTATGTTTCACACTGTGCAATTTAATGTTTTAGTCACGATTTTTGGGAATGGATTCTAAGGTTCTGGGGAAAAATTTGGGTAAACAGAGAGATTTTTTTCTAAAAATCAAGTTCATATACCAAAATCTCTATTATTTTTTACACAAGTATCACGATTTGGGAATTATAGGTGTCACGTGGAGACCCATTTTCGACAAATTGTTGTTAACATAATTTTGAAATTTTTGAAATTTGATTTGTAATTTCGAATTTTGGTGGGTTGGAAGTATGTTGGGTGCTATAAGGATGAGTGTGATGTTTGACTGGTCACTAAAATTATTTTGGGGAAGTAGTTATCAATTCAAGTTCAAAGTTTCACTTATATTGCGCAAGTGTTACGCAAGCTGTGAGCGATCAGTTGGGAGGTATATAAGGGATAAATATGATATATCAGAGGTTCTACACCAACACAACAACATTCCAAGCACATCCAGTAGCTCAGTTTTGTCCAGAATTATCTGCAACCATGTCAAGCTTGAAATCCTATTTCACATTGCTACACAAGTTTATCAGTTATGGCTATTTTTACAAATCTCTATTTGAGGACCTTCTAGAAGTGTTTTAGTAGTCGAATAAGCATGGATAAGTTAGTTTAGTTGACAAGTACAGACATGATGTTTCCAAACTTGATGTTCATGTTTATTTGATGTTTTTTAAAGTTTTAAGTCAGTGATATGCCTAAATTGTAATAATTTCGATATGGTCGATTTCTTCTTTTCTACAAATACATTGTATCTAACCTGGTTTACTCTTGTGCAGTGAATTCGACCACCTAGAGTGGTAATTTCAAATTCCTTATTCTATTTAATGATGAAAGGATATGTAAAAGGGTTCATGTTGAGAGTGTTTTAGAGGCTAAACTACTTTTCTTTAAGTGTTTTTGAATCAATTGAAGAAGGAAGGTGCATATTTATACAATGATACATGCGTATGGCTCATTAGTATCTTGTTCCTTTGGTTGCATGATATGTATTATTATTAGATATTCTTATAGTTTTTTTAAAATTTCATACAACAATTTTCTTTGTGTTCATGTTTGAAAGATTTCTCAGAACACGAATTGCTCTGACAAATTTCAGTCGATCACTATATGTGTGGTGCTTTCTTCTATGGCAAGTTGAATTCTTCCTTGTATGCATGCTCAGGTTGTCTTTTTTCCTTCCCCCCCCCCCCCCCCAATCATATTGTTACTATAATGAATTTTATTTTTTACCCATAGGTATTCCTACCTTTCCCCTGTGTCAATTGCACCATATCCCTAATTCACTCAAAACTGTAACAGTGATATGACTTTAAGTAGTCCTGAGGCCTGCCCTCTGCACCTACCTTCGAAAATGAAACCAAAAAATCATTTTTTGATCATCATATCTAGCCTAAAACCCAGATCCTATCAGTCCCCTAAGTGATTGGTAGCACAATATAGTGAGAGAGCCCTCTCCAAGGGTAGGGGAGCTAGACCTTAGCCTAAAAGAGGTTTGTGGTTACCCTTGGGATTTCTATCCTTAGCCTGGACAAATTTACAGATCTCTAACTCCGAAAGAATTATACTCCCACTACGCTAGGGAAAGATAAGGCTGACACAAATCTCCCAAGCATTTTCTAAGCCTAAGCCTAGCCAAAAGCTTCGCTCCCAAAAGCTCTTTACAAGAGTTATGAGGATGTATTTCTAACCAAAGAAGGGTGACTCTTGGAATGCCCCCTTGGTGACTCTTGGACTCCCCTCATGACTCCTCACATTACCTATGGCTCTTCAGATTCCATCATGGAAACATGGAATTTCACTTACATAATAATTACAAATAATATTCATTTCCCACTTGTACCCATATGAGATAAAATAGGGTAGAGACAACTTTACATCCTAATAAGAGAAAACACTATGATTTTGGAGTTTGGGTGAACTCAAGCTGGGAAACCTCAACTTGATGTCTCTCGGTAAAATACTCATGCCAAGATTGGTATTGTGCGATGATCTCCCCAAACCACAAGATGGTGTCAGGTTGGAAGTAGACTCTTTCCTCCATGGCATTTTGGTACAATGTCCTGGAACGGGTTTGAACCTCTTGCTCAATTAGGAACAACATCATTCGAATTCGAAGAGGGACACCAATGTATTTCTCCATGTTCTGTCTATTCAACTCCAAGTCGTCCTTGGTGGTGATCTGCTTTAGTTTCTCAAGGTACTCGTCAATATCCTATCGCACTTGGTGCTTTCACTTGGCTTGGGTGAGTGAACCAACTGATGGGATCTTGTGGGTTCTCACCATGAAGTCAAAGCTATTGTAAAATCGTGTATATATGACTTGAATTTTTCTAATGAACATGGCGTGCTACTTATTATTCTGGATTAATATCTCAACCTTTTCTTTCTCTAACTCTGCCTGCAGCTCCATCATCTTTACAAACATGAGTGGCACTTCTTTGTACCACGTTTTCAAATCATGCCCATAAGTGATGGTCTCTTATACATTCTCAAGGATAGTGGAAAACTCTCTGAACTGAAGCTGTAAGTTGTGAAATCAGAAAACTGCCTTATGCATGGTCATGAGCTCCTCATATAAGTCTTGCATAGTGTCTCTAGGTGTGGATATTACAGAAAGTATCGTTACTCTCATTTCTTCCAGGTAGGACAGTGTGAAATTTTCACTTTGCACTACTATGCAAAGTTGTTCAATCTCTTGTCAGGAAACCTATAGGTTTTGTGTCAACCATTTTTTCTCAATCAGCAAGTACTGTGTTTTATTTCGCAGCATGTTCAAAGGCCAAGTTGGCTTCAGAATTAGTGTTTGGATTCTTGTTGGTGTCTGCAAAAATCACATGGCGACACTTTCCAAAAATAATAATTGCGCTACCTTCGGGTTACTAAAAATAGATACCTAGAATCTAGGGATGCTTTTTGCTTTTCTCAGCTTTCTGATTTTCCTGGGAAAACATGCCATGCACATCACCGGGAATTATTGCGTAGTTCCAGGGAATTAGCAGCTCTTGTATCACTGCATTGCGGAGTTTCTGAGCTCATTGAGTGATTGCACAATTTTTGGGCTCAATGTTGGGTTGTGTGTCATGACTGCGCAGTTTCCGAGCTCAAGGCTAGGATGCCAGTCATGACTACACAATTCAGAACATCAAGTTCATGTCTGGCTCCATGAATTGTGGAGTTTCTAGATGCGAGCCCAGAATTGTTGTGAAAGACTTAGACAACATATCACCTTATGACTTAGAAAAAATTGCTAAGTGAAGAGAAAGTAAACATAAGCACAATTCAAAGGTAAACATTAGTTAAAGCATTGATACCTAATAGCATTTCAAGGTAATCTCCTATGAAAGGAATTTAGGCTCCAAAGTCTAAGCAATGGAAAAAGTTTGGAGGGTGGTTGTAGTCACTACAACATACTGACAATGTGTGGCCTAGCAGATGGACATCGATGAAGTGTGGGTTTGTGTATGACCCATAAACATGAAAAATGAATATCTTAGGATAGAGATACGCTATAATTATTGTGACCAAAGGTGATACTAATAGTGTGTGACCTTGCAAATGGAATTTGATGACAAGGATTTTGTGTGGCTGAGCCATAACCGTGATGTTGTTTTTTAATGAAGTAGTAAGTCCCTACATAGTCTAGGGTGGGAGGGAACATCTCCAAAGAACCCAAGCTAGATGCTGCTATGTTGAAACTCATAAATGTGAATCAGGTGCCTACTAAAGTGTTGCAGGCGAGCATGTCTCCAAAGGAAACCCATTCCGAATGTTTCTCCAAATATAAAAACTAATTTAAAATGAGCATAACTCGATCAATATAACTTAGAATAGTTATTATAACATGTTTTTGGAAATAGAATGACAATCCTACGTTGTCCCATGTGAGTGAAATCCCTATATGGACACTCTGGAAACTCATATTCATGTTGCAACTATCCTGCCATCACAAAAGTTCTAAAAAAATAGGTGATTTTAAATCAGCGATATCTCCCTCATTCGAACTCCGATTCGGTATTTTTTTTTAATTGGTTGATTTTTTAAGAGGAACTCATATATGCAATCAGTTTTTATGAATTTCTGCATAAAAACTTTAAAAATGATATAAGAGTCGTCGTCCATGAATGGTCGTCAGAAAAATTTCAGCAAAATAGCTAATTTAAAATCAACGATATATCTCTCATCCAAACTCTGATTCGGCCAATTATTTTTTTATTTGGGTATTATTTTTCAAGGAATATAGATATATTATTCATTTTCATAAATTTTTCACACAGTTTTTCATATATGATCTACAAACTTGCCGCCCAAAAAATTCTTGCAAAAAATGAAAAAATAAATCTTCCCGCTTTTCCCAAGAAAGTGCTCTATGGAGGTCGTATCACGTGCATGAAGTTTGTTGAAGATTGTTGTAAACATTTGAAATTGAAATATGCATCAGACCCTCATTCCCATGGAGCCTTAACCTAAATATGATACTATTGATTGGGATCTTGAGGGGAGACCCCCAAGATCTAAAAAATTGAAATGGATCTTGGGGAACAAACCCCCAAGATCTAAAAAATTGAAATGGCAAACAAAAGGAGATAAAAAAAGTAAAAAAAACCACA
Source organism: Pinus albicaulis (assembly GCA_034641835.2). NCBI lineage: Eukaryota > Viridiplantae > Streptophyta > Pinopsida > Pinales > Pinaceae > Pinus > Pinus albicaulis. Next base: position 106,868,443 of record CM076577.1, read on the forward strand.
AATAATTTTTTTTTGTTAAAACAGAGAATAATTGTAAAAGATACATTGTGGTGGAAAATCTGTCCGTTTACAAATTGTCAATTGTTACTTAGAATATTTTTTAATTACGATACCACGAGTAAATTCCATGGGTGGGTAAATATCATGGGTGAATAAATACTATGGGTAGATGTAACTTACAATACCATGGGTGGATAAATACTACAGGTGGATGAATACTATGGGTGGATTCCACTTATGAATACCATGGGTGGATAAATACCATGGGTGAATGAATACGACGGGTACATGTCACTTTCCATTCGGATAATTTCCACAATGGTGGACTTACTCTTATTGTTGGAGGAAGTATTTTTGGAATTAGTTGCATTTCCAAATTTACTCTATCCATTTTGGGGATGATTGACTGGTGATGAAATTCTTCTTAGAAACTGCTCCTTAAATTTATATCTTTTCAATTCTTATTCACATATGGGCCCTTTACTTCTTAAACTAAATCAACCATTTTTCTTCTAAGGATGGGCCTCATTTTCTGGTGTCTCTTCAGCATTGTTCTTGTCAACGTTATAAATATAGTGAAATCATGGTATTATGTGATCTTTCATCATATTTCATCATATTTCGTGATATGTTTTCATATTTTCGAACTTTTCATGGAATTTCTTAATGTTCATCATCTTTATCAATATTTCGTCATCTTTCATCGTTTTTTGCGATCTTTCACAATATTTCATCATCTTTCATCATTTCTTGCAATATTTCACGATATTTCATCATCTTTCTCAATGTTTCATCATAATCCATGTGGATATTGGTGGCTTCCACTTGGACAGCCACCATTGTTTCTTTTTAGTTTCCTTAGTTGTAGCACAACTTACTATTTTTCGTTGTTTTCATGTCCTAAACTTCTGGAGCCATTTTGAGGGACTAAAAGATATTTTTACGGAAAACATAGAGACCGAAAAAGTCCAAAATTGGATTACCCATTTATTTCTCCTCCTCTTCAAAACGTTCAACATGAGGTATTATGATAGCCAAACAAGATTGTATGCCAAAGTTACGACCCCAGGAAGTTGGCGTTCCAACTTACCCCAACAGAACCCACAAGCTTTTGTGCTTCATCTCGTAGGGTTAGGTTTTTGGATGTTTAAGGTTTCTCATTTTTTCTCAATGATAAAAAGTCCACCGAGCCTCATTGTAACACAGTTCATAGGCATGTATCTGCCACATCTCTTCTCAGAGAAAAGCTACCATCATCCGAGCAAGTTTATTTCCATTCTGTATGTAAGCATATTTCAGTTCTTTGATATAATGAAATGAAGTGTTATTTCTGCTCCATCTATAGATTTATGTTTATATTGGTATTATGTTTCATTCCTGTTTAAGTTCAAATCACATCATCTTTCGTGATATTTAAGGGTGTTTTGCGATCTTTCATCATCTCTCGCGGTCTTTTGTGATATTTCATGATGTTTTATAATGTTTGTATACTTTTGCAATATTTCATCATATTTCACAATATTTCATCATCTTCCACGATATTTTAGGATGTTTCACTATTTTTCACGACCTTTCATCATTTTTTGTCATCTTTCATGATATTTTAAGATTTTATGTGACCTTTTGTGAAATTTCGTGATATTTCATAATCTTTCACGATCTTTCATCATTTTTCACAATAATTCATCTTGTTCAATCGCCTTTCACGATCTATTTCTAGATTTTTCATCATCTTCCATCGTCTTTTGAGATATTTCATGGTTTTTTGTAATCCTTCGTCATATTTTAGGATTTTTTGAGAACTTTCATGATTTTTCGCAATCTTTTGTGGTCTTTCATGATATTTCATGATTTTTCATCATCTTTCGCTATGTTTCTTCATCTTTCAAGATATTTCATCATATTTTAGGATTTTACGCTAAATTTATTTATGTTTCATCATCTTTCACAATCTTTTGTGATCTTTTATGGTCTTATGTGACCTTTCCAATCTTCTGTGACCTTTCATAATATTTCATGATATTTTGTAATCTTTCGCAATATTTCATCACTTTTCACGGTGATTCATCATGTTTCATTGCCTTTCACGATCTATTTCTTGATTTTTCATCATCTTTTGATATCTTTCATGAATTTTTGTCATCTTTCGTCATTGTTTAGGATGTTTTGTGAACCTTCATGATTTTTCGCAATATTTTGTGGTCTTTCATGATCTTTCTTGATTTTTCATTATATTTCGTGATGTTTCGTCATATTTTGATATCTTTCATCATATTTTAGTATGCTACCTTTTTTTACCATGAAAGATCACATGAGACCATGAAATATGACGTTATTATGAAAGATCACATAAGAACATGTCCAATACTTTTGTTTTAACCAACCCCTATAGGTTCTTCTGCTTCTTTTATCTTTTTCAGTTGCTCATCTGCTAATAGAGAATCCACGATATGTGCAGCCAGGGTGTTCATGTTGTGGTTCCACTAAGTGAATTCCTTTTCTAAGTGATATTCCTAATGGAAAGAAGAATAATTATCCATGCTGATACTTTCTAGATTCATCACAACATTCAAGATTTATGGAGACTTGGCAGGTTGATTGTTGTTGTTACTATTATTCCTTTAAAAAAGGAAGGACTTGGGAGGATCGTTGCTAGTAGAAATCTCACTTGAACTTTTCTTTAGTTCCGAGATTTCATTGGTGAGTGTCTTCACCATCTTGGTCAATATTTTGATGTTTGATGATTCCTTTTCTTTAGCCTTGCTACAAGAATGCTACAACATCCTACTATTTTCCTTGGATTCTTTTGATTTTCCATCGTCTGTAATAACTTCAATCACGTGCAAGCCCTTTTCAACAGCAATCCCTTCCGCAAAGTTTAATGCCAATGTTTCCTTTGTGGCTCTTTTCACGAATTGGGAAATGTTTGTTAGCAAGGCAGCTATGTAATAATCAATAATTATTGAATCGTGTGGTTGCGTTCCAAGGGAAAATTGCTCAATATGTAATTGTACTTTCAATTAAAATATTTGACTTTCTCTTTTTCCCCCATCTTGATGTTTTTGAGCTCCTTCAGTAACATGGAAAGAGTCTTGTCATCACAAATTTCTCGAGAAATAACTTCTTAAAATCCCTCCAAGTGTCGATCAAATTGACAAGAATACCATGGTACCATGTTGTTTATCTACCTTCTAATGTATAAGGGGAAAGTGTGTAAGAAATATCACCATACCTCACCTCCAACATGCGTAGATGCAAGTAAAAATCATCGAGGTGATGTTCTGCCTTCATCTTCTTATCTAGATCATACTTTGATAGCATCTTTTCTCGATGTCTAGGCATATTATGCAGATTATCCATAAGAGAAAGAGGCCCTTGGCCCATCCAATCCAAACCTTATTCAACCATGTTCCCATTTTTGTGTTCCTCCTCCTTATCAGAATCCAAGGAGTCTTCTCCTTCACCATCTAATCCATCGAAGATGTTGTAAGAAAGAAAAACATCGTCCTCATACCCTTTTCTAGGAGATGGAAGATGATCTTGATGTATTGTATCATCTAGAGATTCGACCAGCGCTTCATGAGTGGAAAAGACTAAATCTTCCACTATAGATACTAATATACCTATAAGAGTTGTTTCTTTCTTCCTCATAAAATGTGGAATATCCTGCACTCTAGGAATTAATATGATAGCCTTTACTAATATATGGGTTATGGGTTGAATTTACCATATCTACTAGTAGGTAACCTCATAATTCGGCTTCGGGCAAGGATAAGAAGATCCTCCTACATGAGGAATTTGAGTCGGAATGGTGCTCGACATGTTTCTACTTTGTCGAGAAGAAGAATGATTGGGGTGTGTAGAGTTATTAGCTGTAAAAAACTGGCTACCCTCCTTTTAGCGCCAAAATGTTGACGGCATTGAATACCACCAACATAAAGGGTATCTCCCCAATATAAGGTCCCAACTAGACCTCACATTTCTTAATGCAACATTCCCATCCATAATACGACCTGACTTCCATTTACTTAAATATATTCCCTGTATTTAGTTGTTAGCAGGAGAGAGAAGTCCAAATGTCCTTTTGAAAGAGAAAGTGTGTGCACCTTGTGATTGTTTGATTTTAGATGTATAAATGTTCCCTTACTACGGAGGGGAAAATACAATAGAAGTAATAATAATACCCTAATGGAGACACATGTAAAAAATAAAGGCTCTTCTAGCATCAAGCGAAATAGTTCATAAGGAGGAAATGATCATTATAAACATAACAACACATTTTCAACAAGTAAGCACCAAAGTCACCAAAATAGTGCAATTACTCCAGTATAGATGAAAGAAAACATGAAAAATAAACATTCAAAGAATATTCTTATAAAAATTCACAATCCATGTGTAAATACGTGTTGGCATGGAAGGCTTCAATATTAAGTAAAAGTCCCAAGATACATAAATACAATGAACACGACTAATTCCAATAAGGGATCGTTAAAGCCAATAATTTCTCCCCAAAAGTACCAACTCTATCTCTCTAATGCCTTTTGGGAGAATCCAAGGTTAAACGTCCTTTACATGAGAAATGAGGATCTATTTATAACTTGAGGAATGAATTTTCACATCCTCATGACTCTTGACTTTCCAACTTCCAGTGACCTTTGGACTTCTACAACCTTTGGAATTCCAAATGACTTTTGGAATGACACATGACCTTTGGTATTACATGTCTTTTGGACTTCCATGACTTATTAGGTCATACATGACTCTCACACTTCCACTTATTTGTCTTTACAATGATTACACAATAAATTATGACTTCCATATCATTATGTGAATAGAACGTCACATGTCACTCTCGTTGATGACTTGGAATAATAGTGACTGATGACATTGACTTCTTTAATGGTGACATGGATGCCATATATATTTTCCTTCTTCATGTAACTTCAATTTTTTATGTCCTCACTCTTCAATTTTTCTTTTATCTAATGGAGTCTCTGGAGTACTTTTCTCATCAAGGTTCAAGTGTATTCTTCATTCATCCCATGCTTCCTTTTTTTTGTTCTCTTTTCCTGATATTCCTCATGCGTGCTTGCCATGTTTTTCCTGGAAGACCTGTATTGCAATCACTCATGACAAGCAACCATCATCATGATAATATCCTATACTACCATGTTTTGTGCATATTTTCTATTCATGCCTTTTTGGTGTGCTTAAAAGAGGGAAAATGAGCTTCTTAGCACATGGGAGAACCTTGAAAGGATGAATGGATGAGAAGAGGAAGCTTTGAGGCTTTGACATGCACACAAAAGAGGGAGACAATCAAGGTAGGGCACATGGTACAAGTTTGAAAGAAGGGGGGGGGGGGGGCAGCGGTGCGGGGGATTCGGGCTTACCTTCTGTGCAGTGTGCTGAAGGGAGAGATGGAGGGTGTAGGGCACACCCCTAAAGGATTAAGGATGAAGGCTTCAGGGCTTTGGGGTGTTCTCATGTACTTAGAAGGCCCAGGAGGGTGCATGGTGCACCCATAAAGGGTGAATATTGATGCTTCGTGTTTTCGAAGTTCACTCATGCACTCAAGGGGCCCAAGAGGTCACATGGCGCACTATGGAATGAAGAAGGGTTGGGATTAGGGTGTCAATGCTGCGTTGATGTGCTCAAGGAGGGCACACTTCTTCTATTCAAAGGAGTGCACTCAAGGAAGAATTAGCCATTTTAAGGGTACAGTTCGGATAAAGGAAGGGGAAAGAGTATTGAGGAGTGTGCTTTGCAGTCTTGGAGGGTGAAGGGTGCACTTCCAAAAAATGAAGGATTCCCCATCAATGGTTCAGATTTTTCTCATGTTCCCTTTGCCTCAATGGGTTGACTTTGAATCGAAGATTTTTCTAAGTTTGAGATATAGGGCGATGGGAAAACAAGATGAGTTTAGACATAGAACCATGTGCGAAACATACCAACTCATCATGAAAACTTAGCCAAACTTGAATAATGATAAATAAAATAAAATAAATCCACTTTGTACACATTCCCCAAATGCAACGAATGAAGTGTGTGCGCGTGCGACCCAAAAGTGTCATTTTGCAACAACAAATATGTTACGACTATGAAATTCAATTAAATATGTTCTAACCAATGCGGCGACACCTGAGACCATTCAATCACACTTGAAACACATAGAATGACATGAGACGATATTTAATGATCAAGGTGACGGTGATAGTACGCTCCAAAATTTGAATGTAGTGAGATTATGGAGGATGTTATTGCAGCAAAAACAAGTTGATAAGGTATTATCACATGTTTTTTAATATTTATAAGAAAATAGCAACACAAGTAACAATTTTTTTTAAGGACGATGCATTTTTTTAGACTCCATAAGAAATTAAGGCCTTTTAATATCTTAAAGAGTCAATATGTCGAGCTTCGGTCTCAGCTATAGAAGACTTCAAAAAAACCATTATTGTGGAATGTGATACCTCAGAAAATGGAATTGGTGTTTTTTTAATGCAAGAAGGAAGACATGTTTCTTTTGAAAGTCATCCAATGAAGGGCAAGTATTTACATAAACCTATTTATGAGAAGGAAATGTTGGAAATACTACATGCCCTAAAGAAATGATGCCCTTACCAAATTGGATGACACTTCATGGTAAAAATAGATCATAATAGTCTTAAATACTTCTTGAAAAAAAGAGTATCTTTAGAAGAGAAACAAAAATGGGTCATTAATATGTTGGGTTATGACTTTAAAATCATCTATGAAAAATGGAAGAAAAATGTTATTGAAGATGCACTCTCATGAAGGAATGAGGATGCGGAAGCATTGCTTTGTGTTATTTTTATTATCTAACCTAATTGGATAATTTAAGCATGGGATGAAAGGAGGAATGACGAAGAGGTGTGGAAACTTATTCAAAATTTCTAGCAACATCACACTACATATGATACATTTATTTGGAAACATTATTCGCTATGGTACAAAGATCACTTATATCTATGTAAGAACTCCCAACTCAAAGAAAAGGTTCTTATGGAGTTGCACACCTATCTTATAGGAGGGAAATCAAGATTTTTAAAAACTTACCAATTGGTAAAGAAGGATTTTTATTGGGATGACCTTAAATCTTATATTTAGAAGTTTGTGGCTGAATGTTTCGTTCGCAAAAAAAATAAAGTTGAGACAATTAATACCCTAGGTATTTTACAAGTGTTAATCATTCCAAGTCAGCGTTGGTAGGAGATATCAATGGATTTTATCACAGGTTTACCCAATTCCAAAGGAAATAGTGTCATCATGGTGGTAGTTGATAGACTTACCAAGTATACACACTTTCGTGCACTATCTCATCCTTTAAAAGCTAGTACATTCACTAATGAATTTGTGGAAATAATTCAAAATATACATGGAAAACCAAATATTACTATAAGTGACAGAGATCCCATTATCACTAGAAATGTTTTGGACAAAATTATTTTCTTTTCTTGGGACTCAATTAGATTATATCTCATCTTATCATCCTCATTATGATGGGAAAACTAAGATAGTGAAAAAATTCTTCAAATGATGTCTTCATTACTTTGTATCTGATAAACAAACACAATGGGTCAACTAGTTACCTTTAGAAAAATGGTGGTATAACATTTCCTTCCATACTGTAGCAAAAATGACCCCATTTATGCAATTTTATGTATATCATCCACCATCCATCACATCGTCTTTAAGAGATAATTATAAGGTTCAAGGAGTGGAAGATCGCATCGAGAAAAAACAACAAGTTCTCCAACTCTTAAAAGATAACTCGACTCTGGCACAAAATCAAATAAAAGAGCAAGTAGATCAACATCACAGTGAAATTAGTTTTGATGTGTGTGATTGAGCATTTTTACATGTACAACCATACAAACAAATATCCCTCAATTAAACTAAGAAGGATAATAAATTGTCACCCAAGTATGAAGACCCTTCTAATGTGTTACAAAATATTGGTACTATGGCATACAAACTGGAGTTGCCTACATCTTCGCGAGTACACCCAATTTTCCATGTTTCATGCTTAAAGAAGGTTATGGGTGACAAGCTTCCAGTTCAAAATATACTTCTAGAACTTGACGAGGAAGAAAAAATCATACTGGAGCCTGAAGCAATCATAGAAATAAGAATATGATGGATACATAATCGATCAATTTGAGAGTATGTCGTTAAGTAGAATAACTTACTAGATGAATATACCATATGGGGAAGGGGTATTTTAGACAGAAGCATTCAGAACTACTCGAGTGTTGAATAAAACACTATTTTTAAGGAGAGGGGTTATGTTCGGTCCCTATAATACTAGTGTAGCCGCCATATTATTATTGGTGTTCCCATAGAAGCCTACTATTGTTATCGTTGAGCCCTTACATTATTATTGTTATGTAGGAGGTATTTTCCTTTGAATTATTCAAGAAAATTTCATTTATGTGATGTAGACAGAGGTTCTCCCCTTGAAGTGGCTTATTATCCAGTTATTGATCTATAATTTCTTATGTTTCTATGTGTTTTTTTTATCTGGATACATAACATTACAATGGTGTTGTGAATCCAAATATTAAGAGATTTTAAATGGTGATCACGTTGTTATCATATAATGGTTGTATAAGATTCAAAAGAAAAATGTGTTTGTAATGATAAAGGGAATAATGTAATTATAAAAGGCTATAATTATGATGATGTGATTGAGACATATTTTCTAGATATTCTATAGCATTAATTGCTATGCATTAATGGTTCTATTGATGTGATAATTATTATAAAATACATGAAACCAATTTGTCAAATATTGTAATCAATTATTATTCTTAATTTGTTTACTTGCCATAAGAAAATTTTACCTTAAAAGTTCCCATGAATTTTTCACGTAATTTCCATGTCATATTATGTAAACCAATCGAAATCCTTTAAATTTAAAAAGAGGTACATGTAAGTATTTTGGAGGGAAAGAAGAAAACTTTTTTTTTTAATTATATATTTGGCTTATCTCCTTATAGGTTTACTCAAATTTCAAGTATATACTCTCGGTGGTTTCAGAATTAAATTTTGCATCCAACGAGTACCCATTATGCATACTTATGTATAATGGGTAATCGTTGGAGGCATAATTTAATTCTACATCCAACATGTGCCTACACTTGAAATTTCAGTAAACCTATAAAGAGATAAAACAAAATTACAATTAAAAATTATAGTTTTCATCTTTTCTCTCTAAAATTTATATCTATTATTTTAACTATTGTTTTATTAGTTTTCCTTATGAGGCCCCTTTAGGCTAAAATTTCCTTTAATTTCAAGGAATTTATATTTTTAATATATTGAGTTGTGTGATTAAACTCCTAGTGCTAGTGGATAATATATAACAAACTATAAACTTTATGAGTGATGTCGAATAATATGATTAAATGTAATTGGAAATTAATTGAAATTATGAGGTTTATAAACTACAAAATCATATTATAAAAGTGTTAATATTAAATTGCAAAAATGCAAAATGGGATTGCTAAAATGTCAACGTGAATTTTCAAAAGTGCAACATTAAATATTAAAAATCACAATAAATTTAATTCTCAAAGTACCAAACCTAGTTCCGAAAAGTTATAATAGTAAATTAAGTTACTCCACAACCCAATATGGGGAGATGTTTGTTAATTTTTCCTTGGGCTATATTGTTCTTTTATTTACATAATTGGATTACATCTTTTACACATTGAATTCACCCCACAACCTCATAAAATTATTAGAAATTATGTATAAAGAATAATAACATTAGAAATGTAGCAGAACATAAAGGAACAATAGAAGAAAAGCTTGCAAAATAGAGACATCGAGATTTGGCCAGAGACCGGGAAATAACACCACAACGAGGAAAGCCTATAATTCAATTATTATTGTTCTATTAGATGTTCATTAATTTTTCATCATAGATACAAAGTATAATAAGTATAATGAGACATTTAAACATATTAGGCCTACTAGGGCCAATTAATAATATTAGTTTTCATAGATCCCTTTCTCCGTAAAATTGATACATCGAGATCCCTGTTGTAACAAGGTCATTGTCATAACAGGCACATTCATCATAAGAGCATCATTATTGTCATCATGTATCATAGTAATCATCAACGTCATAGATGTTTGAAGTCAATGAAGTACATAAGGATCACTTCATTGAATCAAAGACATAATCACAAGCTTGCTACTACAAGCATAAGCATGACTATCTATGTCACTATCACGATGAGAGTGACCTAGATGTATTTCTCGCGTTCTTGTTGATCACTGTAGTATGTCAAGAACATTTCCAACTTCCATCACGAAGATGGCCGATATAGGGTTCTTCAGGATCACTTTCGATATGTCCTTCAAAGCTTCAATCATATCACGTGTCATAGAATATCTCTATCATACGCATTGTAGAGACTGTCAAGAAGATATGAATTAAGAGTAGAGACCACATTAGGGTTTCACTTTAGCGTTATTGGTGATAAGATATCAAAATATACCTTAGAAAGAATATAAGCCATGTTATTGAGATAATACAACTGGGCAGTCCATAGAGTAATATATTCAACACATGGTTTTGATGCCATTTATAATGTGATGTCAACAAAATCATAAACTGAAGCCTTACATACTGTGATTCGATGCCATATACAAATTGTGTTTGAAGCCGTAAATTGCAGAGAAACATATCATACGAATTGTGAGTTGAAGCTACACAAATACCATACGAATTGTAATCAGTCAAGTCCTTTAATACAATGTGAGAGTCACCAAACAGAAATTCCATGCGAGAGTTATCCAATCATTATATTGAACTGTCATGCGACATCATATATATATATATATATATAGTCTGGGAGCAAGAGTCCTTTGTCTAAGCTAGTAGTCAATGCAAGCATAGTCTTGTAGCATGAATGAGTGCATAGTGAGAGTATGCTCGTCCTGTTGCATGAGCAAGAATACACATGTAGCTTAAGAATAAGTAGATTGAGTTATAGGGTAATCGAGTTAAACATTAAATCAAAGCCCTTGCAAAATTTCATAGAAAAAACAGATTCGAAAATCTGAGATTGGACTGTATCATCTGAAGTGTATGTTTTGGAGATCAAATTAATGGAATATATATACTTGTTTCAAAGGTGAAAAGTCATGACTCTTGGGAGAGTCAACTTAAGCATTTGAGGTCAACTTAGGAAAATTTTGGATTTCCAAATTTATAATTCTCCCTCCAATTTTAAATGGGGTTAAGGACCAAAAAATAAAATTCAATTTATTTAATTACATGAAACATAATCAAATTCAGGGCTAGGAAATTTCTCCAAATTAACAATGTTTTCAGGTAAAAGTAAATAACATTATTTTAAAAAACAATACAAAATATTTTTATCAAATTACAAAAACATTATGTTTTTGAGTTAGAACTATAAATAAAAAAATTATATTAATTTTATTACATGAAAATAATAATAATAATAATAAATATTTATTTTCAATATGAGTTGTAAATGGAAATTAAGAAAACAAAAATATTAGCTACCTGCTTACTTTGTAATAACGAAAATAAATAATCATATATATGCATGTGTACATGAAAATATTTAAAAATTAATTAAATTATATCTATCTTGGATATGAATTTATGAAGTTGAGAGAAATCCCTTTTTGAAAAATAGTCTTTTTATCCTTTAATTCTATATAATTTAATACTAAAGAATTAATATATAAGTTTAACATAGAATTAAATAGTTAAAAAAATATATTCTTAAAAAAATTAAATATATTTTATTTATATATATTATGTTATATTTTAACTTTAACTTAATTTAATTTACAAACTTAAAACTAATTTAATCTATTTGAAAAAATGGATGCTCTGACCTCGATCTGGCCGCCTCTGCCCTTGCTCTAATTTTTTAAGGCCCTACATTGCCTTGCGGCCTCTGCAGCTGTCGGCCCTGCATGGGCACACCCCGAGGCCTTTCGTCATTGTCGGCTGATGATCCTTCTAGCCCCTCATTCAGGGATTTGGTTTCTGGAAGCTTGCCCAATAACAATGCCTCCTCCTTCACCCGCCTTGCACACTGCTCTACTTTTGTCCACCCTAATCTCACTATTGGGACCTCTGACAGTCAACGGAACAAAGGTAAATAGGTTGTAGACATCTCAAAGAACCATGTTGATAATACTACAACTCCTGGAACCACAGTCGCAGTAGAGGATGTTGCCATCAAGGAAATCAGTCCGCTAGTGGAAGCTAAGCAAACAAATGCATGCCACCCAAAAGCTAAGAGGACACCAGAATTAATCATCCAAGATCCGGACATTGCAGTTTACAGAGAATACATGCAGGAGCATTCCATAATATGAAAATTTATGGGAATCTCGCCAACAGAAAGAGCCCTAAAAGGTTGGATCCAAGCAAACTGGAAACCAAAAGGAGAAATCAACTTGCATCTAGGATCCAAAGGTTTCTTCATAGTAGTTTTTGGTATCTTAGAATATCGAGATATAATATTTGAAGGAGGCCCTTATTTCTTCAACTCGGCTGACCTCTACATGAGCTTCTGGAAGGAAAATTTCACACCTAAAAAAGAGGATTTCACAAAAGTTCCAGTCTCGGTTCAATTGTATTCCCTACCCACGGATTATTGGGTGCCCTCCATCCTCAAATCCATCAGAGACGAGCTAGGAGAATAAAATCAAATGTCTGAGGGAACTAGAAACGAGCATTACATCTCCTATGCTCGAATTTGTGCTTACATCGATGTCTCAGGGGCGCTACCGGAATCCATAAGGTTCAACTACATGATGACATCTCAATGCAAAATATTGATTACGAGCATATACCCTTCTGATGCCGAAAGTTGCATGAGCATGGACACATCTTCCAGGAATGCCCTAAAAACAAGGCAACAACAACCAAAGAGCATACCAGCAAGAAGAAAGATGAGCAAGGATACACCAAAATCGGAAATAAAAACAAATAACGCAAAAGAGAAAACACAAATAAATATCAAACCAAGGTCTCCCAACATAACATATTTGAAGTTATTAACTCCACACAAGAGGTACCAAGCCATCACATCAACATGCAAGAACAACAACCACAACAAGAACATTACACAAAAAGAAACCATCGTAATGCCGAAGAACCAAAACACAGTATGAATTAAAATGAACATAATCAGGAAGATATAGAGATGGAGCAGGCATATGAAACACCCACTCCAGAGGAACACGCGATAGAAGAGGTTCTGGAGGCAGTTGACCTCTAAAAAAATGAAAAATAATGGAAAAAATATGGAATAGATGCGATCCCAAAAGACTAGATCCAAAAATTGAAGAGGCATTCATGTTACAAGAGGGCATGAATCAAATATCAGAACAAAACCCCATGGGTATAGAAGCAGGCAAAGGCATCTTAGCTAAACTAAATGCAGGAAAATACTTCCCGAAGGGACCTAATAGAAAGCGTGGCCAGAAACAGGGAAAATTTTAGGGGCTAATATTCCATGTTATTTGCAAATAAAATATTTTCCAATTCCCATTTTACTAAAAATGAATTCGCCCAAATTCTATAGTATAAAATTATTTTACATTAAAAATCGCCAATATTATATATTTTCTAATATAAATAATTATAAATCTAAACATTTTTACAAAATTATCAACAAACATTTTAAAATTTGGATATTAGGGACTAGTAAGATTCGCCAAGGTTTCTAAACTTTAAGATAAACTTCCATCCTTGAAATTTTCCCTGGCCGAAAACCAACTAGTCAACTCTTGCGAGAGCTAGGGGCTCGTCTCATCAATGAAGGAAACATAAGAGCCATAACCCCACCCCCCAAAATTTCCCAATGATTTGCATTTCTTAGAATATATGGGGACTCAACAGTCTAGGGAAAACAAGGAACTTGAAAAATAAAATAACATCTGACAAACCAGATATTATGTTGCTCCAAGAAACAAAGAGTGACCTAGAAAGCATGGAAATGATCAAGAAATATTGCTTCAAAAACTATAGCCATGTTGCAATATCAGCCAGAGGCTCTGCGGGTGGTATTACCACTCTCTGGAAGAACTCCTTATTTGAGCTCATTGACTCAGCTACCACCAGACACACCCTAACAACGGTCTTGAAATTCATAGGATCTACAAAAATCTTATGCGTCACCAATGTATATTCTCCCCATACAGTGGCTGAAAGAATCGAATTGTTAAGTAGTCTTAGCAGAATACAAAAATCTTTCAACCAACATTACAAAATCATTGCAGGGGACTTTAACATGGTGGTCAATTTAAAGGAAAAGCGAGGGGGTCTCAGGAAGTTGGACAAAGACTCAGAGGCTTTCAATACAACCATAGAAAATAAAAGCCTCATAGATATCCCCACCAAAAATGGCTAATTCACCTGTAACAATAGGCGAGGTGGTGACAAACAAATAACCTCAAAGCTGGACCACTTTCTCCTTTCAAAGGATATCTGTCTCACCTCCTAGGAAACGAAAGCCAAAATTCTTCCTTAGGTGGGCTGAAATCATTGGCCCATCTCCCTATCTATCCAAATCTCAGCTGGACCCAAAAACAAGCCCTTCATATTTGAATATTTTTGGCTTGATCACCCAGAATTCTGAGAGAAAATGAAAGAATGTTGGGAGACCCCTCAACCCAACCACGGAAACAAAATGTATACGTTCCAGAAAAAAACTAAAGTTCATCAAGGCAGAGATAAGGACCTGGAACAAAAAAACCTTTGGAAATATCATCACAAAGAAGAAAGTTCTAGAGATAAAACAAGAAGCCCTACAACAACAAATCATCAACAAAGGCCTCACCGAGCAAAGAAAACGAGATGAAATACTGCTGCAGAATAGATGGGAGGAAAGGGTTGCCCAGGAGGAAAAAATTTGGCAATAGAAATCTTGCATCAATTGGTTGGAATGTGGGGAGAAAAACACTGCTTTTTTCCATTGCTCTATGATCCAACAGAGGAAAAATAATAGCATTATGAGCCTCAAGACCAGACAGGGAGCTACAATACACACCCATGCAAATATGGAAGAGGAACTCAACCAATACTTTGGCTCACTCCACACTGAGACCAACCACAATAGGTCTGAAAACATAAAAAAAATAACAGATCACATTCCAACCATCCTGACTCGGGAACACAATCAAAGGATGCTTAGAAAAGTCACATTGCAAGAGGTAGAGGAGGTGGTAATGTCCATGCCCAATGGCAAAGCACCTTGCCCAGATGGCTTCATGGCTGACTATTACAAAGCCTACTGTCCAATGTTGAAAATGGAGGTCCACAAACTAGTAGAGGAATCTCGCATTAAAAAATCAATCCTAAAATCTCTGAATGCCACCTTCCTCACCTTGATTCCAAAATCCAAAGATGCGGAATCCCCTAACAAATTCAGGCCTATTTCTCTCCGGAATTTTATCTACAAAATCATATCCAAGGTCTTAGCAAATTGTATCAAAAATATCCTACCCCTCCTCATCTTTAAGCATCAAACAGGTTATGTATAAGGCAGATAGGTCCTAGACAATTTCATTCTCTCTCAAGATATCATCCACTCTCTCAAATTTCAGAAGAAGTCGGGTATGCTTATACAATTGGACATGTCCGGCAAAGCCTTCGATAAAATTAGTTGGGAATACACAAGGAAAGTGTTGGAGGCTTTTGGCTTCAACGAGGGATGCATCAAATGGATCATGGCTATGGTTTCCAAAGCTTTTTTCTCCATTCTTCTCAATGGCTCTCCTTCCAAAATCATTAGCTCCACCCGAGGTATAAGGCAAGGAAACCCCCTATCTCCCTTCCTCTTTGTCATCCTGGTTGAAGGCTTAAGCCGCTCCATTTCATCTGCCTCCTCTGGCATCAAGCTTTATACTTCCAATCCCCCATCTACTCATCAGTGATTCATTGATGACACCCTGCTCATGGGCACTCCGTCAGTCAAAGAAGCCCTCGCCTTTAAATCCATCATGACAGACTTCTCAAATGCCTCAGGCACTACCATCAACGTGGACAAATCCAAGTTGTTATTGCTTAATACCTCCCCTCCCATCCAACAAAATATAGCTATAATTATGGAATTCAAACTCAATTCCTTCCCCTCCAAATACATGGGTGTCCCCCTCTCGGACAAACGTCATGTCAAATCCAACTGGGAAAACCTTACTACGAAGCTGAAGAAAAAATTAGCCAACTTGACCTTGAGAACCCTTAACTTTGTCAGTCGCCCTGTGCTTGTCATATCTGTCCTGAAAGCCATTCCTATCTACCAATATTCGCCCCTCGCCACCCCCAAATCTATCTCTTTTCACCTTAGAAACATCCAAAGAGACTTCCTCTGGAAAAGAAAAAAGGACAACAACAAATGGGTGCTAGTGGTCTGGGAAAAATTCTGCAACTCAAAGCCGGAAGGAGGCCTGTGACTGAGAGACCCAGAAAGGATGGGTAAAGCACTCGGGGCTAAAACTTGGTGGAGATGGATAACCAACAATCATTCTTCCTGGGCTAATCTATGGAAAGCTAAATATGCTCCCACTCATAGTCCTGATACCCTCTTCCTCTTAAGTGGCACCATCAAAGGCTTCACAACGTGGAATCAAGCTTGGGGAAACAAGGATATTATCCAAAATCATTGTTTCTGGGAAATTGGAAATGGTGAAACCGCCTTATTTTGGGATGATGAATGGGAAAAAATCCCCAAACTAAATCAAGATCAGTATGGACAGATTAAAACTCATATGCAGAACAAAAATAAAACCCTGGTGAAACACTGCTGGAAGAACAACAAAAAAATTACAAGTTGGAGGGAGTGGTTTGAAGCTTCGGATTGGGATCACCATATCTATTTGATGGCCTGGAAGAAACTCTCCAAAGAGATTACTCAAAGATAGATACAAACTATAGCTGAGAATGAAAAACTTAAGTGGGGGAAGAATCCAATAGGCCACTTCAGTATCAAGGAAGCCTACAGATATGTGACCTCCCCCAATCCTATCCCCCTTGGGCGTAAATGGAAATACCTATGGGACCAAAATAACTGGCCAAAAATATCCATCTTTCTTTGGTTAATCATGCATAAAAAAATCCTCACATGGGGCAATCTCAATAAGAATGGTTTCATTGAGCCCTCCAGATGTACACTCTGCAGAAACGCGAAGGAAATAACCAATCACCTACTAAATGACTGCTCTTTTTCCTTCAATATTTGGAATTGGGTCGAGTCCCTGGTCTTCAGAGCCATTGACAGGGACCCCTCCTCCATTATCCTAACTGTTGAACAATGGTGCTCTTCCTATTCATCGCACCTGCAAATCAATCGCGTCTGGATCCTTATACCAGTTATAATATGATGGTCCCTATGGAAAGAAAGGAATGCTAGAATTTTTAAAGACCTGCAGAGGTCGGAAGAAGAAATAATATCCTTCATCAAGTAGATCCTCCGCGAATCGGTTGGCCTCCTGCAATCTTCCAATCCTTCCAACACTTCTTAGGAGGACCTCCGCATTCTACAAATGTTGGACATCTCTCTCCCTGCCACACCCCTGATATCCCATAATCCCCCACCCCCCCCCCCCCCCCCGAGACTACAGTTGTTTCATGGCTACCTCTGGAGGTTGCCTTCATCAAGTTAAATTATCATGGTGCTACCAAGGGCAACCCTGGTAATTCAGGCTTCGGGGGAGATTTTAGAAATCATATCGGGAAAATTATATGGCTCTATGACGGAAACTTGGGTCATTCAACCAAAAATGCAACAGAACTTCAAGCACTGGAACATGGTCTAGCAATTGCCAGGGACCAAAACTTCTGGGCGCTAATCGTGGAAGGAGATTTGATGGTTTCCACTCATGTGTGTCGAAAACTCCAACAAGGCGGAACTGCACCACAGGTTTTGGATAGCTGGCGGCTCAACAAAATCCTTCATCGGATAAAAATCCACATGAACCATGTCAAAGGGGTCTCCTTCCAAGCAGTTTGACAAAGAGCGAACCAGTTGGTGGATCGACTAGCTAATGCTAGGGCGAAAGAAAATATTTGGCTCCTTTCCCAAGATTGGGATGATTTTGGGCAATCCACGGTAAAAAATGAATGTGTCATCATTATGAGGACTGAGAGGCTAGACTGGTAAAATTTGGATCGAATGCTGGCGAATCCTCTCTCACATGACTCATGATCCCATTATCTCTCATCCTCCTTCACATCAGACGAAGTACCTCGGCCTCCATGACCTACACTGTCCGCCGCCCTTGGGGCCTATCCACCAACATGCACCCTTGTCGCATTAACTACCTCCTAACCAGAGCATGACTTCTCATAATTCACGCTCCCACATTTTGAAATCAACCTACCCTACCCGCAGCCTATGTATACCCGGTCTCCAGTATTTCTGTCGCATTCTGGTGTGAGATTACTCCCAAGTGGCTTCAGACCTGTTTCTCTGCCTCTTTCTCCGGCCCTATTTCTCTGCATGTTTCTATTCTTGGCAGCAATCTTTCATCCACTCCCACTCTGCTCAACTCCCTATGCTCCCCTCCCTACAACCCTCTGTTCCCCAATACCCCCAGCATCATGCCTCCTCGTAGCTCTATCGCTCCTGACCCTGGCAAAAGAGGCCGCGGTCGTGGCTCTAGTTGGTCCTCCCCTAATCGACCTCCAACAACCATAGCGTCCACCGCATTATGTACGAGAACCTTAGTACGCAAGACTCCAAGGCCCACATCCTGAAGCTGGAAGACAATGCCAGGAATGTTCGTCAACGGGTTTCAACGCATGAGGTTGATCTAGGTGGATATTGGTGGCCACCCACCTATTCCACTTGGGGCCCCACCATTTTCTCTTTCAGTTTTTCAGTTTCGGCACAACTTATAATTTTTAGTAGTTTTTGAGGCCCTAAACTTCCGCAGCCATTTTTGAGGCCCTAAATGACGTTTTTTGGGAAACCAGGAGGAACATGGGTCTATGGATCGATGTTTCTCACATTAAAAGTTTTATTCCTCAGACATATCTTTCTAATGAGGTATGGTGCATGTCAAACAGAGATTGTATGCCAAAGTTACGTCCCCGGGAATTTGAAACACCAATTTGCCCAACCGGGGCCCATAGTTTTGGCGCTTCATCTCCTAGGGTTAGGGTTTTGGATGTTTAGGGTTTTCCATTGTTTCTAAATAATAAATAGGCCCTCAAGCCTCATTGTAACATAGTTTCGAAACCTGTAGCCACCACATCTCTTCTCAAAGATAAGCTACCAGCGCCCTAGCTAGTTTATTTCCATTATGTCTGTAAGAAATTTCAGTTCTTTGATATTAATGAAATGAAGTGTTATTTCCGCCGCATCTTTGTATTTATGGTTATATGTGTATTCTGTTACATTTCTGCATAAATCCGGATCAGTTGTATCAGAGCAGTCTACTTTTTCTCGATCCTTCTTTGCATGTCCCTAACGAGGTCGGTGTATAAGGAGTTAGGGCTTGATCTGGTTGAACCTTTGCAAGATTAGCCTCGCAAACCCCGACGGCCGCCCATGGGGGATGAAAAGAAAGATGAGGGAGCAAGAGATCCTATCAAAATATTTCTTGAGGAGGCCCTCGAAAAACAATGGAACGCGATGATGGATAACTTTGCCCAGATCCTTCAATGACTGCCCATCGGCGGCGCATCTACATCTAGCAGCCACTATGGAGGCGCAACTCCCTTTCAGGTACAAGTAAACTTTGACATTCCCATATTTGAGGTTCAAATAGATGAAGATGTCATAGATAGATGGTTGAATCTTCTATAAGTATATTTCTTGGTTCATGACTTTTCTGACCGGGAGAAGATTATTTTTGCACTCCAAAAAGCTACCCCCCATGTTAAGGATTGGTGGGAAACCTACTGTGAGAAAAAGGATGAGACATAACCCTCTCTGTTCTCGGCCATACCAACTTGGAATTCTTTCCGAGACACTGCAAAGGAACAATACTATCCCGTGGGGAGATATGAGGACAAGTACATACAATGGACCACGCTGCGGCAACAAAGGGATTAAGATGTGCATGAGATGACAAATCTGTTGCATACCTTGCGCACAAAGTTGGGTATCAAAGATTCGGAGAAACATTTGGTGCTAAAGTATCGAAGTTATCTTCATAGATACATTGAAGAGGAAACTGAGTTCCTCGACATCTCCTCGCTTGGTACGACATACCATTATGCTGCCAAGATTGAGCAGAAATTCAAACAAAAGAAGCAATACTTTGGATCTGCGAATCAAAAGAAAGGGAAAGGTGCCCCCAAACTGTAGAACAAAGGAAAAATCCAAGGCATGGCGGCCCAAGACAACTTGCCAAAGCTGCAAGCAAAGAACAACACCACGAAGCCAAAGAAGGACACGGGAAAGTGGTGGGAGTTCCATAAGAGCTCCATTCACAACACAAGTGAGTGTCAGGCCAAGTAGTCACTAGTGGCCGATATGAGGGCTTCTGAATCAGATGCATGCTCCGACTCTAAATCATAACCTGACAAGGGGAATGAAAAAGGGAAACAAATTATTGATGCAGAGCCCAATGCCACTATTTCCACTACAAAGATCCAGAAGGAGGAATCGGAAGATCCAGAAGAGGAGGAACGTCTCTTCCACTGCCAGATGTGGGTAAAGGGTTCCCCGCTACAGTTCATTTTCGACAATGGGAGCCAAAAGAACCTCATTTCAGTAAACGCCATGAAGCAGTTGGGCTTTCCGACCATAGCACACCCACATCCATACACCATCGGGTGGCTTCAACAAGGACAGGATCTCCGCGTCAGCCAGCAGTGCCACCTTCCGTATAGCATCAAGCCCTTCATGGATGAGGTACTATGCGACATTGCTCCTCTTGATGTTTGTGATGTATTATTAGGCCAACCATACTTCTGGAAGCGACATGTTGTGTATGAGTCCCAACTTCGCGTTGTTATTGTTACTTTGGGAAATAAGTGGTACAGGATACTAGAGGTACCACCACCTGTCGCTATCTCCTTGGTTATTGCAAAACAATGCAGTAAGCTCATTTCCAAAACCAGGAAATTTTTTTTCTTGATGATCCTCCCCCAGGGCAAGAAGAAGATTGTGGCCACAACCTCTAAACAGGGCTCCTATGCACGACAACAACAAATGGAAAAGGTTGCGGAGGAGTACGGGGACATCTTCACCTCACGCACAGGGGTGCCTCTGCACTGTCAGGTCAAGCACCCCACTGATCTAACCCCAAGTGTGTTGCTACCTAATGGACCAATCTATCGGCACTCTGTTCTGGAGAATGATGAAATCAAGAGGCAGATTCAGGAGCTGCTGGAGAAAGGTCACATTCCACCAAGTTCATCGCCATGTGGGAACCTGATCATGTTGGTACTAAAGAAGGATGGGACTTGGAGACTTTGTATTGAATATCGGGTGCCAAACAAGATAACTGTCTGGAATAGTACCCGATCCAACGGATTGATGACCTTCTGGACCAACTGAAAGGGGGAAAATATTTAAGCAAGATCGACTTGAATTTTGGGTATCACCAAATACCAATCGAACCCTCTGATGTGTGGAATACTGCCTTCAAAGCCAAGGAGGGCTTTTTCAAATGGCTTGTCATGCCTTTCGGGTTGACGAATGCTCTCGCAACCTTCATGAGGTTGATGGACGACATCTTGGGGCCATTCACCAACTCATTTGTAGAGGTGTACTTGGATGACATTCTGATCTTCGACCAGACTTGGGAAGAGCACCTCCACCACATCCGACAAGTCCTCCAAACACTGTGGCAACACAAGTCGTGTGCCAATTTGGAGAAGTGCACTTTTGGCACAACTGAGGTTCAATATCTGGGATACAGTATTAATGAAATGGGGGTGCATGTGGATCCAACCAAAATCCAAGTCATTCGAGTTTGGCCAACCCCAACCACTCTAACATAGCTTCACAACTTTCTAAGTCTTGCTAATTTTTACCGCAAGTTCGTGTGGGGATTCTCTCATATCACTTGGCCCTTGAGTCAAGTCACCAAGGGAGGAGCGAAAGAAAAATTCTTTTGGTTGGAATCTCAACAGAAGTCATTCATAGAATTGAAACATCGCATTTGTTCTGCCCCAGTGCTCACATTACCGGACTTGCAACAACCATTTGATATCGAGACAGATGCCTCTGACTATGCTATTGGGGTAGTTCTTACTCAACAGGGGCGTCCACTGGCACATCACAGTGAGACATTGTCTGACACAGTCCGAATGTATCCCACTTATGACAAAGAAATGTATTCCATTGTGCAGGCTTGTTGACAATGGAAGCATTAGATTTTGGAGAAGGAAACAATCATCCACACAGACCACCAACCCCTGCAGTTCATACAAACACAAGGGAAGTTGCAGAATGATCGCCATCAGAATTGGTCCACATATCTGCAACAGTTTCATTTGAACATCAAGTACAAGGAGGGTAGCACCAATAGTGTTGCATACTGCCTTAGCCGACCACCGATCGTGGCGCTAACCACTGTTCTCAACTCTTGTGGGCACGAGAATTCTGATTGGCCGCTTCTCTACAAGAGTGATCCAAAATTCGGCCACACATACAAGGCACTATTGGTGGGTATGCAAGTTCCCAATTTTCACCTCCAAGATGCACTGTTATGTCACCTGGTACACCTTTGTGTTCCTTCAAGCAAGCGTGCCAAGATGATATGGGAAGCACACTGCAGTCGAGTCGTTGTGCATTTCGAGGTCGAAAAAAGAGTGGCAGTGTTGCAGAAGTATTTCTATTGACCGAACCTTCGACAAGATGTCGGGAAGTACATTAGATCCTACACTGCTTCCGCCACTGAAAAACGAACCATTAAGAAGCAAGGCCCCTATACTCCGCTACCTACTACTAGTCAACCTTGGGAATCCATCTCCATGGATTACATGTCAGGCCTTCCTTCTACTAAGCATGGAAACGACCGTGTTTTCGTGGTCGTCGACAAATTCTCGAATATGGCCATTATGGCGGCCTGTAAGAATAACATCACAACAGAAGCCACTACTAAACTCTTCTTTGAACGACTGTGGGTGCACTTTGGGATCCCACGGTCTATCATCTTAAATCAGGACAACAGGTTCCTTAGCACATTTTGGTCCAGCATCTAGTCAATGCTGGACACCAAGCTCACCCAGTCCACAGCTTTCCATCCCCAAATTGATGGCCAGACAAAGGTTGTCAACAAGATGATTGTACACATTCTACGCATGTACAATTCAAAGAATCCATGCACATGGGATGAGATCCTCCCCTATGTACAACATAGTTATAACCAGGCTCTCCACAACTCAACCGGCCACAACCCCTTTCAGGTGGGCTTGGGATTCCACCCACTATGTCCCATTGACGTAGCCATGACATTTGCAGCTACTCGGGCTGATTCGGCTCATGTCCAGTCTGAATTTGACAAAGCAAATAGCTTCATCAAGCGCATTCAACACATCCGCCAACAGGTTCATGACATATTGGATAGAGCCAATGCTAAGTACAAGCAACGACATGATCAACATCGGGTGCCACACAAATTCCAGGTGGGCGACAAAGTGTGGCTACATTTGCAGAAGGAGTGCCTCACTGGACCTCACCGCAAGCTTCTCCCACTCTGATATGCGTTGTACGCCATCACCAAGGCTGTAGGGAACAATGCCTACGAGCTCAGTATTCCTCCATTCCTTCGTTTGCACCCAATATTCAATGTGGACCGCCTTCGTCCCTACTTCCCACCTCTACTCGACACCTCTGACATTGCAGAACAACTCACACAAACAGAGTTAAACCCAGATTGCATGGAACATGACACCACAGATTGTATCATGGAAATGCAAATCAAGAACACTCACCAACAGAAGATCCAACTGTATCGAGTTGTCAAAGCTAGCCAACTCCTGCACCAAGGCAAGTGGTTCAGCAGGGACCAAGTTCAGCAGAATTTTCCTCATCTCATGGAGGAAATCAACGCAATGGGGACCATTGCTTCCTAAGGGGCGAGGAATGATCCAATGGGATATTGGTTGTCACTCGCCTATTCCACTTCGGGCCCCACCATTGTCTCTTTCAATTTTTAATTTTGGCACAACTTACTATTTTTAGCAGTTTTTCGGGTCCTCAACTTCCAGCGCTGTTTTGAGGCCCTAAACGACGTTTTTTGGGAAAACCGGGAGAAACATGGTTCCTTGAACCAATGTTGTTCAGATCAAAATTTATAGTCCTCGGATAGATTTTTCTAACGAGGTATGGTGCGTGTCAAACGAAGATTGTATGCCAAAGTTACGTCCCCGGGAAGTTGAAACACCAATTTACCCAAACGGGGCCCATGGTTTTGGCACTTCAACTCCTAGGGTTAGGGTTTTGGATGTTTAGGGTTTTCCATTGTTTATAAATAATAAATAGGCCCTCGAGCCTCATTGTAAGACAATTCATAGGCATGTAGCCGCCACATCTCTTCTCGTAGATAAGTTACTAGCGCCCTAGCTAGTTTATTTCCATTCTGTTTGTAAGAAAATTTCAGTTCTTTGATATTAATTAAATGAAGTGTTATTTCTGGTGCATCTTTGTATTTATGTTTATATGTGTATTATTTTGCATTCCTGCATAAATCCGGATCAGAGGTTGACGCTGCTATCAATTGGATGCCGGACCCAAGGTTGACCAGGGTGAGAGAAAACATCTTCAGCAAAGCCATTGATCTCCATTGGCAAACAAAGACTATGTTGGCTCTGGCTTTGCAGGAGCATCGAGACGACAACAATGTCGTGGAGAAGAAAATCGATGCCCTCACGAAAAAGTTCCTGATTTATGTGGGCGAAGTTTATCATCGTGGGTTTGTGGACAAGAATTCTCCTCACTACATGATGCTTAAGCACAGAACAACAAATCGCCATGGGATACCTGAAATCAAAGTAGAGGCAGCACGCCCCTCCACATCTCTGAAAGCCCAGCATGTCATCCGCAAAGGTAGCACCCCGGAGCGCTCGATTAGCTTGGACGACAACCTGGAGGAAGATACTGCCTAATGGTCTGTTCTTGCCTCTATAGTTTCCAGGTTCCCTCTTCTTATGGCTGGTTTTCTCATGCTCTACTCGAAACACAGTTCTATATAGTTTCTCTGTATGCTTTACTCTCCTCTCTGAGTGAAGCCAGAATGGTTTTTTTTGTTCTGGATTTTTCTCCCTCCTTATTGTAAGATATGTCACTCTCTCAACAAATTCCAATGTAAATTGCCTCCTACGAGAGACAACTCTTCTAATCAGTTCTCGACTCTGGGTGCTGAGACTTCTATGCTCACCCAATGGCTTACTATGTAATACTTTTTCTAGATGTTAATAGAACTTTTCATTTAAATATATATATATATATATATATATATATATATATATATATATATATATATATATATATAACAAAGTGTAAATTTTAAACTACTATTCTACCCAATATATTACAGGTTTCATATTAGGAAACATAATTATGACTGTCCTTTCCATTTACCCATCATAGAACATGAACGAAAGGATTAAAGTAATGTAAAACTAGCCAAAAGAATATTGTCCTTTCCGCTTACCCACCATAGAACATGAGTCAAAGGTTTAAAGAAATGGAAAAAATGCCCAAAAGAACAATGAAAAACATAAGTATGGGAGCAATTTTTTTATGAATTTTATTTTTTCCTTTCATAATGTGATGTATTCTTGAATATTTTTGTTATGTGATTACTTAAACTTGATATCCACTTATTTGATATTTACAAAATAGTTAGAAATATGGTTCAACATCAAGCCTTAACTTTTTGATTGTGAGTAAATAAATATATAAGTAAAATTGAGTATTATTAAAAAAAGGTGAAATAACGATGATATGCTTAAAGAAGTAAAAAAATTGATGAAGAAGAACCCGGATTTTCCACAGTGTCGGAGAATATATGTTGACATTTCGAATCTCCATGGAGATTCATCTTCAGGATGAATGAATGAAGAAGAACCCGGATTTTCCACAGTGTCAGAGAATATATGTCGACGTTTTGAATCTCCATGGAGATCCATCTTCATTCATTCGTCCTGAATATAGATCTCCATGGAGATTCGAAACGTCGACATATATTCTCTGACACTGTGGAAAATCTGGGTTCTTCTTCATTAATTAATAACCATAGAAGCTTGAAAACCATAAGTAAAAAAACTATTTGAAAACAAGGGAGATTAACAATGGTTATGTATCATTCGATTTCGATTACTGTGAGATAAATGAATAAAATTTTTGAGAAAAACATAAATATTATCTTAAAGAAAAAATGAAATTTTATACTTTGTTAGAGATAAAATCAATTACATAAAATATAATTTAAAAAACATTAAATTGCATAGTCTTTATCCTTACAATCGAATTTTATATTAAAGACAAATTTTATTAAGCAAGTCCGTCTCATGTTTTTCCTACGTGGAGGTGAAGGGGTAATTCTTATCTAGGACTTGTTGATAGGGAAGGTTTCGACCAGGCCTACAACAAAAAGAAAGGAGTCAACAGAAAACAATTCCTTATTTAAAAACTTGAAACAATGTAACCCATCAATTATCATTGATCACCGAACAAAGTCATGAATCGATTCATGGATCTTATGGAAACCAATCCCTACGTGCTATGTGTAATGTGAATAAATGTGTTGCTAGATTGAGATAAATCTGTCACAATAAAGGGGAGTAGAAAACAGGTGGGAATCTTGCAAATCGATTCCAAACACCAAAATTAGACACAAGTAGAGAAAAATATTTAAACTATAACACATATAGCTTATAATAAAAAAGATATGAAAAATAATAGCAAGTAGTATTGTTTGGAAATTTTTTCACATAATAAATGAAAGACTATGTATTGTTTTGAAATTTTGTCACACAAGAAATTAAAGACTACGTGTATTGTTTGGAATTTTTTCCCCTAAAGCACTTCTAGACTATCTTTTTAGGATATTTTTCTTTAAGTTACAGTATGTACATTATTAAAGGGTTTTAAATTTCAATATAGGTTATAGAGCATTAGAAATGGTGTGTGGAATATTGAGTATGAAATAAAGTAATCTTCTAGGCTTATAACTCCAAGAACAACACTTTTAATCACAACATATGATGTATTGAGAGTATTATCTCTCACATAGTTACGATATCACCACCATTATAAGGTTTTGATATTTAGACACGAGTTTTATTGCCCAAAATATTGATGGCGAGGAAAATCATGCCTTAAGCACACCACCTTACTTCATCGTATCTATTTAAATTCTCTTTCTCTCTCTCTCTCTCTCTCTCTCTCTCTCTCACACACACACACACACACACACATTCTCCTTTCTCCTTCTCTCCTTGACTCTTTCCCTCTCACCATTCCCCTCCCTCTCTCTCTCTACCCAATTCACTCATTCTCTCTACTTTTCTCACCACATTTTCCTCCCTTATCCCCTTTATTTCTCTTGATCTCCCCACTTTCCTAATTCCCTTTATCATTCTCCTACCCACCAAATACCTCACACTCTCACTCCATCCCTTCCTCCCTCTCTTCCAACACCCCTACACCATTCCCACAATTCCTCCCCCCTCTCTCTCTCTTCCCCTCTCCCCTCCTTCCCTCACTTTATCTATTTCCATGTTCCCCACTCTCCCTCCCCACACTTTTCCTCTCTCTCCTCCCACCCCCTCTCTCACATTTCCTCTCACCTTCCCTCTTTCCCTCTCTCACTACTCCCTCACATTTCCTCTCTCTCCTCGTAGCTCTCTCTAATTCACTAGCTCAAATTTTCCTTTAATAGGAAATAGATTGAAGGCATGGCACATTTTTAGCATGATTGATGAAGCTAAGGGGAGATTAAGGAAATCTCTCACCATGTATACAAATTTATTCTTCGAGGCATTGTAGGTAAATATTTGATATATTATTTTTTTATTTGAAAATGTGTTCAACAAATAAATAAATAAATAGTGATATACATTATTTTGTTTGCTTCAATTGTCTTGAAATCCAGTTGATATCTTGATTTGATAAATCTTTATTGGACTACTTATATCCTCCTTATGGTATCCTTTTCCTTCTCATGGCTTGCGAATTTCCACAATGAAATTAGATTGATTCATAAGTAGATGACTTCCTCCTATATTCATCTATTTTTTTGTAACAACATATGTTTTTTAAATGACCATGTGAGTGCTAATAAGTGTTTTGATATGGAATATTTTGATACTCGGGGGATTTTATGAAATGACGGTCTTCCACCAAAATTATAATGCATTTGGTAAACCTTGTGATCTATCCATTTTGATACATATAACTACAACATAGATGTTATTTTAACTTTCAATGTCTAGATGTAAACTCTCAACAATCTATTGATATTTTGTTGGTTTGGTTAAGATAACCATTAGATCCATTTTAACACATATAACCATAACATATATTTTATTTTAAATTTTAATGTCTATATGTAAACTCTAACCAATCTAGTAATATTTTGTTGTTTGGTGAAGATAACCATAAACCTAATCGATATTTCCTCTTTGTTTCACAAATAATTGTGTTAATGAATTCATTTGGGATTAACATACACTATTAACTTGCATGTTCTTGATTAAGTTTATATATGACCTTGTACAAAATGGACCTTGCCAATATCAATATCATCTTCTATTAATTTAATCTTTTGGAACAATGATTCCTTACAATGCTTATTATCCTTTCCCCAACTGTATGCATCTATATCTATTACACTCTGGCACTTTCGTTTTCATATTTATAGAAACATTGGCATCATGTGATGACACTTTAGTGAAAAATACTTAAGAATACTCCTTACATATATTTCCCTCTCCCTTAATGCAAGTGTTAACGCAATGAGATGGATTGTTTACAACTCTAATTCTTGGAGAAAAAAATGTCATATTTGGATGGGTTTTTCAGATAAGATATATATTTTTTATATAAGGTATATGGACAACGTAGAATAATTAATGTTATCATGAGATATATGCAATAACAATTATGCTCTAAATTCACTATTCCATGGAATTCTTTCATGGCTTCAAAAATAAATTGAATAATCAATTTCCTTACTAAGAATAACATACTTGGTCATCTTGATGAGTAATTTCCTTTTACTTTGTGTTTGTATTGGTGTTATGAATTATAGAGGTCTTGGCATATATAATAAGGAATGGATGGAATCATACTAGATTTATAGGTTACATATGTCTAGAATGATCATGACAAATCACAAATCACATTTTTGGAATGAAAGGATGAGTAAGTAATTTTCCAAATTGGGTTTTCAACATGAAAACTCATCTCATTACTATCCACAATATAATGGTCAAGTTGAAGCCATAAATCAAGTTTTGAAGACTATGATGCAAGGGATGGTGGATGAACATAAGTTAAACTCACACTTGATTCTTTTTCTAGCATAATGAACCTACCAATCTTTCATTAATATACCACATTCCAACTCATTCATGGAGTGGAGGTAGATCTAGGCATTGAATATGAAATACCTTCATTAAATCTACTTATATACGTCCTAAAAGAGGGAGATCTCATTTATTTGGTGCATACTGCTGAGTATCATCATAAAGTTTCATTGTCTAATGATGATTCATATGTGTTTTATATCCTAATGTGATAAAATTGTTCATCCTTGAATTTTCATTGAAGGAGATCTAGTTTTGGATGATGACCAATATTAAGAAATGTTAGTGGTAGGAAAATTTGACCCTATTTGGTTTGGTCCTTACATTTTGATTCATGCACTGCAATAGAGGGCCTATGCATTAATTGGATATAAAGGGAACCTTTTTCATAAGCCTCAGAATATGTTTTACCTAACAAAGTACCATGCATAAATAGCAATATTATGAGATGTTGTGCAACATGTTGTATTTTTATATATCTTTGTACTTTATAGCCTTTTCATTTTTTTACATTTGATTGTTTGAGTTCAAAAAATTACAATCCATAGTGCTTGATTTGGAGATGTCAATATATATCCTAGTATACATAGGTTTCATAAACAAAAACAACTATAGAAAATAGAACATTGCTTCCACCAAATGGGTGATATCTCACTTGCATACTAGCTAGTGAGCTTGAAGGATACATTCATTGATCCTATGACCAAAAACATTGTGGAGTATAGTGAATCATAAAAATTCTATTTGAATATATTCTCTCAACATCCGCAGGTTGGTTGTGTACATGGATCCACAATTAGTGGTATCAGAACTAGTATGTCTATCTTGTAAGAATGTTTGTGCTTCTTTGGAAGTATTTGGGGTTGTGACTACTTATGTTTATTACTATGATAATGTTCCTATAACATAAATATATTGGATTATTAGTTGGATAACTACTTGATATATTATATTTTTTGTATTAACAAGGGAACTTATACAACAATGAATTTATAATCAACATGGTAGATAAATCATCATCACTTAACTCATAATATCAAACTAAACCATATGTATAAATAAGATAGGAGGATTATACATTGTGTCGACAAAATATGTAGTGTATAAAATTTGGTTACATGTCTCATAATGATATAGTATAAAAAATATGAGGTTTATAATCTTAAGATTCTTAAGGAAGGGTGGATGTTTTCTAATAATCTAGTTATATGAAGATATGTGTATCTCGTAGGAGGAGATAATTTTGATCATTGTTAGAATCAATTTGAGTGGTAGGCATTAGTAATTGAAACCTTATATAATGTCATATATTTGTGTAATTATCTGATAGTTCCAATTTAATATATCCTAGGAAATACACTATGATTTGAGATCTTACTCCTATGCTTGATTATTATTCTCATCATTATGTAGAAATATTCAACTCCTTGAGCATTGATCTTTTATAGCATTGGTCCTATCAATGGCAGTCCTTTTGAAGTCATCATTATCTCATGCCACATGCTCAAGGGAAACTTGAGACCAAGTCAATTTATTATGTCATGTGATATGCTCAAGGGAAACTTGCGACCAATTCAATCATCCTGTAGTATTATTGAAAATCCATGTTGGCCACCCTTGTGCTAATATGTACTTAGTAGTTAATTTATTAATATAACCTTATTGGTTACCAATTTTTGTTGATTGATGTGAGATATACTTTGTGCTTCCTTTATTCTCTGCTCAAGTATCTATAAGTAAGATAGCCGAAAATAAGGGAAGACAAATTGTTTACAGGTGTCCTTATCCTATGAAAATGTTAATGAAAAGCATTTCTCATGATTCTAATACAATTATTGCAAGTTTGGCATTAGAAAATAGAGCTTAGCTGAGTTTTTCTTAGCTATTCAATTGTTTACCTTTTCAACATACAATTCTTAAATCATGCTAATTTAATAAAAGTGGATTTTATATTATTTTTATCAAGAGGAAAATGGTTAAATGTTAATCATAAGGTAATAATTCATATTTAAATTATCTATACATCTCCTACTACCAACCCACCTACCCCAAAATATTTTAGTTTATGATTCTTACTCCATATTGAATAAAGTTATGTGCTATTCTAATTAGCTTGAGTTATTATATTAATTCTTTATTCATGAAATTCACCTTTATTTTTTTATGAAGAATAAGGAAGTTTCTTGTTAGCTAATTTTCCAAGTCATTCGATGAAGTAGTGGAGCTAGAGTGACAATTGTGAGTCACTAGTAACATTGTAAAACAATTTGGAAACATGTTTTATCCGTGTTCCTTTCATTTTTTATTTGAATGTGGATTTTAATTTTAATAAAAAAATACATTATCCACCCTTGCGTTTCTCATTCAACCTCTTAGGTTTTTTATTGAATTTTACCCACTCAATTTGGGTTTGATTTTTTCTTCTATGTTGTTTCACCTATAACACTCAGGTTTAGAGAATTCATTGAATAAGTCCTTAGAATTTTTGAAGTTTGTTTATAGAAGTTTATGAAAAAAACACAAAAGATATGAATTTTTTTTTTCAATTTTTTTTAATAAAAATAGATTAAATTTTTTATAATAAAAATAGATTGAAAATAGAATAATTTAAAGTAACATTAACCCAAGATGATTGTGACACAACATCAAAGAAACTGTTATCTTGGTGTTGGAAATCCATATTGATATTTGAGACCTTCCAATAAAATTAAGATATTTTGGATAGTTCTTAGTGGGTTTTTATGATGGTAGAAAATAGAGATTATAGAAGATTCAAAAGAAAAGCATGCCCAATAATAAAAGAAAAGTGTGATTAAAAAATGCTACAATTTTAATGTTGTAAATGACACATATTTGTTATATCTTCTATGGCCTTGTTTACTATACCTTAGTGGTGTTAGTGATGTGAGATTCAATGTGAGATTCGTAATATAAGAAATGAAATCACTTTTCTAAATATTGTAATCAATGATATTTTTTAATATGTTCTGCATGTAGCAAATATATATTTTGATATATTATGTGATTAAATTAGTAGTATTAGTAAGTAATATATAAGACATTCTAAAAGATATAAATGATATAGATTAATTGTAATTGAAAATTAAGTGAAATTTTGAGATTTGTAAAGTGTAAAATCATGTTTTAAAAGTGCTAATATTAAATTTCAAATGTCCAAATTAAGATTTCAATAATATCAATATTATTTTCCAAAAATATTACATTAGATTTTGAAAATGCCCATATTAATGTTTGAAAGTATAGAAAATGAAACTTCCTCCTAAAAGAAACATTTTCAAACTAGAAACATTTTCAAACTTCCTAAATTGAAACTAGAGTGTCTGGTGAAGGTAAGAGTTCCTTGAAGGCAAGTGTATATTCTTAACATAAACCCAATTCAAGTTATATTAACAAATTAGATTATAAGGATGAGTTTTAAAGTTAAAGAATCTACATAAGGTTACATGCTTTGGTTTTTATATAACACCTAGGTTAAGAGGAATGTGACCATGTCTTGTCCATAACACAAAGATTGCGACAAAATTCTCAGCATGGTTTTTAATGTGTTGTCTCTCTTTCTTTCCTTGCTTTGTATTGTGATTAATATTCTAGACTGATTGATAATTAAACTAGAAATTACACATGTTGCAAAGGAAACATTGTAAGCCAGTACCATAACATACGGAAGAGTAGCATAGAAGAAAGAAAATTTGATATAATGAGGTAAGCTAACGAGGATGTTGGAACAACATTATAATAGGACACATAAATTACCATTTCAATAATGATAATTCAGAAGTGATCATTGGTCATTAAATGGATTTTTTTTTAAAGGAAAAGCAAACCACGGAGAACTGAGAACATCGGTCAAAAATATATGAATCAATGGAGAACAAAAAAAATAGAAACCAATCAGATGCCTGGATACACATCGGTCAAAAATATATGCTTTCAAGCTCTCAGACCCATGTTGATATTTTATTAAAACATTTTAAGAGTAAAATAGGGACCTTATAATTCAGTGCAAGAATAAGAATGAAAAGCTAACAAACATTGAATTAAAATTATTCAACAAGAATATCTACATAATGAAGCATCTCTAAGTTAATTCTAATCATGAAGGGAATTCCTTGTGGCCAAAATAATAAACTCCACACTGCATATAAAATGTAAAGAATCCCAATATGTTGCTTGAAATATTAGATTAAAATCTATGAAGTTTGGACCTCATCCTCACTAATATAATTGACTACCGCTCGTCAAAACCTCAATAGAAAACCCACTGAATTTGTTCATGTTTCTGCTATACACAAGATTAACATGTTCATTCAGAATTTTAAATTCAAGAACATATTGACTTCTGAAATAAAACTTTTTGTTAAAGTAACTGGAGGGGAACACAACACTTGCATCCAAAGAAAGACTAGAGGCCTCGACATCATCTGTCACATCTTTCGCTGAATAATTTTCACTTTCCCATGCATGACTCATGCATCTACCAAATCCCCAATATGAAATCAAAATAAAAGTGGCACAATGATTCATATATCTAATGATACAAAATAAACTATCAATATTAACATGTCCCCTGCTAAATCGTACAAATGGATTTTTCCAGTAGGGAAACAAATAGTTTAATAATGATTAAAATGCAAACTCTAGTTCACTCCTAGTATGAGTGGAAGTATATAAAGCAGAATGAATATTAGGACTTATCTCCTCTAGTTGGTGGATGACAATGTTAATATCTGGTCTCACTAATGGAGAAGGTGCAAAAAAAT
Source organism: Pinus albicaulis (assembly GCA_034641835.2). Lineage (NCBI taxonomy): Eukaryota > Viridiplantae > Streptophyta > Pinopsida > Pinales > Pinaceae > Pinus > Pinus albicaulis. Next base: position 106,902,751 of record CM076577.1, read on the forward strand.
CCATGATAAGTTGAAGTGCATGAAGTAATCCATTATCTACAGTAATTCTCAATCCCCTCAATATATCAACATTAAACAACTCCAACATACTCTCCTCTAGTACAACAATGTTCACAATAGAAGCAAAATCCATAAATTCATCAAAGCTCCCATTCATGCCTGATTTCTTGCCAATGAGTTTCTAACAAGATAATGCCAAAGTTGTATATATCTGTCTTGGTATTGGTCTGCTTCATCTTATGTAGCTTGGGAGCCTTGTATCCCTCGAGTGTATAAGTTGCATTCATCATGTGAGTAGAAAATGATAAAGTTATAAACCGGTCTAGACTATAATTAGTGAAATGGGCCACATAGTTTTAATCCATCAAAAAATTCTTGGATTTAAGGTTGCAATGAATGATGGGTGTTTCAAGCCCAATGTGAAGGTGGGAAAGTCCTCTTGGTGCTCCAAGAACAATTTCGTACCATCAAGCCTAGCTCAAATAGGGCCTCCCACCTCAAGCATCAAGAAGAGAAAGGATTTTTTTTCATTAGTAAAACAAAATAAGGAACCAACCCATAGACCTACAAGATGGGTCATGCATTTGAGAAAGAGATTTATTCTTCCTTCCTGTTGGTGTCCCTACTAGGGGCTCCCCTACTACTTCAAGCCCACTGGTGGCTTAGGATATGGGATTTTAAGGAGGGTCCTGGCCCTATATTTATTTCTTTTAGGGTATCGAGTTGGGGTCCCATTGGTGGAGCCATTCTTACGCATCCTCTCCTTATTAGTCACGTGATTTTAATTCATTTCACTTATTGGGTGGCCCATATAAAATAAGTAAGAGCATTGCAAAGAATTGAGATTGAACATAGAAATAAGTAAGAGCATTGCAAAGAATTGAGATTGAACATAGAAACTAACTTATGTGTGTGTGATATGCAAAACTCTTTTTCATTCTTCACTTTCCTAATATTTGGTTATACCTTTGCCCCCTGAATCTTATTGTTGCAATCTGAACCTCAATTTGCAAGTGGAAGCATACTATGGATTCTTGCCAAGTAAAGTGATAATATTTTCTAATATGGAAAGGATGCTCGAGTTTCTCAACTATAAACCAACTTATTTTATGTTTTGTCAAGGTACCATGATATGAAGCTCCACCACTAGTAGAAAATAGTGAAATTAGTGACTAGGTGACTAAAAATGTTAGTCACCGCAATTATTTAAGGTGAATTACTACTAAAATTGAGCAATTTTAAGTAACCGAACTAAAAATGACTAACTTAAATGACTAATTTAGTCTAGGGATAAAATATACGACTAGATAATAAGTGACCAAACTAAAAGCAACTAACTGAAATGACTAATTTAGTCCATGACTAAAATAAATGACTAGATAATAAGTGACAAAATTAATAATGATTAACGTAAATGACTACTATAGTCCAAGAAATATGACCAACTAATAAGTACAAGAAGTATATGAATTAGTCATTTATGTTAGTAATTTTTAATTGTATCCCTTCATTAAAAATGTTCGTCACCACAACTTTTCTAAGTGAAACATTACAAAAAATGAGCAATCTTAAGTGACCGAACTAAAAACAACTAACATAAATGACTAATTTAGTCACAAGTTAAAATATAGGACTAGCTAATAAGTAATACAAAAAAAAATGACTGATGTGAATCACTGGTGTAAACTAAACTATGATTAACTTCTAATAAGGTAGTTTTGAGCTATCTACAACTACTTGAAGTTTATTAATAACATTATTCCCCAAAAATAATGGGCTACCTATGACTATTTTATTTTATTAATAACATTATTCATAGAATTAGGTATATTTTCCACCTTCTTAAGGGTTAGTTGATATTCCCCTTATGTGTAAACCTTATGTCCTCTTTCCCTCTTTATATGAACATACTTGCTTAGGTGTGTCTTTTATACTCTCATGTGATGGATCATGAAGATATTTTTCAAAATAAGGTCTTTTATAATTTTTATTTATACTCTCAAGCCAAAATGATCACTCTCTAAACTTTCAACGACATTAGATATATAGCCTCTATATCAAGTGACCTCCTTTTGCTCAAATGAAAATAAAAATAAAAAATTAACCTTAAATGACAACATAAAATACCATAATGATTGACAAAAATGATATTATCTTCTAGTATTAAAAATACCATAATATTAAAATTAACATAAATAATTAATATTAATATTATTTAATATTAATATAAAATACCATTGATTTGTGTTAAACTTATTTATTAGTTGAGTATTATTTATTTCGTTATTATAGTATTAATAATAATATCTCATGATAATATTCAGAAATAAATACTTTGTACTATTAACTTATCCAAAAGCCATCAATAATATTAACTATAACTATAATAATAATAGCAAGTATTACATTATTATCAATGTTCTAGAAAATAGGTTAAGTCATATAGTCACTAGGAGTTATTAATAGGAGGTATAGTCATGTTTTTATCCCGATTACTTTAATATTTAATATGTATTCCATATATGCCCAACCGTGAAAAAACCCTAGTCTAGTAAGTGTATAATTGAACTTCACTTCGCCAAAAAGCGAGTTATAGATCAAGAACCTTAACTATACACTCAAGGGGAAACAACTTACAAACTCACATGGTAGCTTAATATCATAAATATTATAATAAGGATCTATAGTATTATTATAAGGATTTTAGACCCCACATATCCAACTAATGGTCTCACAAGATTTTAAAACTCTAATATTGAGTTAGTCTAAAATCCAAAATCGACCCATTGAAATTTAATTTCCCGCTAACAATTGACAAATGGTTAAAAAATGGACCCATTAAAATTTAACTTCCCGCTAAAAATTGATAAATTGTTAAAAAATCCAATATTGGGTTATATTCTAAAAATCTAAAATCGGCCAATTAAAATTAATTTCCCGCACTGATTTTCAGGAATATAAAATCGGCCCATTAAAATTAATTTCCGACTCCTCTTCTTCCTGAGTTCAATGATATTTCTCTGGGCATAATATCTTAAATTCCGCTGTAGAATTCAGGAATGTGTGGATCCTATATTATCTCCTTTCTCCTGTTGTTGGATGAGGAACAGTCTCAGGATTCTACTTCCAGACCCTCTTCCAGGAGACATATACCCCTGGACTTAATCTAGTAGTGTAAATTTGCTGCAGCAAAATGAGAAATCCTCAAGGTTTTTGGAAGACAAATTGTGCTGATATATTACTCCACCTACTCTTCTTCTTTAATGACTCTAGTTATCACCATATGTAGACTACATGTACAGATTCAAGACTCCGGAGAAAAATTATCCCTCTTATTAGGTGGATACAAAAACAAACCTCACATAGTCATCCTCTCCTTAAAATTGAATGAAAACTGAAATGGAAAGTGGCAAAGCATTAGTGGAAGTGTTAAAGGAAACCATTGTTCAGTTGCAGAACAAGTTCAAGAAACTTGACAATGGATTCAAGGCATCTCTGAGCAGGCAAACTGCATCAATCGATGTGGTTGTGACGATTGCCACAACTGTAATACAGGGAGGAGATATTGGGGTTGTAACGGGTATTCTTACTTCAGATATATCATCCACTCTACTGACCCAACCAAATGGGGTTAATCCTCAAGCAATGGCTTCACTCAAGCAGGCACAGGTAGAGATCAAAATGCCTTGTTTTCCTTATTGGGCATCGAGTGCTTTCCAGTTTCCTTGCACATTGATGGACTGTTTGTCGTAGTTTTAATATCTATCTTGTTTTGATGAATGGTGAATTATGGGCAATTTCCCGTTAAACTAAAAGGTAAGTTTTACATCTTTATTTATAGCTTGAACTCAATTCTGTTGAGACAAGTCACAATAAATTCAACTAAAACATGCTTATACAATGTTACTCCTTAAGATAGAAAAATGATTGATGAATTGTGGATTGATTCTTGTGGCTCAATATCTTCTCCCAGCAAGTCTGTTCCTGCATCTCGGATTGTATTGTTCTCTCTGAAGAAAGTTCACTTGATTTATAACTTGACTAAACTCAACATAACATCTCAATTTTTCATCATTGATACTTGATGTATCCATTTGGTTAATGGTTAGAAAAATACTCAATTCATTGAAATAATTCAAAGGAAATACATTGAGTGAACGTGATACAAACATATAAGGGAGAATGATGTCATTCTAAGAGAGCTAAAAAGGAAAACAAACCACATATCCAGAACATTATAAATTCCCAGAGATTGTGCCAGTCAACCTTAATGTCTTCTCTACACCTCAACTATAGCCAATATGGTAGCAGTTTGTAATATTTTAACTAGCAAAGGAGAGTTGATTATTTCGTTCCTCCTGCAAGTTTGAGCAATGCGTTTATCTTTATGTTTTTTTGTGTGTCTCATGCATGAGATCCAAGTGAAGAGTGCACTGTCATGTATGGAATGCCCTGTTTGTGGATGTTGGAAATTTGTAGCACGCCCTCTTACTTAACTAGAGGTGGCTACTATGCTAACCCAAGAGTCAAAGTGCAGTTATGAGAATGGGGTAAAAATCCCCCCTCCCCACCCTTATTTTTCTCCCATTTATATTTTCAAATGTGATATCTAATTGTAACCATTCAGCTCATCTTCCATGTTGGTAGTTTTCTCAATCCTAAATATTAATACTCTGAAAATTTTAATGGGTAGAAAGCAACGTGCACAAGAACAACCCTATTGGCTCAATCAATGGCAGACTCGTAGTAAAACATCATTCTAGGAATTTTACTCATTCATGAGTTTATACTCATACTAGATGTCATCATGCTATCATTTTAATTTCTGTCCCCTAACATCCTTAGTGTGGTAATAGAAACATTGAAGATATTAGTCCACATACTTATGAATTAATATGATCAAGAATCTATCTTTATCTTTGCTCACTACTTGGGAATGGAGTGTTACATGTTTACAAAGGGCACAACTCTTGCACAGTCCTCTCTCTTTGATCTTGAAGTCCAATGATCCCTGCACCATCTCCTTCAAGAAAGGTACTACTCCATAATTCATGTGCCCAAATTTTATGTGCAATAACTCACACAAACTGTCACTTTCAGACACTAAAGCACCATGCTTGAATAGATCTGCTAGATGCTTTGATACAATTTGTAACAAAACATTTGCACAGATTTAACATAACTATTACAACTGGATATACATATATATTGAATTTGAGGATAAACTCCAAATTAAAGCACAAAACGAAGATGTATAAATATGCTCCTAGAAGTTGTTATGATGCAGCTTCTTTAGAAAATTTATATACATATAATTAAGCATAATATGTAGAAAGGAAAATTATTAGACTAAGAGAAAGATAGGAAGTAAGATTTTTTTAGATGTCCTCCAGATTTTTGAAATAAATTTAAAACATGTTTTAAATGAAATATCAGTGTGGCTGAAAGGTGACATTAATGCCCTGGGGACCGGGGTTAATGGAAAAGACTGCAAATTTCAATTTTAGTCAATGTTCTCCTTGTTGTCCTAATGCCCAGAAAATTTATTAAAGGAGTTTACTAATATCGATAAGCTCAAAGAGTATGAAGTCTAGATGCATCAAGAGACCATATGTATATATGACCAAGCAAGGAGAAAGACAATGAAGACAATGATCTCCACCATATGTAAAATTGCCAAAGAAAATCTAACCATGCTGGAACCATATGGAAATGAGGAAAATAATAATCAGACCATCAATATATGGAACATTCACACAAATATAGCATTCTTACACTACATACTATCTATACATCCTTGATATGCAGATCGAATCTCAACACTAATGTATCATCGTAACGCTAAAGGCCATCATGGTAACTCTGGTGCTCAAAATCCATCAATCAATACAAAAGGCACGCACATAAACTTTGCACTTCATTATATTTTTCTAGATATCATAGCACCAACAATTGAGCAGTAGTCACCATATAGGTAATATTCTGGAAAATGGGTGTCCATAAGGTAACATCTGATGACATTTGGAAGTTAAAGTACCCGTGCGATCAAAATATGTATAATAAACATAATTGGAGTATGCTAACTAATCCTCATACGTCATTAGGGTGACACGGTCCATATGGCCATTATGAAAGGCCAATATGCTTCAGGATGGTAATAGCAGTCCTTGAAAAGTATATTTCAAACTAGAACATACTTTGAACTTACTTCCTTAAGTGCACCCCACAATTTTACAACATATTGGGTTTCATTCCAAAGTTTGTAGTAGTAATAAAACAACTCGCATTGTTTACCCAAAATCTTACAGTGGAACTATTTATACAAGAATTTAAATAGAGGATATGAAAGCATGTTATAGCAATGCAATTGCTACAGGAATTACTCATAGTCCTTAGCGACAGTTCATGATGTAGCAACATGTAAAAAGGTAATAATACTTCTCAACTACCTATATGTGATAACATATTTCCTGTATCCATTCATTGGTCATATTAACACATTGAGACTGCAATATTGGTGGGTGAATTCATAATTCTAAGTTGCAAGAATCACTTGTTGTTGCGAGTTCTCTCTTGCTATTTATGTGAAAATTTCGCACTTATAACTACAGTAATTGATTCATTATGAGTCTATTTCATACTTATATATAGGAAGATTAATAGATGCACAATAATTATAAAAAGCACATGTTACTAGAACAAATGTAAGATAATTTCAGAGCTTCAAATTTCATAAAACAGAGTTATATTAGGTCACAGTCAATGTTCAAAAGCTAGAAATGTACCTCTAGATAAATTGTGATGCATTCTTCCTATCAAACTCAAGGATTATATTTGAGACACTAATGAAATTTCCTCCCTGATTTCACAAGGTATGCTATAGTGCCTAATGGCCCAAACGTGTTAAGTACTTGCATATTTAGGCAGAGGTACATTGGTAAATGTACAGATTCAAAATCAATTAGACCACCCCCTACTATACCCAATAGAAAACCCTGATTTTATGGTGTTTATTTCTGACTGATCTAGATTGGCAATAGCATCAGGATCCTAATTCTCCTCCCAACCATTGATAGTTTGTCAACAGAGAAGCAGCACCCCCTAGCTTAGGACCAAACCACCGATTCCAGAGGTCTTTTTCCACCTCCACCCTGCCTATAGAAGTAAGCTTTACTGGGAATCCAGAGGAAATCCTCCTCCACGCATCTGCCACTGAAGGAATTCCAGAGATGAAATTTCTCCACCCTTAAGGATTCCGGAGATATTCTCCACCCTTCATGGATTCTAGAGAGTTTCTCCACCCCGAAATTTCAGCTTCAGTACCTCCACCCTATGTTGGGAATCCAGAGGGTACTATATCTGATTATTCAGTAACGGAAACTAGTGTAGGCCTCTGCCCAAGACCCCCACCCATTAGATGCTGAGGGACTCGAGAGTATGATCCTCCACCCTCATTTTAGTTAATAACCCTTGAGAACCAAGCAGTAGCTATGCTTAATTGAAGAAAAACTTAAGGGTTCCAAAGTTATTTTACAATGTTATCGAATATGAGAGTTATCTCAGATATTCTCACATTTCACTTACTAGAAGTGACTAGCCAACATATTAGTTGTAAGTTTTCTGTCCTAGGGAAGTTAATGCCAACCAAGTAGTATCACACTAGGAGATATAATAACCCATTCATTAACATCAGTAAACGACCATTCTACGCACAAAGAGTTTAGAAATTTCATCATTCATTTACATAAAGTGTGTAAGCAGCCAGGACCATGCCAAAACTAGTATAAACAGCAAGAGCGATGCCAAGAATAGTATAAGCCATAGAAATCACAGACAAGATTTCATTTATCAGTCAATACGCCTTTGATTTTAATGAGCAGGTGAATTCGAATGGGTTTGACTCACCTCTGGTGCTTCCAACTTCCAAGTCATGTTGGTTTGTCCTCCTGCCTTCCTGTGCGCTTTCCTTACCTCCTTCCTTCGATGCACTTGAATCTGTCCATCGATTACTTATTTCCCCTTTGTTTCCACGGTGTTCCCTTGTCTCTTCTTCTTGGTTTCCTCCACCCAAAAAAAACCAGACTTCCTCCATTAAGCCACTATATGCATTATCGAATCCATCCCTGAAAAATATTAGGGACAACCTCCGTTCACCCAACATAACCGCTCCTTCCCACGTAGATAAATTGCATTCTCCATATCATGAGGGGAGGATCCTTGGTTTTTTCGCCTTGCTGGCTCAAGATATTTTTCAACCCATCATATACTACCTAGTTAATGTTTAGTTTCATATTCTTTAAGGTGGTTGGCCTTGTCACTCCGCTAGCCAATGGTCTTGTGCCACTTGATTCTTTTCTCTTTGCATGCTACCTAGCAGCCTCATTTGGTCCATAACAACTACAAGTCTTTCAAGAAATAATCCCCCTTCAACCATGGAATATGTGTCCCATGATCTAGTTCTCTCTTTTTTTGTGGTCAAATATTTACATTATTAAAAATCCATGAAGTAAATAGAGAGGGGTTGTCACAAAATTAATGCTACAGTGATATTTGCACTACTAAGCTGTTGCATGAAGCTACAACCTTATACTAAAAAATTCTTTCAGTCTTGCATTTCCAAGTTATTACTGTGTAATCATGATAGAAATGGTTCCTCGTCACTTGAGCAGAGGTATTAAAATGCCATGGAAATTATCATTGAAAGCTTCAATTCTAGAACTACATTTATTTGAAAACAGTATGTGTGTATATTATCCAAGGAAAATTGCCAAAACAGTGCTACCACCATTAACGTGGAACACCAGACTCATGAGATCACCATTAATCGACCAAATTTTGTTATACGAGCCATGTGCTTGAGGACACCAATTGATGGGGTCAGATTGGTAATAATGATGTTTAAAATTGAATTTCCAATTATGGTGTGATGTCTTAGTGACTAGAACATTATTTGTTAGCCCAAATTTGATTTTTAAAATGTGTAGTTTATGCTCAGAGATTGCAAGTGATACAATTGTGAATTTAGTGGAATGGGTGTGTTTTGCCTCTACCCCTAGCCAATTTCATTTTTTTTGTTGGTAGCTTGTGCCTCCTACTTGATTCACCAATATAAAACAAAGCTATTTGCTTATACCTGTTAGTGACTTTCAATTAAAGAAGTTTGACCCTAGCATGACTTGATTGCAGAGACATGAAAAATTAATCCTACAGTGAACATTCATGTTGATGAGGTGAATGGCCATGAGCCTGCCACTTACAGATCATGTTAATGTTATGTCATACAAAAAAAAAAAATCTGTTGAATGTCAGATTCATCTCTCAAACTGTAGAAGGTATTAGTTGAACCATGGGATCATTAAATGTTATTTGCAACAGTAATTGCAGGAGCCATGTGCTTGAGGACACCAATTGATGGGGTCAGACTGGTAATAATTATGTTTAAAATTGAATTTCAAATTATTGTGTGATGTCTTCGCAACTATAACATTATTTGTTAGCCCAAATTTGATTTTGAAAATGGGCAGTTTATGCTAAGAGATTGCAAGTGATACAATTGTGAATTTAGTGGAGTGGGTGTGTTTTTCCTCTCCCCTAGCCAATTTCAATGTTTCTGTTGATAGCTTGTGCCCCCTACCTGATTCACCAATATAAAAAAAAACTATTTACTTATACATGTTAGTGAATTTCAATTAGAGAAGTTTGACCCTAGCATGACTTGACTCCAGAGACACCAAAATGTAATCCTATAGTGAACATCCATGTTGATGAGGTGAATGGCCATGAGCCTACCACTTACAGATCATTTTAATGCTATGCCATACAAAAAAAAATATCTGTTGAATGTCAGATTCATCTCTCAAATTGTAGCAGGTATTAGTTGAACCATGGGATCATCAAATGCTATTTTCAATAGTAATTGCAAGAGCCATGTGATTGAAGACACCAATTGATGGGGTCAAATTGGTAATAATGATGTTTAAAATTGAATTTCCAATTATGGTGTGATGTCTTAGCAACTAGAACATTATTTGTAAGCCCAAATTTGATTTTGAAAATGGGCAGTTTATGCTTAGAGATTGCAAGTGATACAGTTGTGAATTTAGTGGAATTTGTGTGTTTTGCCTCTCCCCTAGCCAAGTTCAATGTTGTTGTTGGTAGCTTGTGCCTCCTACCTGATTCACCAATCTAAAACAAAGCTATTTACTTATACTTGTTAGTCAATTTCAGTTAGATAAGTTTGACCCTAGCATGACTTGACTGCAGAGGCACCAAAAGTTAATCCTACAGTGAACATCCATGTTGATGAGGTGAATGGCCATGAGCCTGCCACTTACAGATCATGTTAATGTTATGCCATACAAAAAAAAAAAAATCTGCTAAATGCCATATTCATCTCTCAAACTGTAGCAAGTATTCGTTGAACCATGGGATCATCAAATGATATTTGAAACAGTAATTGCTGGAGCAATGTGCTTGAGGACACCAATTGATGGGGTCAGATTGGAAATAATTATGTTTAAAATTGAATTTCCAATTATGGTATGATGTCTTACAAACAAGAACATTATTTGTCAGCCCAAATTTTATTTTTAAATGGGCAGTTTATGCTCAGAGATTGCAAGTGATAAAATTGTGAATTTAGTGGAATGGGTGTGTTTTGCCTCTCCCCTAGCCAAGTTCAATGTTTCTGTTGGTAGCTTGTGCCTCCTACCTGATTCACCAATCTGAAACAAAGCTATTTACTTATACCTGTTAGTGAATTTCAATTAGAGAAGTTTGACCCTAGCATGAATTGACTCCAGAGACACCAAAATTTAATCCTATAGTGAACATCCATGTTGATGAGGTGAATGGCCATGAACCTTCCACTTACAGATCATGTTAATTTTATGCCATACAAAAAAAATATCTGTTGAATGTCAGATTCATCTCTCAAACTGCAGCAGGTATTCGTTGAACCATGGGATCATCAAATGCTACAGTAATTGCAGGAGCCATGTGCTTGAGGAAACCAATTGATGGGGTCAAATTGGTAATAATGATGTTTAAAATTGAATTTACAATTATGGTGTGATGTCTTAGAAACTAGAACATTATTTGCTATCCCAAATTTTATTTTGAAAATGGGTAGTTCATGCTCAGATATTGCAAGTGATACAATTGTGAATTTAGTGGAATGGGTGTGTTTTGCCTCTCCCCTAGCCAAGTTCAATGTTTATGTTGGTAGCTTGTGCCTCCTACTTGATTCACCAATTTAAAACAAAGCTATTTACTTATACATGTTAGTGAATTTCAATTAGAGAAGTTTGACCCTAGCATGACTTGATTGCAGAGACACCAAAAATTAATTCTACAGTGAACATCCTTGTTGATGAGGTGAATGGCCATGAGGCTGCCACTTACAGATCATGTTAATGTTATGCCATACAAAAAAAAATATATGTTGAATGCCAGATTCATCTCTCAAACTGTAGCAGGTATTAGTTGAACCATGGGATCATCAAATGTTATTTGCAACAGTAATTGCGAGAGACTTCTGGAATAATTTCCACGTTTTGAGATTTCAACAACAATCATTATGGGGCAGTTATAGTTTTGGATTGAGCTACCTTCCCTCTCCTTCCCTCTCTGCTTTTCCAAACCCATTGATTAGCCTTCTTCTTGCTTTGATTAGCTTGTTTAATAAGCTTCATTTATAATCATCAAATAATGATGATACCACCCTTTAATGATGATCAATTTATCGCTTCATTGGTGTTGAGATGTTCTTTACAAGTTATTTTTACTTTGATAAGCGTAAAGTATGCACGGAACTTAGGAGTCGCTATATAAGAGAAGGTAGAGCTCAAGTTATAATTTTCTTTCCATTCTTTTACATTTTAACATTTGGCTTATGATTTTTCCTTTTTTTTATAGGTGCATCAACCTTAGGCACTTCTAGCTCCTTCTTCTCATAGCATGAAGTATACAAGGAACTAGTACAAGTCACTAACAACAACCAATCAAAAGATACGCAAATGAGTAAGGGAATGATGCCAAGTGTTGAGTATGAATAACATGGACAAGCTTCCAGAATCAAAGCCTCCGATTTGTGCCCCTCTTACACAATGAACAAAAAACATTGACGAAGGTCACACTGGACTAGAAGAAAGTGATAACTAGCAATGGCCCATTTTCAAACAATGGCCCTTTTTAGAAGATTTTCCATACAATGGTAGTTGATTATTTCTCTAATGGTTGCTTTGAAACCTTTGAGCATGTAGGAATCTCAATTCTCTTGAAAAGTCATGTAGAATTCCAAGAAATCCATGGTGATAGGTCCTACTGTTCTTCCCCATTCATCACCCAAATAAATATCACAGCGACCCATTTCAATGGAAAACATGTGGCTTCTTTATGAGGGAAGACATACTGGTTTCCATTTTTCTAATTTAGGGAACAATTCCTTGTAAGTAAGGAGGAAGAGGTGAGAATAATGTGAAAAGTGTCAAGTGGGAATGTATCACGGTCTATTTGTAAACATCTAATTGTAACTCCCATGTTTAGGAGATAAACAACCACCAGTGACCTCATTCTTTTCTCCATCAATTGACTTCATTATATTTTTGATTTTATGTACTACAATATATCTGCATTTTTTCATTCCTCTTTTTTAGTCTTCCTTTTATTTTTTGAATGTCAACTGGAAACATGGGACCTACAGAGTGCCTCTAATAATGTCTAGCCAAGTGAGGAAAGAAATGACATGAATGCAACATCCCTTTCACAAGAAGAATTCAAAGACTTTCCATAACTATCAATAATATCCTAGCCTCAGAATGATACTTAAAGTACTTGCCTCTTGCTTCTAGAAAAAATAAATAGTAAGAACTACAATCAAAATCAGGTATTACTGCTAACATTTTTCAGTCAACCATACTTATAGAGTTATATCAGATTCAATGGATAGGCTCAATAGTTGTCTTCATTGAATTTGATACAATATTTTCTTGTAGGCCTAATATTTCTTTCTTCATGCTCATACAAAAAAAATTAATGTCCTTACACTGCCAGATGTATAGCCCTGTTGCCTTTACCACAAAATACCTCAACGGGGATTTAACAAAATATGTTTTTGGAATTGAACTATGTTACCTCTATGTGCAGGCTTAGGGACTCATACCTCCAAAATACTTTGAAAGTTTGATGAAATTCCTTCGAGTTTGCACCTGAGATTTAAGAAGGATATGTGGCCAATATTCACTTAAACCTTCTATAGATGTAGTTTTTTCTATTAATTCACTTTCTCGCAGTTGCCATATAATTTCAATATTAGCTGATCGGAACTAATGTGTGATTTAGAGGGTTTATGATAACAACGGATTGGTGATGAATGTGACTCATATTGATGCGAGTGATTTAAAATCACCAAGATATTGAACAAAAAAAACATGCATTCAACATGCCCTGGTGGATCACATGTCAGGTGTGGTAAATTGTCTTTCAAAACTTTAGTATTATAGCAGTAAGTTTTTAGTAAATTTTATAAAATAGTTGTGGATTGATTGTTGTTGTAGTACACTTGACGACCAATCATGTTGAAAGATCGTCTAAAAATTCAACATGTAAACAAGTCCCATGTGTTTTTTTTCCTTATCCTCCATAGTCTATTGACTTCTATGGAGGTGTTTCAGACTGCCAGCAAAACTCTCTCAAGAGTGAAAGTTGCATTGCAGAAAAAGTCTTAAATGATGGTTCAATAATGTGCCACTTTAAGACAACAAATTTTACTAGTGCATGCCAATCCATAAAAAATACAAGCACATCTTATATTAAGGTATGCAGTGAGCAATACTTTCTTCCTCTGCCTCTATCAATGCCAGCAACCACACCTTCGAGGACAGTCAAAGTATCTGTTGTTGGAGTTGAAATAGATGTTATGGTTACTCTACTTTCCCTTGTAATCATGGAGGCAAGATTTTGGTGATTTTTCTGCAGAAACAATCCTAGCTTTGGAGGATTGGAAGCTCAATACACACTTTTACAGTATGCTTCCAGAGCTCCAGTTCAGTTTTGTTACAAATATATTCAGCAATCAACAAGGAATTTTAAAGAGAAGGTAGGTTCAGGTGGCTTTGGGATAGTATATAAGGGTACATTTCATAACATGAGCTTGGTTGGTGTTAAGAAGCTGGAAGGAATCGAGCAAGGGGACAATCAGTTTCGCATCAAAGTAGGAACAATAAGCAGCACTCATCACCTAAACCCAGTTAGGGTAATTGGGTTTTGCTCAGAGGGGCAGCATAGGTTGTTGGTATATGAATTCATGAAAAATACTTCTTTGGATACTTTTATTTTTTAATCTTCAGTGGAAGCCAAGAAGTTAGATTGGTAGACACGACTCAATACAGCTCTTGGCACTACAAGAGGAATTTCCTATTTGCCTGAAGAATGTAGGGATTACATAATTCATTGTGATATTAAACTAGAGAACATACTTCTACATGATAATTTGGATGCGAATGCCTCTGATTTTGGGCTTTCAAAGCTCATTAATACAAGGGATTATTGAAACCATACATTGATAATGTTCGAGGGACTAGAGGCTACTTGGCTCCAGAGTGGCTTGCTAATTTTCCAGTTACTTCCAAATCTGATGGTTTCAGTTATGGTATGGTTTTACTGGAAATCATAAGTGGTAGAAGGAACTTTGATGTCTCTGCTTCCTCGGGGAAGAGAAAATTCTCCACATGGGAGTCTGAGGAATTTGAAAAGAGAAATCTTTTTAACATTGTAGATAAGAGGCTTGGTGAGTACATAAATATGGATGAGGTGGAGAGGCAATTCAAGTTAGTTTTTGGTGCATCCAAGAGAAACCTTCTCAGTGACCTTCTATGGGGAAGGTTGTGAAGATGCTAGAGGGAGTTTTACCAATTTAAAAAACACCCACTCTAAGATATTTTGATGGGTTTCAAAGCAGTTCTAGTATCGATGTTAGTGTTAGTTCCAGTTGTAGCAAGATCTCAGTGTTTGCAACTTCTGCTCCTCCAACATATTCCTCCTCTTCCCAGATGTCTTCTTGTCCCCAACTTTAAGAGATATCATTTAAATGGAATTTTCCTCAAAAAAATTTCCATCTTCAGAAAACAATATACCTGTTGAGCATGTCAAAGCCCTTCCCCCAACCCCCCAAAACTAGGTAGTTTCTATTGCAATTTAGAAGGGTACTAAGTTTTATTTCTATATACTGAAAATGTTCTCAATTCAGTGTTTTTATCTTCTAATTTTTGTGTCTAGTTGCAAATGTCATTGTATCAATGGACCTCAATGAATACAGGACCTAGATTCTGAAAGTTTTGCTGCCTCATGGATTTCAGGACTGCATAATAAGTAACCAATGTATGAAATTTGAAACTCAAAAGAAAGGCGTGTTCTATGTATTTTATTGTTATAATTTATTATTCATTTTTCTTGCAAATATGATCTAAATGATTAATTTTTTTAATTTATATAGTATAGAAAAAGTAGGGTGGTATGGCAGCAACAACTACTGTTATAACATAAGCTATAGGAGGACATATTGTGAGATGCTAAAATTAATTTAAAAACCTAAACCAATTTTCTCTCTTGAAGAGTAGATCTATAAAGGACTATGCCACAACAACAACCTTAGTAGGATCCTCATCATCAATATTATCATCTCTCTAATGCAAACCATGGTTAGAAGAAGGAATTTTTTTCTGTTTTTAATTTTCTCACGTGGGAATTGAGCTAGGAAACAATGGAATGCTTATCCATGATGGAAGGATGGTTTGGTATTTATGTGGCCTTTTTTATCTTTCTTTATGCTTATTTTACTCCTAGAACTCCTCCTTCCATCAAAATATTGTTGATCTTATGGTAGTATGCTAATAATGTATAGAGAATTACCCTAATATTGAATTATAGGCTCATGAAATGGTCAAGTTCCCTTTGAACAGATTTTTCCTCGCTTTAATTTGTGCATCAAAATTGGAAGTTATAAGATTGCTAACAATGTAAGATAAAACGAAATTTGTGAAAAAAAATATTATTTATAAAAAATGATACTTATGCTTCAAGGATTTTCCCATCTCTTTTAAAATTGGCATACCAACCACCCAAATCACCAAGTAGTTCTTAGACCCAATTGAATTAGTATCTGATAGTAGAGGTAGAGAATTCAAGGATCCAATCCCATAAAATAATTTTTTGGGCACCACAAATAAAATGTGTTATGAATATCTTCTTGCCATAGCACGAGCAGAGGCAGTCCCAACTTAGAGAAGTATGGTATTGTGTTCATACTTTGTTATAGCAAAGGACAAGCTAAAAAGGCATATTTTAGGTTGAAGTAGAGCTTTCCACAACCATTTAAATCTCACTTTCTACATCAATGTAGTTTTGACAATCTTCAAAACTTTTCAACTCTATCAGTGACGTATTGATTTAGAAGTGTAGTAGTAGCTTCCAAGGAGTATCTTTCTGCTGGCTAGGATACATGCTAGATTTGATCTCTATACAAACTTCTGAGAGAATATTGCTTAGCTTGTGGAGATGGCTATCCTTGAAACTTGGCTAACAATGGACGATTAATATTAGAGAGATTGAACTTTATCTTATGCTCAATCTATTCTAGTCATATTCTAAATGTTAGGATTGTGGAGACTGGCAATAATTCAAGTTCCTTTCCCAAGATACATTTTGGCACTAAGCGATCAAATTTTCCTTAGAGGCTTCGTTTCTAGGACAAAATAGATTGCTAAAGAGAGTGGTGGTTGACAAATAATATTGTTTCAAGCCTTTGCATATAATTTGATGTCTATACAAACATCACAACATGGAGTAAGAGATGAAGATATTCATTTAATATTTTCCAAGAATTTGATAATCCTGTGGATACATACTCCAAGGCCTCATTAACGATAAAAACAAAGCTAAAGTGGTTAGATCTTTTTTGGGAAGAGACATATACTCCAAGTTTAACTTGACTATATGGAAACCCTATTCCTTTTCTCAAATCCCCAAAGGAAAGCATTGTGAACTTGAGCCCATTATAACTTGCCTTATAGGGCATTGAGCAAGAGGAACCAAAGAGGCTATCTATTTGGTATTTGTGATGGAGGTGCCACAAAGGTACTAAATAAATCCAACAACTTAAATATTTGCAAATATACAGTGCACAACACAACAGATCGATAGTGCTAAGATACAACTTGATACAATATGA
The DNA here is from genome assembly GCA_034641835.2 of Pinus albicaulis. NCBI lineage: Eukaryota > Viridiplantae > Streptophyta > Pinopsida > Pinales > Pinaceae > Pinus > Pinus albicaulis. The sequence continues at coordinate 106,919,978 of CM076577.1, forward strand.
TGCCAACTGGAAACATGGGATATATAGAGTGCCTCTCAGAATGTCTAGAAAAGTGAGGAAAGAATTGACATAAATGCAACATCCCTTGTACAAGTAGAATTCAAATACTTTCCATAACTGTCAATAATATCCTAGCCTCTTATGTCATGATAGAATGATACTTAAAGTGTTGGACTCTTTCTTCTAGAAAAAATAAATAGTAAGCACTACAATCAAAAGTGGGTATTACTGCTAATAGTTTTCAGTCAACCATATTTATAGAGTTATAGCCCTGTTGCCTCTACCAAAAAATACCTCAACGAGGATCTAACAAAATCTGTTTGCAGAATTGAACTCTGTTACCTCTATGTGTAGGCTTAGGGACTTGTACCTCCACAAGACTTTGAAAGTTTGATGAAATTCCTTCGAGTCTGCAGCCTACCATGAGCTCCTATGAGAAATACAAAGTTACACCTGATATTTAAGAAGGATTTGTGGCCAATATTCACTTAAACCTTCTATAGATGTATTTTTTCTATTGATTCATTTTCTGGAAGTTGCCATATAATTTCAATATTAGCTGATTGGAACTAATCTTCACTTCTGCATTATATCTGAGTGTGTGATTTAGAGGGTTTATGATCACAACGGATGGGTGATGAATGTGACTCAGATTGATGTGAATGATTTAAAATCACCAAAATATTGAAAGAAAAAACGCGCATTCAACATGCCCTGGTGGATCACATCTCAGGTATGGTAAATTGTTTTTCAAAACTTTTGTATTACAACAGTAAGTTTTCAGTAAATTTTGTAAAATATTTACAGATTGATTGTTGTTGCAGGACAAATTTGTGACTTAATGACCAATCGTGTTGAAATATCGTCTAAAAAGTCAACATATAATCAAGTCCCTTTAGATTATTCCAGCAGAAAGGGCATGCGTGATTGAAAGGAAACATATACAAGAAATGGAAGCTAAATTACTGACATCACAAGATATAGTGAAGACATAGAAGGCTGAGTTGAAAAGAAAATGATAAGTATTGGAGAAGATGAAAAAATTGATGTGCCCATTGGATGATAATTGTCTTCATCTAATGCGTTCTTCCTTAGAATATTCAAGTAAGATAAATATGCTAGGGTTAAAGCTTCAAAATGTTTTTCTAGGCATTTGTTATTAGAAGCATCGCTTGTTATTCTTATTACTGTTAATAATGCTACTAATTCACAAAATAACATTTCCTGGGGTCTTCTGTGCTCTTTGTTTTCCCATTCTATTCCACCTAGCAATGCAAGTAACATTGTCATCAAAGAAATCATCTAAGTGCATGCTTACTGAAAAACCTAGTTTTCATCTGTAATCATGAAGTGCAAAGAACAACATATACCTGGAAATGGAGATAACCAGGGAAGATATAAAAAAACTGCTAATGAATCAACTACAGATGTGTTTCCTTTATCATAAGGAAATGAGAACAAAGAATGCATGTCTACTGAGAATGATTTAAAGACGTTGTCAATTGAGGAAAGACATATGGCAAGCACTGTTTGTTTTAAAGGCCAAACAGATATACTTGTAACTATTGTTGCAAGTTTAACGCAACATTACTGTACACATGAAAAGGGAAAACATATTTCTATTACAATGGCATATCCTTGTGCCAAGTTTGAAAATACCAATGTAAATTTTGATTTTGAGGACATGAATTCAGTGCAAAAAGAAAATTCTGGGTGTTTTCTTTCTCAAAGCACAATCTTTGTAACCTCTACAGGAAAAATTTGTACACTTGATGGAGGTTCAGTCCACTTGGATAGAAAATCATCTCCAACTTCAGAGTCTGATGCCTCCCTAGGCATTGAGAGAAAATTAGCTAACACTGATACATGTGCTATTGCAGTTAGAAATGCAGAAAAACAAAAAGATTGTGTGTCTTGTCCAGAAGTATATAGTGCAACATTTCTTCCACAAGATAGAGAAGCAAGTGCACGGGAAGCTGAATCTTCTCAGACTTCTGGTGGACATGAGAAAGCTGCATTTCTACTAGGGGGAGTCTAGGCATGAAAATTGAAAACAAAGATGTAAATAGTTGTGGACTGGATACCAATAAGCATGTTAAAGAGAAGGGAAATTCAGAAGTTGATTTTAGTACCTCTAGCAAGCTTCTTGTTAAGGATGGAGTAATTGTACAGTCTACACTATATAGCTCAATAATGAATTCATCTCAAGAAAATATAGGCATAACCTTGGAGATTACAGATAATAGGAATGATGGTGGAGGTTCAAATCTGACAGGGATAGTTCAAAGTGACAAAAATAAAGTAAGTTTATCAATTGGAGTGGATCTTACTGGACAGGAATGTGGGCAAGAAATTTTAGCCAGCATGCCTTCTGTGACAAAGGGCTCAAAAAACATTCATGGTGAGATGACTGATATCAATTTGGGCCAGGGTCCGGAAACCAATGTGAATTCTCTTGAGCAACATGCACACAACATACTTACTAGGTTTACATTTCAAAGGAAGTGTAGAAGAGAAGGTCGATTTTAGCAAAATGGTAACCTGGTTCAGGAAGATAAGGACCCTAAAAAGGGGGAAACTAAACAACATGAACATTTTCATGGCAGTCTGTCTAGTAAATAACCACAGAAACACAAAATGATTTTGTTGGCATCGCATAAGTCTAGATTGGTTGCTGACTCTTCTCGAGAGAACAGACGAGAGACCAGGTGATTGATGCAAGGTGCTTGTAGGTTTGTAAATTTTTTGTATATAATCTATATGTTTTCTCTATTAATTTCACTAGCACCATTAATCTAAATTTCAAAGAACCAGTGCATCGTCTAGAAAGTTTATGAAATTAATTTCCCGCCTATATGAATCGGTGTGAACATTTTCACATATATCTTGACTCTACTAATTAAATCATAGATTTCAAATCTGTGCAAAAGATAATTTTCTTACGTGTTTACATATTTTCCTCTTGCCTGGGTTTGATCTTCTCCAGCATGAACCATTTTACTTATTCTCTTGCCTACTTTGAAAAGAAAAAAAATTGAGATACCTAGGGGCTATACATGTAACACCAAGGATTTCTTTAATTAATTAGAGTTCTGAGTTTTGACAATCTTTCAATAAATTTAATGCGATGTAAGAGTTCATATCCTATTTTTCTTACTCTACTTTGAAAAATTTCCTTGATGCATCTTATCTCATTGTTAGAGAAGAAATCATGGTGATGATATGATGAGACAATGCCTCGAATAAAAATGTGAGGTGAAAGGACATGACTTTGTGACTGTTGAAATTCATCTTAGTTCTATTGATACTACAATAATTCTGTCAATTTGGGAAGCTAGTCGAGGTGGGAATGGATCAAACTAATGCATTAATTTCAGATTTTTATGACTAAAAACTACTACATGTACTCATTATCTTTCCATCTTAAAGAGTTGTGCATCAGATCATGAATATTCACAGCGATTCAATGACAAGCGAATTCGTTTGTCATTGTGATTGAGATTTGAATATTTGCTTCCGTTAAATTTTATTGTATTAGGAACCTTGATGTTCATTTAAATCAATTGATAAATATTTCTATTAGGAATTTAGGGGTCAGGTCCTAGGTTTGCAGGAAATATAACATGGTATTAGAGAAAAAACTCGGAAGAAATTTGATCTCGGAATATCGAAGCCAGGTCTTGTACATGATCACTGGGCCAGGTTTGATTGTCATCGTGCAAAAGCAATTTTTTTAGGACCAAAGTAAATTGGTCATATAGTGCCCCGAAGAAATTGTTAGCTTTTTTTAAGGATTGAAAAAGGGTCATATAGATCAGTCTGTATGTTGTATAGGGGTTGAATAAGTGAAAAGGTTGTGTAAGTCATGGAAAAAACAGAATGGTTGAATAAGGGTTAAGCCCTGCTGCCAATAGGAAAATAAAACGGCGCGAAGAAGGGGTAGTCGACATTCTGGTTGGTAGAAAAGGATATACCAGCATCACCTCGAAGAATCATGTAGTTTCGAGTTTAGTTTTCTAGGAGAGGTAGGAAGGTATGGTCAATAGTTGGTGGAAGAACTGTGGCCTGCAGCTAAGCCTGCACTCGACAAAAAAACCCACAAGAAGAATAAGGTGGAAAATCACTAAGAAGGAAGCAACATAGGCTAGACTAGTCGACACCACTCAGACGTTGAGAAATCGCGAGGGAAAAGGCACACAGATGACCGATAGAAGGGCATCTGTTAGCATAGTTAATTTCTGGATGGAGTGCTATTAGAGCCAGCTAGACCTGTGTCAGTGCAAGTTGAGTAGCCACCACACATGTGGTTGAGTAGCCTAGTTGAAGCCGTAGTGACAGAACATCAGGCACAATCCGAACGAGAATTGGAGCAACTGTAGTTGACAAGCAGGGAAGCGCATAGATCGTAGTCATAGGTAAGCAGGTAGGTTTTCAGGTCGGGTGCAAGAGCCTGCATCAAACTTCCTACGCCTACATCCAAAATAGTCTTGCCTTCAAAATGGTACACGTTCTCAAATATAATTTTTTAATAAGCATACATCCTCTCATGTCACATTTGGGAAAAGATTTGTAGGTAATCTCCACAATTATTTCACTGCCCATGTATTTCCTTGTACCAAATCACTAACATTCATGCATAGCCTTTACTAAATAACATATATTTTCTCTCTTCAACATCTCATAATTATAATGAACAATTGCCTCAAGATGTTGCTTATCAACGAAATTTTCCTCATCAGAAGATGTCTCATCTCGAGGAGCAATTTTCTCATCAATAGACCATTTTGAGGGAATTTATAAAGAGGATGATAGAATTAATTTATTAGAGATAGCTAAATATGACTTCACATTTCCCCAGTTTTTTAGGTGAGGCGGGTAATGAGGCATTGATGGATCAAATATCAAAGGAAGAATTACAAACAATTCTTCACTGTTTTTAAAAGGATAATAACCCTCAACCACTTAGTAGGACAATATAATTCTTCTAGTGGTTCTATGACTTCCTTCAAACAGACCAATTAAGAATTGTTGACAAATTAAATACACATTGATTTGGGAGCTTTCAATTCCACATTTTAGGCTTTAATCCCAAAAATTAGACAACAATGAGATAATTTCTGACCCATACACTATGTAATTACATGTACAAAATCATTACAAAAATTATTGCATGTAGGGTCAAAATCCACTAAGTTGATTCCATGTCATTGAAACAATTTTACATCCTTCCTGGGAAACAAATCCATTACAGAATAGGAGTATCCCAAGAAGGAATTTATAACATCAAACCAAAAAATTACAAGCAATGTTAGTGAGTTCTTCTTTCCAAGGCATACGATAGAGAAAACTAGATTTATTTAGGGTTACTCATCCATATAGGGTTCAATGTGCAATTAGTGAACTAGATAATGATTTTTCTTTCATCAATATCTTTGCAATTCTAATTAATGGCTCAACCTATTCTTCTATCATGCCTACAAGAGACCATGGGTAGGTATGACTAATGGCTCTTCTGCTATTTTTTTTTTCTGTAGAGTAGGTGGTCTCAACATAGTTATAATAGAGTAAAAAAGAACTATAAGCTTGACAACTATACAAATAGGAATTGCCCTAAACTTGACATTTTCACTCTTTGTTGATTATGTTTTTCTTTTAGGTGATAGGACCAAGGAAGATGCAATTAAGTTGGATGACCCTACCCTTGAAAAACCAAAATTCATACCTTAAAAACTACCAAAAAATTAGGAGCTACAAGAATCAACACCATATTTGATTTGAACGTCAATAGTCTTATTATCTCCGAGTATTTCCCTAATCACAATGACCAATATATTCTTCTCATGGATTATTTCTCTCATTCTATCTATTATTAAAATCCACAAAATGTATCCCTACATTTGAATCTTGGGAAAAACATATAATTGTTATCATTTAAATTGTCCATATCTCTTGGTGCCCAAAAATCCATTTGCTTTGGATAAGCTTTATCTATAACCTCAAAAGAAACCCTATTATAAGCTGAAGGACCATTATGTCCTCTTGAGTCTTGAAAAAGTATGATGGAATGAAATTGGGTGAAGACCAGATCTAGGTTTACCATGTCAGAACATAGGTTCATTGAGATGGAGACCTTGGTTTGAAGATATCCACCATACAAACTAGGACCACCCATACTTATCGTTGTCATCTCTCTTTCATCATCAAGACTAACATATTGAGGATTTATAACCTGTGGAGGCTCATGGTAGTCATTGCAATGTAATTTATTATAATACATGCCATGTCCATATGTTTTTATATTTAATATTTGCATGCAATGTGGCCATTTATTATTATGAGATTTACCACATCCGAAAATGGCATCATTCACTTCGTTTTGAAGAAGTCCACAAATTAGGTCAACATATTTTTTTCACATTTACAACTTCTGTCACATTTGTTGGATCCTGAAACTCGAGCACTTTCATAACAAAAATAGGCAAAGTCAAACAACAAAAATCATCCACTCTATTTTCATTTTCTAATATTATAATGAAATTTTATTAGAGGCACTGTTTGTTTGTTTCTTTTGGTTAGAAAAGGGTTTGCTCTTGGTTTTATGTGACTTTCAATTTATCATATGTAGCATATTGAAGAAATGGGAAAGAATAATGTGTGACATTTATCTTGCAGAAATTGATGTTGAATGAAAGAATATATAGTTTAACCAAGCTATAGTTCACTTTGGTAAAGGTGGAGGAACATCTAAAAATCTGCTTAAGAATACACCATATAAAAAGTTTGAACATAAGTAATATATGCATTTTTCTTTTGCATATATTGTAGAAATTGTTTGAGGACCTCATTGAGGTCGATTTTTCTGATGTCCTACTTGATTGATACTTTATCATATGTTAGGAAGGATTTAAATATGAATTAATATGTTCATGAAACAAATCAAATTCAAATTTTATAGATATAAAATATAAAAACAAATGTCAACGTCTTCATTTGATTGTTACTTGACTCTGTTGTGGGCAAGTTACATGAAATGTTATTGGTAAAAGGATGGGGAGATAATGCATAGAACGTTTTGGATATGATTCATTTGCTGTTAGAGATCCTTTAGGCACCTGAGCCATCGACTTTGGAAATGTTTCTAGTAAGAATTCCTATGGTTTTTAATGTTGTGATTATTTATGGTTTCTAATGTTGTGATTATTTCACCTCGGTTATTTTGGGCAAGAAAATATTTTAGGAATGCCAAACAAGACATCAGTGGACAGGTAAACAATTTTTTATAATTGCAATTTCCATTCCATGATGTCCTCTCTTTATTGTTTGATTGTATTTTGGACGTTTCTTTTGATTTTTTTTTTTGTCTTTTAACTATGAAATTGAAAATACTTGACATCATGTCCATTTAAACAACAACCAAAGTTTGAAGATGAAATTAATATTACACGATATTGATTGGAATCCTTATAGCTATTTTGTGTTAAAATATTTTGATGACTATCATAAAAGTTTACTTTCATGTTGTTATTTGAGCACATGTTCTTTATATACTTGACCAAGTTCATGTGTTATAAAATGAAATGTTGTTGTGAATAAAATGACAAGGATTAAACATCACACCTTAGATTATTTGTTTTCACAAGTTATCTACAGCTTGAGCTTTTTAGCATATAACTTAGTTGACATGATTGTTCTTAAGCTTTCCCTTAAGGTTGAATACTAAGTTACTAAGGTGTTTTTTATTTTTTATATTGTAAAGTTTTATTTGTTTTGTTTATACAAGTCATATGGCTACATTATAATTACCACTATCACCTCACTAAAGAAAATTTGTTCGCCTTTCTTACTTGTATGGGGAAAAATGGCTTTGACATTACTGATGTTGAGATATATGTCGTATAAACTATTTATAGTCTAATTTAGTTTATACTCTAATGTTCATTGTCTTCATGTCTTACATTCTGCATTGTATTTTCTTTTGTTTTCAGAAAAGGAACTCAGTATTGATGGTAAGAAGTAGGAATATTAGAAAAAAGAGGAGAGCAATAACATTGGGGCGACGAATGCAAAAAGAGAGAGAGAAGAGAACTAGTCTGGTGATACTCTTAGAGCCAATATTCCACATAAGACACACATAGAGACTGTTGGTCAAGTATTCATACTTTTGGAATTCACCTCCAATGCCTTGGAAACACAATGATAATGTTTTGAAGTGATGAAACACCATTTCATGTGTAAATTGTAGTCCAACCAATATTAAGTTGGAAAATCATATTGTAATTCTTTAACATTTCATATAATGTAATTTGTGTGGTCGAAATTATTTATAGTTGCACTTGATATTGTTGAATATTGTAATTAACATATGCAACTTTTTGTTTTCATATTAAATGAACATGCACATTGTATGTCATCTTTTAAATCTTATAAATTAATTTATGTTGATTAATAATTAGCACAAAATCAATTTAAAACTATTAAATTAGTAGTTTATATTGATTAATGATGAACACAAATAAAATAAATATACGACTAAATTAGTCATTTATAACGATTATTAATGAAAGTAAATAAATGAATATAAACTATTAAATTAGTTGTTTATATAATGAATATGAAACTACCAAAAAAGGATAAATGACTACTGCAAATGATAATTTTTTTATTACAAATGATGACTAAATTTTGCATATATATGACTATTAGTAGCTAATTTACAGTATCTTATAATACGACGAAAATTTAGTCATATTTCTTTGGTCATTAATTGGTTTCAAACTATGACTAAAATTTGCATATATATGACTATTAGCAGCTAATTTACAGTATCTTATAACAAGACCAACATTTTGGTCATATTTATTTGGTCGTTCATTGGTTTTCTTGGGTGATCATATAGTAATATATTTTGTTGTATATTTGGTCATTAATTGTCACAATTAATGACCAAATAAATGGTTAAATAAATAACCAAATCAATGACTAAATTAATGACCAAATCAATGACTAAATTAATGACCAAATATACGAATAGACAACAAAATTGAGATAACCAATTAATGACTAAGAAAAAAATGATTAAAAGTTGATTGCATTATAAAATACTGTAAATTAGCTACTATTGGTCACCGATCGAAAAATAGTCGTTTGTATGCAAATTTTAGTCTTTTTTTAGTAACTAATTAGCCATTTCATACTAGTGCACATTGAGATAGATTGTTCGAGTATCAACATGGGTTTAAGAAGTTGGTTCAATTAGTGTTGAATTGGTTAGTGTGAGTTTCTTCATGTCATTCTTAAAATTAATATTGTATTACATATCATATCAATCCCTTATTTTTCACATTGGAAACAACATAAGTAACTATATTGTGTTCCTTAAATAATTATTTGGATAAAGAAGGCATTGAATGGTTTATTCACAGGTTTGTTTACATCATTTTTCATGAACATATGTTGTGTATGCCTTTCACTCTGGAACATATGGAATTAGAGGGAAAGTTGCATTTCCATGTCCTCAAAATCTCTCCCAGTGACCTACTGCTCCACAATTTGCTTATTTGAGAGTACTGAGAATGATACTTTTGTAGTGAAAACGTTTTCTGAAGAATTGGATGGTTCGATGAATGTATAGATTAGTGTACTCGATAATGATCAATTACACTATGATTGAGATGACTAAATACCAAGGTCAATTTAAAATCTCCTTACATTTTTGTATTTTTTAATGATCAATTTACAATGTAAGAAAAAAAACTCATAGTAAAAGAGAAAGTTTGCATGAATAATACGGTATTAAAATAATGTTGCATAGTTTCTTCCAAGAGTTGTTAAAGTAAATTTGTTTCAGAAAATACAATCAATGGGAAAAAAATTATAGCACGAATTACAATCAATCATTTTTCTTTCACTTGGAAAATCAATCATTAGCAAATCTTCCCTGCTTATTGGGAAGAAGATAACCAAATTTCACTTTAGTGGGAATCAACTGCTTATTTAGAGAAAAACAAAGTGTTCCAGATCACCAATGTAAAGAAGTCAAGAGCCCACTAGAAACATCCTGGTCCTAGTATTGTCAATAATGATGAGGTCCTTGCATACAATAGGAGTGAAAATGACCCTTTGCATGGCACTTGGTTTGGACATATACCTTTTTGAAATCAATTAGTTGCCTCTTTAGGGCATCGACAATAATGGATGGGGTTGCAGAAAACATAAATAATACATGGTTACCATCTCTTTTACCAATTTTATTCACATCAACATGTACTTTCAGGGACATATTCTTGCATTTAGTGCTTGTCACGTTGACAATCCCACAATATTTTGGTTATGTGGGAGAACATGTGTATTTTCCATCTAGAGGAACATACATGAGTTTGGGTGCATGGACTACAATGATGTTAAAGCTTGTGTAGTTCATTCCATATCTAAAAGCGAAGACTCACTTGTGGCATGATCTACCCTCATGGTCATGTTGGTCATGTTAACATTGACAAAAAACTCTTATGGATATCAAGTCATAGGAAGTATACCACTTACAACATAAATAAATCCATGGCTCAATGGATTTAGCTTTAGCTTTACATATATAAATAATTTATAAAATTGGTTCTATAGTGAAATTTAGTAGGGTTTTAGCCTAGATGGGTAGCCCAATTCATTGAAGCTCCTCTTACAAAGTCATTGGCCCTCTATAATTAGTGTGACTGGTATCAAAATTTGAGAGGCATACAAATTCCATTCAATCCAAAATAAAATATTGATGTTAGTCATCTATTAGAAACCAAATGGTCCATGTTATTTACAGATGCCTTAGACCATCACCAAAACAAATAGTAGCTTAACATTCACATGATGCATGAAAATATATAATTCCATACTCCATTTTAGTATTATCATTATTTACGATCAAATGCAATTTAAACATTTTATAAAGTAAAAAAACAAGTCAGTGGTTTCCATACCAGTAGCTTACAGGTAGTAAAAACATTTATGGGATGTACATGTTGCTTTACTATGCATCAATTCAGATACCATACAATATAATTAATGCTTTACTACGACCCATTTCACATATCATACAAAATATCTATCGTGTCCCATTCTGGGCATTTGTCCCTAAAAGTTTGTTGAATGTTATAGCGATCTTTGTGAGCCAATGACATGAACCAGTTTCATTACAATATCATGGGTAGCATACCTCAAAACTAATATTGAATGTAGAAGAAAAAATGCATCATTAAAACATATGTTCGTGTGGATGTAAGGGAAGGGAATAAAACCCATAGTTTCCTTATAGAAGACCATTATAGTATTCTTAAATTAAAGAGGACCATTATAGTATTCTTAAATTAAAGAGGAAATCCCCAATAAATGAACCAAATTGAAAAATGAAAGCAAGAGTTTTGAAGCAACCACCCATTGAAGAAGCAGATTGTGGTCATCATTATGGAACATAAAAAGAAATCAAAGATTAAATATGTGAGCATCAATATGCTATTCGCATGCAACAATCTTCTCATTTCCAGATCCAATCAACTAGGTCAATCAAAATCCCCACTAGATTTTAGCTTCCCTGGCAATTGAAGTGTTGAAATGAAAGAAGCCTTGTCATCACTTCAAAGGTAGAGAGGAGGCTATAGAGGAGGAAACTTTGTTTATAAGAAGCGATTAAATTAAAGAAGCATGTTATATGAATAATTTATACATTTGTTGGGAAACACAACTGAATTTAGCTATTTGCATGAAACATAAGCCAATGTGATTAAGGTTTTAACAATAAAATCAATGAAAGTAGAAATAAGGGGATTTATTTTCACTAAATTGAAAAGAAAGAAATTTTGCTTAATAAATGAGATAAATTATGCACAGAAATGAGCATAACACGGAAAATACTTGGAAGAAGAAGCTGATGATTTGGTATAGTGTCATGGAATGAAGGAGATTTGCGATTTCCTACAATGGGAGATAGTTTTTGGAGCTTCGTCAGACTCGAGCCAACATGGGAATCTGTAACATCCCTGGTGAAAATTCCATGTAATAAAATTTAATAAAGGTAAAAATAATAACCATGGTTTATGGGACACTTATTCCAAGCTGAATGGTGCGCAAAAAATCCTAGCAGATGTTCATTCGGTTTATTATGACTAAAGGAAATTAGTAAAGGCAAAGGCAAATGCTTTGGAAAGGCATGAGGCATTAATTGGCATTTTGTTTATGAAAATAATGGAAAATAGGAGAAAAGGAAGGTGAAAGGTCATAGGTTGTATGTGAGGAGAAAAATGAAGGAAAATAATGGAAGTGTTTGGTCTCAATCTAGTCTCCTAAATTGAGCTAATTTAATTGTCAACCAGGGTTGGTAAACTGCTGAAGTGAAGTGTACTGTATGTACCTAGGTGTTTGTTTCTTAATGCATTGTGTGTAGTGTTTTGTGATGTTTTTGGTCTTTTGTGATGATTTCTGATGTT